>JAHTLZ010000010.1:6623353-6678673 GCA_023846285.1 Phrynocephalus versicolor
CTACAGACAATTATCTATCTATCTATCTATCTATCTATCTATCTATCTATCTATCTATCTATCTATCTATCTATCTATCTATCTATCTATCTATCTATCTATCTATCTATCTATCTATCTATCTATCTACAGTGGACCCTTGTATAACAAACGGTTTGTATAATATAAAATCTGTACAACATAAAAAATTCCAGTTATAGGGGAAATTAGCTTAACAAAATCACTTATGGGGCAAATCCGTACAACATAATAATGGTTGCGATTAGGGATTACTATGTTTTCAATGCATTCCTATGGAAAATTTGTATAAAGGAAAATTTGCTTAACATAATTTCATTTGGAACGAATTAATTCCTTTATACAAGGTACCACTGGATGGATGGATGGATGGATGGATAGATAGATAGATAGATAGACAGACAGACAGACAGACAGACAGACAGACAGACAGACAGACAGATATAAAATGAAGAAATATTTTGATTGGGAAGCCACAGAACTGGCTGGAGAGGAGCCCCAGGGGTACCAGGAGTTCTGAGGGCCCAAGGAAGGTGGGGGCGGAAGGGCTGCTGCGTTTTTGTCCAGCCCTGGCACAAAGGTTGAAGGCAATATGGTCTTTCCCCAAAGACACAAGGTGGATGGGTAGCTCTGAGCTGTGCTTGACTGCAGTGGCTTGGTGTCTCCCTTGGAGGCGTGCATGCCTCTTCGACCCTCAACATACCTTGGTGGCAAACGACCGCTTGTGCTGTGGGGAGCGGGATTTTGAAAAGCAAGGAAGGAACCCTTCTGCTGCAGTAGCTTAATTCAAGGGAATGTGCTGCTCCCGCTTCTTGGTTCATGAACTGATGTGTCTTTTTTCCCCTCCTTTTCCTTCCCCGCTGAGAAGAGTTACATCCAGAGCCTGCGTGATCGCCAGCAGTTGGGAACAGGCACCTCGCAGAGCAACCTGACCTCCCCTGCTCACACCGCTGTGGAGGTGGATTACGACAGTGGGTCGACCGTTCCTCTCACCATTCCCCGAGGCTGTCTCTGAAAAGGGAGTGACTCTACCCCCCCCCACACACACTTGTGCCTTAAACAGGGATGTAGCCCAACTTGGCCTGAGGTGCTGAACATTAATGTCCAGGATGCAAAGGTGCTTGGCAAGCCCGCTTTTTCTTTTTGAAAATGCCTTTTTAAAAGATATTTTGAACAAGTGGGTTTTGTTTCTCTGCCTCTTTTGGAAGGCAGGACTTGAGGCCACATACGACTAAACCATAGTAGGAGAGAAGGGATTTTAAAAATAATAATAAAGTAAAATAATTTATTACCTATTAAGTCATGTAAAGGAAGAAAACCACCTTCCTCTGCAGGGTATCCACAGCTGCCTTCCAAACTATGCTGGAATGAACTGGCTCAACAGTGCCTGTCTTTACCTTTGAGGCTAGTTTAATGTCTGCCTTTATATGGGTTCAGCTACACCATAGTCATTCCCCCTTCCTTCAGACTGCAAGGGTTCTTTGCCTTAGAATTGGAGAAAATTACTCAGGAGAGTTGGAGAAAATTTCTCAGTGCGGAGTCCTTTTTGTGGCCTAGATAAATTGTCTTTTATAGAAATGCTTACCTCAGGGGTAAAATAGCTAGGAGGTAACTTGAAATTATGAACAGTGCTACAAGTTGATGGGATAAAAATTGTTTTCATTTGTGGTGCTTTTCAACATCATTGGTACGTGTGCCTTATAACAGAAACATGTGAGAATTTCCACCATTCAGTTACCTTTTCTCCAAGTGAGTTCTGGCCTGCCTATACCGAGATGGGAGCATACCTGACTATTCAACTTTGTCTACCCAATCTAGATGAAACTCTATGGTGGACACCCCTAAATTCTATTCTGGTATTCACCCTGCAGACAATTAACATTGCCTGACTCAGGAGTAAGGCTGCACTCATTGCCTCCTGGTCACATAATTGGGCAGGGTTTACCACTGTCCACAAATTAGGGTGGGATGCAGAAATAGCCCTCCTCCAGGTGGTATCGGGATCTAGGGTCCCTCCACCACCACCCCTCCACACAGGGCTTCTCCTTCCCTGTGCACCCAGAGTGACCGGCTTTGTATGGATCCCAACAGAAGCCATGCCCAGGGGTTTCTCACACGTGCATGTGAGGAAGAGAACCCTGTCCAGTGGGGATGAAAGTTACAGGCAACATTGCTTGGGATTCTACTTCTCCCCAACTAATCTAGTAAGTGATCAGATATGGACAGAATTGTAATCCTAAAACATCAAGGGGTCCATATTCCTCACCCCTGTGTTACAGGAAGGTTCGAATGGAGCTTAGAAGTAACACATTAAAGGGAATGATGCTACCTGTAATGAGTTACAGTACTGTACTTGAAAAGTAATGATATTACCATTGTAGAATTATAGTGTAATGGAGTTGGAAGGGGCCTATAAACCTCCTGCTTAACACAGAGATCCAATTCAAAGCATAGCTGATATAATGGTTGTCTAATTTCCTCTTGAATGCCTCCAACCCTTAGCACACACACAAACACACACCGAGGTAACTCAGTCCATCGTTGTACTGCTCTAAGATCATTATTTTCTAAAACCAACAGACTGACTGGTAAGGTCATTACTCTTTTGGCATTATGAGAAATTTTTTATCCTTAAACATGCTATTTTGAAGTATTTTTCTGTTTTTTAAAAAATTATGTTTCTTTTAAAGTGAATTTTAAAAATATGAATGTATGTATATTTGGAAGTAACTAAAAAGTAATGTGTTCCTAACATATTACTTGCAAAGCAATGAGTTACTTTAAAAAAAGTAATGCCTAATATGTAAAGTAAGGCTGGTGAAGAACTGGGATCCTGTGGTCTGAATCCATAGAAAGAAGCCCTCATTTGTACGTCAGGCATCTTTCTTCAGACCTTCCTCTTGAGTGTATGGGATGGTGGTGGGACTGGACCAGCAAGGTCCCAAGCCAGTGTGTACAACTCCCACTCATCCTCTTATGGGGCAGAAAGCATGGTGGTAGTAGAGGCCACATAGAGTCCTAATTGTCCCAAATGCCGTTTCTAGCAGACGCTGAGCCTTACCTGCACCAAAGTGGTTTTCGGTGTAACTTGACAATGGTGCTTTCAAAGGCATGTAGAAAAGGATTTACATTTTTTTTCAATGTTCAAACTTTTTAGCTATAGGCTGACCACCACCCAGATTCCAATTAATATGAACCATTAATATGAATCCAGCGGTTACACCCTGGGTTCGGAACACTATTCCAAGTCTCTCTTTGTTATAGCAGACTGTTTCCTGTGGATTCTTTTTGTTACTATTTTATAATGTTTGTTCATAAAACTTAACACAGACGCCTTTGTGCTTTATTGTCTTTCTCACCATTTACACTAAGCAAAAAAGGAGGGGGATGGGGATTTATTTATTTATTTATTTGCACTCTGCACCACTCTGCATATCAATAAAATCAATAATTTGCAAACATGCAACATAATTAACCCCAACCTTAATATTATGTGTGTATACAAACACACACACACACACATTTGCAAACATTCAACCTAACTGTTGAGCAACTTTGAAAAGACAGCTACCACACCAACTCATTAGCTCTGAGAGTAGGATAATATAGGAGCTTGCTTTCTACTGAGTTAGATGTTTTAGTGTGTCTAACCCAGTGCTTCCTGCTCTGAATGTCAGTAGTGAGGGGAAACAGACATACAGCTATTCTCTTCCCTCAGCAAGCTGATCTTTTAAATAGAAAACTGCATGGTGATTGTCTGCATATAAGCATGTGTCCTACCTTACTGGAGAATGTGGGCATTTTAATGGCCTCCGAAGGGGCAAATTAGGCCGCAGGGCAGATGTGGGTTGTAAGGCTAAGTGACCTGCTTGATTTTTATGCCGTGGGCTGCAATGTCAAATGTCCCATTGACACCAAAACAGCTCCAACCAGCTTCCCTGCACTTTTGGAAGGATTTCTATAATCCTGTGTATTCCAAGGCACAAAGTTACCTGCATTGGCTTGGTAATCATAACAGTGCCTGATTCAAGGGACCCTCCAGAGTACATTAAATGCTGGGAAAAGGCATGCCACCATTGCAGAAAAGAATGATGCCCCCAGATGTGATGAAACTACTCCACCCTATCAGCAACATGTTTGGTCCAATGACAGTGGATCTAGATTTATCCAGGTTTTAGCAACAGCCTTGTACTTGGCTTCTCAGTCAAAAGGATGTTTGTTTTGCTGCCCGAGTAGCTGCATACCGGCATTGTAGCTCTTTTCTGCTGCAGCTGAGGGTGCTTTGAGGGGAAGTCATTATATAGCTGGAATGGGGGGAGCTAGTTGATCTGTTCTGACGCCATGCCAAGAAGATGGGCTGTTTCTTAGGCAGAGGGGAAATTAGATTCTCTTAACCTTGCCACCTGAAAATTTTGTGTGCAGGGGGGATGGGTGGAAGACAGGAAGGCAAGGGAGCCTGAAGGATCTTTGTTTACATGTATGTATTCAGTGGCCCCTTGTATAACAAATGGTTTGTATAAAAAAATTGTACAACATAAAAAATTCCGGAGATAGGGGAAATTTGCTTAACAGAATCGCCTATGGTGCGAATCCGTACAACATAAAAATGGTCACGATTAGGGATTACTCCGTTTTCAATGCATTCCTATGGGAAATTTGTATAAAGGAAAATTTGCTTAACATAATTTCAGTTGGAACAAATTAATTCCTTTATACAAGGCATCACTGTATTTCCCATTGGTACAGTGATTGGTGTCCATCGGCATTTCTCACAATCAGTTGCAGTGAAGCCATGTTGGATGCTCTGAGGTACTGTGGGAAATTTAAATGGCTGCTCAGTGCTGCCTCCATTGGGTAAATGGGGGTCTGGGCCAGGCAACAGGAATGATGGGCCCAAACACAGGTTGAGGGCCCGTGCTCACACATACTTCTTTCACCCTGCTATCACTTGTGCATAAGGACATTGTAGGCTTTTGAAGAAAAACGTGAATAAACATGAGGGTACAGGCAATGGTGCCTCTTCTCATACTCGGTTCAGTGTTCTGAAAACGCTACAGGGATCCTGTCTTCAGTCTTCATTGCCCTTGGAATCATGCTCCGTTTATATTGTTAGTTAATTGCAACTCTCTCTCAGCACCCGTAGTCCTGTTCTGCTGATCTTAGCCATCCCTCTTGGTCCACATCTAGACACAGCTGCTTGTGAGGGAATGTGCTTGCATGTGCATAACAAATCCTGCATGTGGGCAAGTGCCAGGAATTTGCTTTCTGAGACGACAGTGGAAATAAAGTGAAAGAGATTCTGGTGTCCGGTTTTCCAAAGCTAAAAAACAGCTGCAGCTGTTGCCAGTCCTAGACTTAAGAGTAGGTTAGAAATGATCTCAGTTGACAAGTTTTCTCTTATAATGCCACCTGATCTAGCCAACAGCTTGGTTTTTTCCCAACTTAGCAATATTATCTATTCAAGTTAAAGGTGAAGGTCTATTGTTTACTCAGCATTGCTGTGTGTCCAATGGCCCAGTGCAGCCTAATCTACCTTGAAGCTATGTAGTGTATGCAGTATGCACTCTTTGATTTCAGCATGCATGTCCCTTGTTTAACTTCTAGTAATTAAACCTTACAACATTCACAGCATGTGAAAATTAAATGTTGGCATCCTGTTTAATGAGGTCCTAAATGTGCATGCTCCTGTGGTCATTCCTCCTGACTAGAGAGAGCCCGGATTCACCCTGCAGGACTGAATGATTCTATTATGTCTGATGTGAAAGACAGAGCTTCAGCTAGCAGGAGCTGAAGCAAAGCCAGGAGAGAAACACATAAAGATTCGCAGCAGGCTGACTCCTTTCCAAAGAAACACACTGTGCAAACTCACAAGGTCGTTTTCGTTCTCCTGGCATGCCGCTGTGTCCTGTCCATAGCTCAGGGATGACTTGTTTTAGTAGGATGAGGATCCAGGAATATATATGGATGCAAAAACAACAGTTATGCCTATCAGATGCCCTGTGGCCATGGGACATGGAGGGAAATACCCATTTTTGCCCTTCCTTCTCATGCTCTTCTTTTTTCTAGCAATTAGCCTGTTAGTCAAGTGCTGTCTTTTGTAGGAGGCAGCTGCTCTCTCTCTCTCTCTCTCTCTCTCTCTCTCTGTGTGTGTGTGTGTGTAAAACTCTATTACTGGGGTGTGGGAAGTGTGCATCCTACTGACTCTGTGAGCACCCCCACCAGCTCCTCCTTGCTGTTGGCAACGATGAGTAGGGCTGATGGGAAGACCAGTTATAATATCTGAAGGTTTCCAGCCCAGGTTCCCCAGCCTTGTAGTATTGGTTGTACTGGGAAACAGCTGAGTTGAGCTGCTGGAATGTGATGCTGGGAATTGGCCTATTACCAACCTGTGCTGCTTTGCTCAGGGGGCAATTTGGTTTCTTTCTGTCACTCAGCAGGGTGTTGAAAAGAGACAATGGGAAGCAGACACTTTAGTTTTGAATTGCTTGCAACTTCTGATTACATGTAGAGACTAAGTGATATTGCAGAACCTGAAATCTTGCTTGCCTTCTTGGACAGGTAATAGCTCACTTGCTAAAAAAAAAAAGTGGGTGAAATACGTATGGCTTATTACCTTGAACCAAATGATAAAGGGTTGTTTTTAGTGCCTAAGAGAAGTAGGTTATTTGTACATGGCGCAGTGCACCAGTACATATTGTGTGACAGCCCAATTCAGCACTCCATAAGCCAACTCAAAAAACAAAGGTGCCCCAAACAAAAATAACATTGAAACAGGATCTTGCATTAGCATCAAACTTGGCACAGATATAACAGATGGTTGGATCTTGTCCTGGAGCAAATGTGGAGGTACAAACAGTGTTTGAATTATGATTTTTCTAAAAGTAACAACTATTTTATTCCATGCAGATGCTAGCAATCTTATATGTCTGGAGATTTAAAACAGATCAAACACAGTGAAAAGACCAGACTTGCTTATCTTGAAAGAGAATGGTTAGTCCCAGCCCCCTTTTTTTAATTTGGAAGGAATCCAGGCATATGATGTTGCAAATAGCCATATGAGAGACAAAAGACTTCTGAGTTCCTGGCTAATTCAAAACTATACTTGTTTAGGTGGAGGGTCTTAGCACAAGACAATGTGACAGTCTTCACAAGCAGCCCTTTCAGAACATATCTGCAGCATGGTCCCTTTTGGGGAGAAACACACTGTTCCACCCTAATGAAAGAAACAATGAAAGGCAGCAAATGATTTGTCATCTGGTGTGTTATTCTGTTATTGATGCTGGAGAGAGATCTTCTGTGGGATCTTTTGCCACAGGTGCTGGAATAACTTCTCTATCTTTAAGTACTTTGATTGGGGATAAAGAGAATTGTCCATAGCTGCTCTTCATGTAACGAAATGGGAGGCAAATGAAAACATAAAAACATCCCGGATGGTTGAGTTGTCTCCATGTAGGAAAAAGAGAGCAACCACGCAATTGTATCTATTATATTTATTTATTTTTATGGTGGACTAAATGAACCTGGCCTAACAGCTGTCAGCGCCCACTTATGCCTATTCAAGACCTGTGGACTGGCATTGACACAGACTGCTAGATATGCAAGATCCCATGAGTACTACAGAATATCTTCTGGTTTTGACTCAGCCATCACACATGTGGGGGTACTGAGACTTCAAGTTTACCCATCCCCGATGGCTACCATGTTTTAGACCAGGGTAGGCAATATGTGCCAGCATCCCACAAAAAAACCAGTTCCCCCCCCAAAAAAAAATTTAGAGGGGGTTCAAAAAATGCCCCGCACTGTAGGGGCCAAGAGAGAGCAATGTGGTTGCGTTCAGAGAAAACCCTTGAGACGACTTTCTAATTTTTAGGAACCTGAGGCCACTAGAGGGCTTTTTCAGTTAGAAAAATATCACAAAAATATCAGAGGGGAGAGCATGTGGCCGTCCACGATCCAGAGATGAGTATTTGTGATGCTGAAATGTCTGAGGAATCCTCCATGTTCTAGATACTTTTAATGAAACGTCAGCCTTAATTACTATTATTTAGAAAAGTGTATCCCTTCTATGAAAGAAGTACAAGGAAACTTTAGGCTCAGCATTCATCCTATGGGTTGCTTCTCGTCTGGAGTCTCTTGAAGGCATGACCCTATCCCTCTGCTTCAGGGCTTCCTGTATTCTTAGCCTGGGCGAGCCCGTTCTGCCACTCCTCCTGGTGTCCAGAGACATGGGCTGCTGAGTCCAGCATTAGAAAGCGATAAGAGTTTACTGCATGGGAGCAAAATTCAGTAAGAAGGACCAGGAGTATTACAAGATGTCATGTCAATAGTTTTCCTTCCCATCCCTAACTCGGTCCTTTCCCGAAATGTTTGTGCCCAAACACCACCTGTAGGTGGTGCCATCGTATCTTTTTTAAGCATCTCAGAGCAGAGTCTTGGAGAACTGGAATTTGTGCTTGTCCTGGTCAAGCAGGCCTGAGCAGCCTCCTGAATGTTAGCAGTGCATCCAGCGTTCGGCTGTGTCCAGCGGGTAGCCCCTCTCAACTCGCAGTTGGTCATTGAGCCTCCAGTAGTTCTTCCCTTTGAAAAAGTAGACCTTGCCATTCTCCCAGGTGAACGCTGCATCCAGGTGGGTGGGGGACCCAGTGAAAAGGGTGGAGATCTTCCTGGGGAGAGTGCTGAAATGGGTCCCCAGTTCATCCCATTGCCAGTAACCAGTGCCCTGAGAAAAGAGATGATGAAGGAATGAAAGCACTGCCCGATCATTGCACCACTGTGCACTTTGCTGTGTTTCTTCACAGGCTTAAGAAAATAATGGAATAATAACATATACTATGTCCTTGCCCGTCTGCTATTATGGAAAAAGTCATCATTGGGCATGGAATGTGAAATTACACTTTTTAAAAATTGTCTGAAAAACAAAAATAGGGCACCCCAACCTTCCATTATTTTAGTATCATAAAATGGCAGAATGCTGTTTTAGCATTACAGTAGTGGATACCATTAAGGGTATGGTGGATCGGTGGACTAAGGCTCCGAAAACTGCCAGCTGCAAAGTTGGCAGCTCGGCGGTTCAAATTCTGGGTGCCATGCAGCGGAGTGAGCTCCGGCTGTTAAGACCAACTCCTCCCAACCTAGCAGTTCGAAAGCATGTAAATGCAAGTAGATAAATAGGTACTGCCATAAAAAATCGGGAGGGTAAAACTGTTTCCTTGCAGCCATGCTGGCCACATGGCCACGGACTTGCACAACACTGGCTCTTCGGCTTGAATACAGAGATGAGCACCGCCCCTAGAGTCGGAAATGACTAGCACACATGTCCAGGGGGGACCTTTACCTTTATGGATACCATGAGATTTAATTCAGCTAGGAGAGTTCCCCTTCCCTACTGCTCCAGCCCTAGAATGTTGATTCATACAGCTCCACATTCTTCTCTTGCATTTTAAAAATCACTAATCTGTCAAATTCTGTATTAAGAAAACATAGGTTGTGCCTATTATGTCTCCTCCAATTTCCCCCCAGAGTCCTAAACTCACAAAACTTTCAGTTCCTTTCTAGTTGCCATGGAATGAGGATATAAAACTGCATGGATTAACTACAAAGGTTGCTTGAAACAGTCGAGAGAAAACTGTATTGTGAAAAAAGGGATATAGCATTGTTCAGTAACCCCACAGCCACATTAAATCCTCAGTAACATGCTTAATTATCTAACTATTCACCTCATTTGAGGGAACTTCATTGGTTCAAAATAAATCCCATCTCAGTAGTGAGTGATTCTTAATCCTTTGGGAATTTTTAAGGAGAAGGGAAAGGTAAGAACATTTTAAATAAAACATTAAATAAATAAATCATAATAGACTTCTCCATCATCATCAGTGTTACTATTATAACACTCTGATTGTTATTATAAATACAACCATTTTTATTTTTTATTTTTTTTACCTTAAAGATGAAGATTTTCTTGTTTCCTGGCCAGTACAGAGCGGCATCTATCTTGGCTGGGATACGAGTGAGGGGTTTGGGGTAGCCAGAATCCAGTTTGAATCCTCGGTAACGCCACAATTTGCTCCCTGTAGTCAGAATGAGAGGACTATGGATTTAAAATTGCAATGGCTTGGCAAGGTCAAACCACGGCACATGAACAACTGGTACCACACAGCACAGATATCTTATGCCAGAGGCTTTCTATTTCGCCCCGTGCCAAAATGGCTTTTGGACCATATGGCAGGAAGACGTCACAACAAAAGCTTGAGAAGGCTGGGGAATGCAGCTGGCTTATGCCTTATGCTGACTTTTTTTCATCCCCATTGGAATGAACTGCCAAATTGTTAGTGGTTCGGGTATACATGTTGGGAGTCAGATTCTCCACAATGTCCCCTTGACACGGGGTGGACTCAGTGATCCGCAGGGTCCCTTCCAGCACTGCAGGTCTATGATGATTAGGAGCCCCGTGGCACCTGTGCTGCAGCTAAAACTGTGCTCACGACCTGGGGTTCAATCCCAGGTAGCCAGCTCATGGCTGACTCAGCCTTCCATCCTTCCGAGGTCAGTAAAATGAGTACTCAGCTTGCTGGAGGGGAGGCGGGAATGTATAGCCTGCATGCCGTAACTAAAACTTTAAACCGCCCAGAGACTGCTTGAAGTGGTACGGGCCGATATATAAGCAGAACACTTTATTATAAGAAGTTCAGAAGATCAAGAAAGTTGTGCCAAGAGGAGGCTTGAACAGAATAATAATACTAATTTTGTAAAGAAAAAAAAGTGGAGTTCTTTGTCATGAACCCCAGAGAGAGACCTTTGAAGAAGTAAGTGCGTCCCGTTCGGGGAGAGTGCACAGCTGCATCCAACCAGCCAGGCAGTCCCTTCCACAGCGCAGAGATTTTCAGTGGCGGGTTGATCCCAAAGTCTGTCACTGTCCACACGTAGTCACCACGGAAGGCATAAGTCTTGTCATATGGCCCTAGGGAAGGTGCACAAGAGGAAAGGACAACAGTCAAACTGTGGATCTAGGTTCTTTCCTTCTCAAAGGGAAAGGAAATGGCAGGTTGCTCCATTACCTGCCCTTCCTTCCTTACCCGTGCAGCTTCCGACTGAGGAGGTGCAATACTGGATGGAAGGCTAGAGTTCATAGCCTAACTCTGTCCCAAGGACTTGCTAGATAACCAAGGCATGTCACTTGCTTTCATGTTCCAAATTTGAAAAGTGACAAGTCCAAATTGCCACGAATTTACTGCAAGAGGTAACAGTTTTACAGAAGACTGAAAATACAAAAGAACACCTGCTACAGTGCCTCAGTTCGGCATAGTGTACCATTGCTATTTATCAGTAAATGTTTTCCCTAAATGTTTTAAATTTAAAAATAGCTCTTTAGCTCAATATGATGACACTGGTCTGTCTTTGCAACTTCTGCACTTTTTAACATTGCATTTGCAACTGACAGTCACAGCTTGTTGAAGCCTTTTTTCAATCTCTCTTCAGTCCCACCTTCTATTCCATAATACTCTTCTTTATAGTATGTTAAAATGGCTTATAAGTAGTTAGTGAGAGACATGGATGAGCTTCTAATTGTTGCAAGCATGGGTTGGATAGACTATGAGTGTGACTACAATGCATTTGATTCGCAGCCTGTATTACATTTGAAATCTCAGTCACTTCTCACATAGGGGCTGCAGATTGATCTGGAAGTTCACAGTTCAGACTGCAAGTCACATTCTACCCCACAGCCCCTGCTTCTTTCCTTCTTTCCCCTGGTTCCACCTCTGCTAATGCATATTATAATTCGCTGTTAAGCGACTTTAAAGCTTCCAGCTACTACATTTCTCAAAAACCTTTTTATAGAAATATAACACGGGAAAGTATATAACAGTCAGAGTACAGAACATTGAAAGTTTGAACAGTAATTTTACAAATACTTCATAACTCCGACATCAGAAAGACTGCATAACAGGGCTCACCTCCTTCCCCTTCCCATCTGTTAGTATTTCCCCTTACTTTCAAGTCATGCATGTAGGAATTATTTCATTGAAGATCACATATGGTTTTAAACTACTGGGACAACAAACATGTCCACTTTCAGAACATCCAATTATAACTAAGTAACAGCACTAGGGAGGGCCTTCTCGTGCAAACAAAATTCTGAAGCTTACTGTCATTGATTCAGAAGTAGCACCTGATCCCCTATATTCAGGGCCGGCGCGTCCATTAAGGCGAACTAGGCAGTTGCCTAGGGCGCCAAAATGGACAGGGGGCGCTGGCCCGCTTGCTGCCCCCCCCCCGCCGCCGTCCCCCTACCGTCCGCCCCCCCCGCCGCCGCCAGCCAGCCCCACCCCCCACCGCCGCCACCACCCTGGCCCCCTGCCACCGCCCGTTTGCCCCCGCCCCTCGCCTAGGGTGCAAAAAACTCTAGTGCCGGCCCTGCCCATATTGAAATCATAATGCTTTGCTTCTGCATGTTCCCTTGGCTTTTGTCTGAAAAACCTAAAGAGCCTTGTCCCACCACAGCTAAAAAGTGCTTGTAAAGTCAGGAAAAAACATTTTCAAAAATCCTGCCCCCATGAGGAGCCGGCTTAAAAAAAAAAAAGACCACATCCCCTTAAGCGCATCCCAGTGGGTCTTCCAGCAACTACCTCTGGGGGTACTGGTGTTTGGAGCCACTTTTGATGCATCTTTTAAGGTGACGCAAACTTAAGTGAGGACTCCGAAATGCCGTTTTTTTCTTTTGAGGATATCGATATGCTGGCAAGCTCATGTCATATGCGCTGGCCTGTATTTTACTGAAATTACTGATTTTTTACTGAAATTTTCCCTATTAAACACCATGATGTAAGAATAATCATAATTGCACACGTTACCGCAGAGTTCGCAGTGACACAAGAAACTTTAAAAAATTGTTTGCAACGGAAAAGCAGGGAAACATCACAGAAACTGGCGTTTTTGATGCGCATCATGGTGGTGCACATCACGCTTAGGCGGAGAATACGGCACCATCCAAAGGACACAGAAACCCCCATTCTGAATCATGTGACCATTGGCGGAGTGAATCCACCTTCTCTTAGGAGCCGGTTCTTCCGGCCGTGGGATAAGGCTCTAACTATCCACAGGGGGGAAAGCACATTCAAATAATTCTGGCTTGAAAAAGCAGCAAAGGAAAAAAATGCATTTTGCAGGGAGGAAAAAGGACTGGACAAATTCAAATCAGCCTTTGTGTCATGAGATCAGTTTAAAAATACTTTTAATTCACCCATTTTATAAGTGGAGCAAATGCCGCAGTATTTGACCATGTAGTCACTCTCTGTGTTCTGTAAATTCTGGAAAAGGAAGCACACTTATTTAGAGCTGCAACTCTTTCATCCTGAGGAAACTCACCCAGCATCATTGCATCCAGGCCATCTTTGCATGGGTTAGGAACCTTACTAGGCTTGATGGAGGCACTGGGGACTGTTGTATGAGCAGGAGAGGTCACGGTGGCTGTTGTTGACAGAGTCTTCTTGCCTGCAAGGAAAACAAAGACTCTAGTGATGGGGTAGAGCCTGAAAGGAAAATGGAAGAGGGAGCAGAGGAAATGCTTGTTCAATCTAGCAGGCCATCGTTGGGCTTTGTAATGATGTGTGTTGGCACCCAGCCTCCTCACCCAAGCAGAACGCCTTTCAGGCCTCAGGAAGAGGCTCTGGCCTTGCCTGGCAATGGGCAGCTCCCTTCATGATTCAGAAACCATTGGCCTCCAGCCCCTGGCTTCTCATAATGGGAAACAGACCTCCCGGTTGCTAAGGGATACACAAGTTGAAGGAGAGCAGGAAGGCAGTCAGGGCGTAGCAGGGCAGAGTTGGAAAGGAAGCCGAGTAAACGAAAAACCATATATTTGGGGAGAAGTGTGGGGAGGGAATATACTATAGACTCAGAACAACCATTTCTAGTTTGTTAGGAACCGAGTCCCCCCCCCCAAAAAAAACAGTCATCACAGTGTTACTAAAAAGAAAAGTGTATGAAAACTTTTTTGCAAATAAGATGAACAAGTTTCCAGCAAATACCCTCCTTGCTTTTGCCTAAACACATATTTTTCAAATGTAATTTGTCTAATTTGCATTTAAATATCCCTAAACCGCCACTTGCACAAACATTCAGAGCAGTTTTCAGAATTAAGTTTCCACTAACAGTGGGCGTTTATACACGACCCCTAAACTCTGGGGAAAATGGCTCCCAGCTCTGGAGCTTAAAAATGTTTCCCCACCAGCTCCGGAGTTTACAGGAAATTAAGTGCGACCACGCCCACTTTAGTGCGTCCCAGTGCACCTTTCAAGTACCTGCTCTCTGGAAGTGAAAATTCCTTGATGCGGTGTAACGATAGTGAGTGCGGGGCTCTCCTCGCTTCTGTTTGTTGTTTTTTTGGCTCCCGACCCTTTAAGAGCTACTTAAGAGACTGGAATGTTGCCGCGGCAAGAGCGAGAGGCAGAACGGAGGTGAGCCATGTTCTTTTCTTCCTTTTTTTCTCCCTCCCCTCATGCAGACAGGAGCAAGGAAGTGCGGAGGGGTGGGGACACAGGAAGAGCGACAAGCCCCTAAGATCTGTGGTCCAAATTTAAGTGGCCAGCGGATCTTAGGGGTTGTGTGAAAAGGCTCAGTGAGAGGATGCAGAGCAAGCATTTAGAACACGCCCTGCATCAAGCCGAATTGCTTTCATAGCTTTGTCTCAGTTACATTTTGGAATACTGTAACTGTCCACATTTGGGCTCAAGAGAGGTCCACTGTCACGCTGTAACTTCAATAAGAACAACATTTATTGAACTCCCAGAATAGCATGGCTAGTGGATTCTGGGAATTGTAGTCCAAAAACTCTTTCTACCCTCTGCTTCACACAAACTGGGCCCCCCCCCTCAAAATCCCAAAGTGAAGAAGCCAAAGGGTAGAAGAAGGGCAGTAGAAACACAATGATTTGTTTGTTTGTTTGTTTGTGTTTGTTTGTTTGTTTGTTTGTTTGTTTATTTATTTATTTATTTATTTATTTATTTATTTATTTATTTATTTATTCATTTATTTAAGAGTATTTCCCCCTGCCTTTCTCCTTGGAAATACCACATCTGCCCCAATCAAAGGCCAAGCAAAGATCACATGGAGGGGATGGGCCCACCCTCAGCCCCAGCAGAACGTACCATAGAGGGCCTGGATGCCTGCGATATCATCCCGATGCAGACGAAAGTGTGGCCGATAGCCACTGTAGGAGGGAGCCATCAGCGCCGTTGGGTGGCGGGAGTGCCCCAGGCCCAAGGCATGGCCAATCTCATGCGCAGCAATGATGCGCAGGTTGACGCCATGCAGCGACCCCTCTGTCCAGTGTTCCGCTGAGTCAAAATGCACCGTGCCTAATTCAGGGATGTCAGCATGGGCCAAGACATTTCCTGAGGGAAATCAAAAGATAGAAGTGAATTATCTGGCAAGCCAGCCTTGCTACCGGGAAATCCTGTCCTATAAACAAGCCTGGTTGTCTACAGGACAGAACCCAATTGATTATTTTGCCCAGCACAGACCCTTCCGCTCACTTCTCTATAGGATGGCACCTATAAAGCACTGCTGCTTTCACACTTTTAATGCAACTCAGCACCAGGTGGGAAAACTAAAGAGACATTGCTCTGTTAATTAGACTGAATGCCTCCAAATTTATTTAACTGGCTTGATTTAAATTGCATATTAACTAGTTTAGGTCTGATTTTGCCATGGTTCGGATGACACACCACAACAAACAAGTTGTTGTTACATACTTTCAAGCCAGAACCAATTCCTAGTGACTATAACAAGGCTTTCAAAGCAAAAGAGATACTTCAGGAGTGGTTTTGCCAGTTAGTTTCCATGACTGAGTAGGCTTCTCGAGTCCTAGTTCCGTATTCTATCACTACGTTATACAAGGTATTCATTTATAGAGTCAATTATTTGGGACAAGGGTTTCTGCCTGGTGAGGCAAAGTCATGTTTTAAGCCACATTAGCTTATAAATATTCCTGAGCTGCAAATGAGGCCCTCTAATTTTTTTTAGAAATTTCCAATTCCCATCAGCCTTTGCACAGAAGAGCCAATAAGGACTCATGGGAGTTGTAGTCCAGAAATATCTGGAGGCCACAGCTGCCCACCTGCGATTTGATGTCAGCCCATCTTGGTGCAAGCCGTGCCACATCTGAGCTTCTATCCTACTCCTTCACTTTTTCCATCTTCTGCCCTCCTGAGATCTCTTTGCTTGCTGGCCCATGCAATGCATCTTCTGCTTCTGGCCCTGGGCTCCCTGTGACATCACCGGCCCCTTCTTGATTCCTTGGCCACCGCCCCCTTTCTAAGCCCCAGACCATTCTTCCCAGCCATGCTAGGCTCCGTACCAGGCCCATCGAAGGGCCGTGAGCAGCCCCAAGGAGCAGAACCATGGAAGGAGAGGCGGATGTCAGCACGGCCAGTCCGCACCTCCTGGAAAGTGAGGTGTGTCACGTCACTCCAGTATCTGAAAGCTGTTTGGATGGCAGTGCGTGTGCCAGCAACCCCCAAGTCATCACTGTGGCTATAAATTCGGTAAGTCAGGTGCCTCTTACGCCAGCGACCTGCAGGGGGAGACACAGAGCAGTAGACATCAGAGAGAACCTGGGAAATTTGTCCCATGCAGAAGTACAATAGTGTGGGACCTGGGGACAAAGCGAGTCACAGCTCAGTTGACTGGGCAAGAAAAGAAGTTCCACCACAATCTAAACCTTCTCTTTTCTTCTTTTCTCTTCTGTTTAAAGGGATCCTAGCACCTGTGTCCCTAGTCTTGAGAAATAGATTTGAAACCCCACCCCCGCAAAAAATAAGATAGGGGGAGAGATTTGGGTGTTAAGCACTAGGTGGCAGAGGAACAGGTGGAGGTGCAATAGCAGCAGATCAAAACCAGACCTGTCTGCAGATGGAGAATTTGAAGGGCCCCTGCCTTTCAGGTGCTCAGAGGCTGCATAAACAATGCAATGCCATAAGAGAGAGAGGAAACAAGAAGACTGTTTTTTTTTAAGTGCCTTGGGAACTTCAGGGCTCCCTAGTCCTCTGTCTTCAATTGAGCATGCATCCCAGTAAATTCAGGTAACTCCTGGCCCCAAGCAGCAAAGGGAGGGTGAGAGGTCTGACTGCTAGTCCCCTGGATTAAAAATCTTTTTTTATATAAAAAGGAAAGTATGCTGCTTATATACTTCCGCATAGCACTTAAAGCACTCTTTGGATGGTTCACAGTTTCAGGCTACACACTGAACCCTAGCAAGCTGGGTACTCATTTTATTGACCTTGGAAGGATGGAAGGCCAAGTGAACCTTGGCCTGTCTACCAGGGATTGAGCCCCAGGTCATGAGCACAGCTATGGCTGCAGTACAGCAGTTTAACCACTGCACCTTGAGGAATTACAGTACATAGACAATGTTTAAATATTTGAAATGATGTCATATGGAAGAGGGAACAGGTTTGTTTTCCATGGCTTCAGAGACTAGGACTTGGGGCAATGGTTTCAAACTACAGGAAAAGAGATTCCATTTGAACATTAGGAAGAACTTCATGACAGTTAGAGCTGTTCGGCAGTGGAATATGTTGCCACAAAGGGTGGTGGAGTCTCCTTCTTTGGACGTTTTTAAGCAGAGGCTGGATGGACATCTGTCGAAAATATTGTGATGGGGTTCCTGCATGGCAGGGGGTTGGACTAGATGGCCCTTGAGCTCTCTTCCAACTCTATGATTCTATGAGTGCAGTGTTAACAAGTTTTTTTTTACGCTGACAAATGGCCTTAGAGAGTGAGGGCTGTGCTTTCCATTTTTGTTCGTATTACTTTGGAATCCACTAAGCCAGTACTTCTTCACGTGGGGGCCCTCCTCCCCCATGTCAGCCCCACAGCTGTACCTTGCGGAGTTGTGCTGGGTTTTGCAGCAGCCACACAGATGTGGAAAGGATTTTCTGACAGCAGCAGAAGTCTAACAAACCACAAATCTGGTTGCCTTCCAGCTGCTGAATGTGCAGCTTTGCAGGCCACCAGGTCCACTCTGAGCACAGAGGGAGCAACTGCACCAACATTCCATGCTGTGCTGGGGGAGTATAGGAGTTAAAGCAAACTGCTCACCCCAGGCAGGGAGTACCTGCAATGATCTGAGATTAATAAATGCAAGCCTGCCCAAAATCTGCTTAACACTGCAGTCCTGGACTCCAGTTCTAACTACGATGAGGGTTGGTCTGCAGTAATGTTGCACCTGGAGAATAGAGACAGCTGTTAATATAGCTTATAAGAGCAGAGTAGATCTTGAGGTCTCAACCCAGTACTTCATAGTTCAAGATGCAGAGTTCCCAAGTATAACCCACCTACCTGAAAGTAACTCAAGTCCTTTTTCTTCTGGGGAGGGAGATACCTGACTGCTCAGCCTCCCCAGACCCAAGCACCTCCTCTCATGCTGAAAGATCATTTCCCCAGCTTTTCCTTAGCTCAACAGGTGAAGGTATGCTCACCCAAGAGTAGATATTTGAGAGTCCTATCATTGAACGGGTCTTCCACGCCACAACGGGGCTGCCGCATCTTGGCGAGGGTGGCAGCATCCACGCGCCCAGTGACAGACAATCCTGATGCCAGCTGGAAGGACCTTGGAAAGCAGAGGCGGTGGTGTGAGGGGGAAGGAGGAGAGAGAGAAGGCCATCATTAGGTGATCAGCTGCTAAGTAGCACATAATGGGAAATTAAGGATGGGGTGAAGAGAAACCTTTGCAATAGGTGTTTTTGTGAGTTATTTTATAGAATCATGTGCAGTCAAATCAATTCTGATATATGAAGACACCCTTTTGAGAGTTTTCCAGGGAAACCATGTTCAGAAGTAATCTTCCATTCCATTCTTCTTTTGTAGGGTGCTCTGGGACTGTGCAGCTGACCCATGACCACTCAGGCTGGCTCTTCTGGAAGGTACAGTGGAGAACTGAACTTCCAGCCTTAGGTTCTGCAATCAGATTATTTAAACCACTGAGCTGTTTATCCAGCTTACCTTAGAGCATCCTTGATTTCCTCTGGGCTGAAGTCATTTGAAAACTGCTCCAGTGGCTTCTTTAAATACCCAAACTGTAGCAAATAGTCCTGAAAGGGTGGAATATGTTAAAACATTCCACTCAGGGCAGATAAATGCACACCCCAAGATGCAATTCATTGGCCTACAGCCCTAGAGATAGGTAGGTTCTTGCAGAGATCAATTTCTGTGGCAATATCTCTGCAATGGCCAGGATTCTGCTGAGCCCCCCCCCCTTCCCCTTGAAATGCTCATTTTTTTCCTTTTACACAGATACGTAGTAAGTGACAGGTGATTAGACTCATCTGAAGCCAAGCAGAGAACTTGGTACTCATTGTCCCCTTTCCTGACTTCAGAGCAAAACATTCACTTCTCGTGGAGCCTTGTAGCACAGCGGTTAAATGCCTGTAGTGCAGGTAAAACTGTGCTCACGACCTGGGGTTCAATCCCAGGTAGCTGGCTCATGGTTGACTCAGCCATCCATCCTTCTGAGGTCAGTAAAATGAGTACCCAGCTTGCTTGGGGGGGGACATATAGCTTGCATAATTAAATTTTAAACCACCTAGAGAGTGCTTGAAGCGCTAGGGGATGGTATATAAGCAGAACACTGCTTCTTCTTTCCCTCTTTAGGCCTCATTCCACTCCATCACATATGGATAAAAGCCAACTCTTTTCTACTGTGAGGGTTTGCTCCTTCTCTGGTGAGAATTTGCTACCCCTTATATTGCTTAGCTGGCAAAAACAAAGTGGAGGTCTCCGCAAGCAAAGCCATGGCGGTGATGGGTCAGGAAAAAGCAGTACAAAAGAAGGGCTGTTTCCCTCCTAGCATTTCCTGCCACACATTCCATTCCTCAGCTCTTTTCTTTGGAGGAGACACCTCCTGGAGCCGAAATTGGCCTGCTCAGCGCCCCAAGGGAGAGCAATGTCTCAGCCCTTAGGAGGGATGATGTAGTGCTGGAGACTGGAAATGTCTCCCTGAATTTCTCAGCCACTATATACTGGGAGTATAATGGAAGCCACAGTCCAAAAACAGGTCCCTTTCTTAATCTCTCTCTGCCGGTAGCTTCCATTTTGTATCATAGGACAAATGTGAGAAATCTGGACTGCAGTCCTCCTGAGTGGCAAGAGGAGAGCTAGAAGATGAAGATGATGTTCTTGGGGTGGGGGGGACCCATCAAGACCGGCTTGGAGGCAACATAACATTTTTGTTTAAGAGCAGATGCATCTCAGGCTGGAATCATAGAATCATAGAGTTGGAAGAGACCTCAAGGGCCATCCAGTCCAACCCCCTGCCATGCAGGAACCCCCATCACTGTGCTCCCGACAGACGGCCATCCAGCCTCAGCTGGGTGGTCATCTTGGTCCAGACTTGGTCCAGTTTCTGGTGGGAGAGGAACACGACAGGAAAGCAAGTTCAGAAAGTTAACTGCCTTGAAGATACAAGAACAGAATTATAAAGAAAAACAATACTCTGGGATATCTGGGAATAACTTCTCTGCTGCAGGCACAAGCTATGGAATCACACTTTGCTAACTCCCTGCTGTGCACTTCCCAAGAAGGCTGCCTGCTTTCTGTCTCTTGGGTGAATCACTCGCCCACCCACAGCATTCCTCTTGAATTCTGGAGCAGTAGGACGGTGCCAGCAGCTAGTCTTTCTGTTGGCTAGGGGGAGCTTCCTTAAAAGCTTCCTGTCCCCGGGAAGGCCATGGCAAATGGTAGGGGAGTTGCCCGTCTACCCATGACTTTTGACAGAGCCTTTGTGTTCAGGGATCTAGGTCTCAGTAACAAGGAGTTCCACCAGGAATGGAGTGTCAGGACTTAGAGAAAACCGGGGTGGGTGGGGAGTGGGGAATTGGCGCTAGAATAGAGGTCTGAGCCCAAGGCAGGGGGGTGATCTTACTCCTCCCGTCCACACACTCTAATGCGACCCCATTGCTGTGATCACATCAAATCAAGACTCTCAGGCTGGGTTTTCAGAGGAGGGGCCCCAGGGCCTTACATACCAGGGCTTCTTTCTCTTCCACTCTGTGGAGGGCAGCAGCTCTGGCAGACCAGACAAAAGCCTGCACCTGGAACAGCAGCATTAACCATGGCATCCTCACGTTCAGCTTCTTTGCAATCTCTCACTGTAATATGGAGCAGCGGCGGCAGCAATGTCTTGCCAGGAACCCTCGGGACAATTCGCCAAGCCTTGCAGAAAACGAGCTTTTCTGGGATTCCACCCAAGCAGGTCTGGACCTCTTCTTCCAAACCTCTCTCTCTCTCTCTCTGTAGCTCAAGCTTTGCTCTGCCTTTCCTCTTCCCTTTCCCCGGCTGTCCCCCATTCTCAAGTTTATAAATCTCTGGGCAGCTGGAGTGACTCATTTCCAACTCAAACATGTTGCAACTACGACTCCTAGAGCACCCCCTGGAGAATATTAACTCTTCAAAGAATAAGCTCTCGGCTGCCACCGCTATCTCCTGCGATAAGAGTCTGTGTTCTTAAGAGAAGTGTGCCATTGTTAAGGGTGCTGTTAAAAACGCTAAAACTAGAGGTTGTTTCTGCATTTTTATAGCTGACAACCCTAAGGATACCAGATAGTGAAATGCAGACCTGGGAATTGGGAAATGTTTTTGTCACTACACTCCGAAACAAAAATACCTTTCTTGTATATGGTGCTAACTACCATTGGTTTGTCCCAATGACCCAGAGAAATCCTAGAATGACTAGGATCAACTGTCACCACAGAGTCGCAGAGCCTATGTGCAATTTTTTAAATGATAACAGAATAAATATTGAAAAAGATAAATTAGTACACTTGTACATTGGCATGGTGTAATTTTATGTCACAGAGATGCTGAGGTTCTGATTCACTAGGTTTTTCAGGATTGTTCAGATGACGGAAAACCCACTTCATTATAATCTGCCTCCATTCATAGGATTCCCCTTCCTAGATTTTAAGTAACGTGAAGGGATACCATAAGTTTGTGGTTCTGAGTTCACAAACAAAAAGGAATGGAAAAGGAGCATGTTGGAGTGAAGAGTGGTCCCCCCCCCCTTGGATCTGAGATGTTAATTTTTTAAATATACAACACAATATTCCAAATTCTTTTGATCCAGCTGGGAGTACTAAGACCTCCTTCCAGCACTGTGCCATTTGTAAGGGTGCAGCTCTAGTAATTAACAAAATGAATAGTTCTTGTCATAATATGTCATTGTCATTAGTGAGCAAGGGGAGCAGCAAATGAGACGCCTTGAATTGCAAATTTTGTGGAATTACTTTGTTAAGTAATTTGAACACTTCTTTGAATGGGAGCATATGTACAGACAGTGTGGAAGGTCTGATACATGTCTATCGGGGAAATTTCCTTTTCCCTCATTCCCTTCAACACAGGAAATGAGAGCATGATATTGACGCTGCACCATCTTTTGTGGTTATAAAAATCAGCAACAAAATACGTTTATGTTGCAAAGATGGCTTTAAAGTCCACAATTGACTCCATTTGGCCTCTGGTATAATACCTAAAACCGTTTCCCAAGCCAAATTGAGACCTTGCATTTCCCCATAATTATATCCCGAAAGTTGATTGTATAAAGCAGAAACTTGTCCTTTGGTGATGTTACAATGTGTAAGCTTCTAAGATCTCTGTATTGCTTCAAAACATGTACATTTTAAATAACCTTGGACTCAGGCTTTAAAGAAGTATTATTTTAATAAAGATGTGATTTCTTTTTTTCTACTAGCAAGTACATTTTATTTATTCATTTTTATTTATTTTTGAGTATTTTCCCCACCTTCCTCCTTGGAAAATGTCTAAGCTACATTTGTGGGAAGAATTGCAGAGGTCATAAGCACAGACCTGATGCAATATTTTTGAAAGGCTGTTCATAAAGTGAATGGCTGAGATGACCTATGCCCAAGAACCAAGCCAGGTAGTGGCAAGGTCAATAACAAACGGACCCTAAGAGTCACTGACCAATCTGGTCTGGGCTACCGAGATTCCAGGGATCAAAGAGCAGCTTGTCAAAACAACCCCAGACCTTCCGCGAGCCTGTTATGGTCTTGTTGGAAAGCAGTATACGGAAGATACACACAGGACTAAAGGCTTTCCCACAGATGAGAAGTCGACTCGCTCATCCCATGTTGTCATCCGTTTGACTTCAAGGAGCTCTGAACACATGCTTCCAAAGCTTGAAAGAAACTATTTACAAGTAAAGCAGTATTTGTCATTCATTCTCCTCCCCTCCCACTGCTCCCTGCTAGCCCTGGTAACAAAAGTATAATCACATGAGAGTCTACATGCATGGGTGTCTGGAGGTTGGTGGGAAGACACTCCTCCCTCCCAATCCTAAATTTGGTATTTTTTTTTGGGGGGGGGGGACTTCCTTTCACTACCACATTGCAGTGGATCGGTTACTTTGCTAATAGCGTAAAAACTATAGTTAGGCCAACCAACAGTCCATAGGTATGATACATATACTGTACTTTGCCTCACCCTTCTGCAGATGCCACTGTAAACAAGAGATAGCATCTCCTTTTGTGATTTGCATGCCCCATTTTCGTTACTTTTATAGTTATGGGGCTGCAGCTTCACTTAATAGTGGAGGAAAAATACTACGATTTGAGAGTTAGCTGGTAGTTTCCTCTGCGTTTTCAAGTATTAAAGAGATGAATGAATAAGAATTTGTTTTGTACCAATGGCTTACATGATTCAGATATTTCTAAAAAGAAACTACAGTATTTTGATTGCCTGCAATAAAATAAAATAAAATAAAATAAAATAAAATAGTTAATGTTCTAACTATAGCAATAGCAGTTAGCAAATTTGGGGGGGGGTAGGGCACCTATAATAAATTACTTTGAAAAGTTACATCCCAAGCTGTGCACATTTCTTTGATGTGGTAGCATGTAGCTGGTCATTTTGAAGGGACTATAGGTAGACTATAGGTATGCTTCAATTAGGGATGAGGCATCAAAGTTGAATGGAAAATAGCCACTTAAGTACTGTATAGTCCAATGCGAAGAAATTAAACTGATTTCATTTGCTAAATAGTTGAAAACAATGCTGTAGACGGCAAGCACTGGTACCTTCTGAAATCCAGTTTGATGGCAGAGATCAGCTTTAGCTAGAGCACTGAACTCTCCTGATTTCAACCAGAGGCAGCCTCAAACCATTTTTTTCTGCCTGGGGGAGAGCTGCAAATGACACTCTGCCCATTTGCTTCAGTGCAGAATACCAGAAGACAGACATCTTATTTGTTAGTGCATGAGGCAGAACATCCCACAAGAACCTCTGTTCCAACCTGGCAGTCCAACCTCAATGAAATAAATCGGAAACAATTTCTTGCTCACTTACAACACTCAGCATCTGCTACTCAAGGCAACTGCCTCGTTCTGGAAGATGTTGGGGCTGGCTTTTTTGAAAGAAGCTCAATTAAGGATTTGTTCCGTTACATAGAAACAGTTTGGTCTAGCTGTGAAAGAGTTTAACGTCTGCATTCCAAAATAACTAAGTGCCTCATTTCTAAACGAAATGCCCACCCATGTTCCAGAAAGGCATGGTTTTTTCTTGGTAAAGGTTTAAGAAGCAGCCAGGCCTCTCTATATTTTCTCACAATGTTCATAATGGAGAGAGAAAGAGAGAGAGAGAGAGAGAGAAGGAACACAACAACCTAATATTCAGAAATTATCAACTGCAGAGGCCTTCACCCCTTGATTCTCTTGTTTGTGCCAAGAATCTGCCTGTAGCTTGCTAGCGTTATCTCAACAATATTTAGGTTTTGGCCATGACATGGTTTTCCTCCTGTACATGCTCTTGACTTGTGAATCATCCAGCGATTCAGCAGCTGACAGAAAACAGCATCAAGCGTGTACAGTTTGTTGCCTAGTCAGATACAGTGACTTAGTCAAACAGTCTGCGCATGAATCGTGAGTCAACATGTATGTTCTGAAATACTCATGCAATTTAATTTGTACATGGAAGTTGCCATTTTGTACACCATTTGTGTTCATCAGGGTGAGGGATCTACCATTCACTTTTTCTTCCTTTGCTTAGTTGATGTTGTTGCAGTAATTGTTTCACTTTATTCTAGAGCTCTAAATGGCTCAGATAGGACTTAAAGTAGTTGAGTGTTTCCTAAAAATCCACTGGCCCATTTTTAAGGTAATAGAGGGAGGTTCTCCTCCCTATTCCTTCTGAAAGTACAGTGGTACTTCGGATAACGAATTTAAATCATTCTCCGAGGCAATCTATTATCCGAAAAAAATTGTTATCCGAAATGCGGTTTCCCATAGGAATGAATGGGAAACCAATTAATCCATTCCAGAGCCTAGGAAAAAGACACAGACACCCGTTTTTTTGCTCAAAAATACACTTTAAAGGTACAGATGCGAAGTGCAGCCCGGGATAACTCTTTTTTACCAATGCATGCTGGAAATTCATTATCCAAGGCAGCCCATAGGGAAAATTCATTATCTGTAGCAGCTCATAGTAAAATTCGTTATCTGAGGCAGCCCATAGAGAAAATTTGTTATCCGAGGTAGCCCTATACCTAAAAATTGTGATTCGTTATCAGAGGCAGCCCATAGGGAAAATTCACTATCCAAGGCAGCCCTATACCTGGAAATTGCAATTTGTTATCCAAAAAATTCAATATCAGGGGCATTCATTAGCTGAGGTATTATTTTCAACGCATCAGCTGGAAGACTGTGTCTACAGTGGCATCCCATTCGTGGAGTTCCTTCCTGTACCAGGTACACCTGGAACCAGCGTAGTGCCGTTTTCAGTGTAATGAGTTAAAACCCAGGAGGCGAGGCTTGAGCAAATAAAAGGTTTAGCTTAATTGCCTCTCCACCCATCCATATCAATACCCATGTGCCATTCACTGGCAAAAATTCATCAGTTTTTAAAAATTCAGTGCATACTTCTAGACTAGCTGAAATAGTTTTACACTTCAGTTTTATTATATGGTGTTTTGACTTTATTTGGCTTTTAGTACCATATTGAATACCTTCTAGATGCCCTAAGCACACCCAATGTCACCTGATTTCAGAAGGTAAGCAGGGTTGGTCCTGGTTAGTACTTGGATGGGAGACCTCCAAGGAATACCATGTGCTGTTGGCACCTGGAGTAGGAACTGGCAAGCCACTCCAGCATTCCTGCCAAGAAAACTCCATGGACATGGGGTCACAAAGAGTCCGTCACAACTGTAATGATGCAACACATACACACACACACCATATTGAATGGTTATTTATTTATTTTTGTATTTATTAGTCACCCAAATTTACACTAATGTAACATCTACCCATCCCCCAAAACTTTTTTTAATTAAGAAATGATTTATAAGTGCATACAAAATAGGCCAAAAGTAACACGAACCAATGCTGAGAAGCAACACCTGCCCCCACCAGCTGCTTGATTGGAACCCCTCACTCAACAACCACAACTGGAGTATTGTGACCTTAGATCATTCAGAGCAGGACTGACCATAATTAGCATACTCCAGTAGAATGAGCTGATGGGAGCGCCAATATTTGGACAGCCACACCTTCCCCATCTGTCCTGCAAACCACAGAGAGAGAGAGAGAGAGACTGTGGAGAATGCATGAAAAAAGCCAAGAGAGGTTGCCAGAGTGCCAAAATGGTCACCCACACGCCTGTGTTTCATGTGGCATTTGCTTGCTTTGGTTGCGACAACTATTTCCCTCATTTGCAAAACCTCTAGGGAAATGCCATTGCCACAGGCACCTAGTCCTCTGGTTGTGACAGGGTGGGGTTCAGCTCAGCATGTGCTGATATTCCACAAACGCTCCATTTCCAATAAAAAACAGCAAAAGAGAGCTCTGCAGGCTTAAAGACTGTGATTGTCCCCTGTTAAACCAATCACATTGTGAGACCCAGAATGAGCCCGAAATGAATATGGCAGTTACTTCACATCTGTTTTGTCTCTGTTAGTGTTGCGCTTAGGAGTGTTACAAAAAAAATCTTACTTCACATCCGTTGCGTGACCACGCCCCGGAACAGGTGCCAAGACAAATCTGTACCTGGCACTGGGATAGGGTATTTCCTTGTCACGTTTTGTTCCCTCTTTCTGTTCCGAGACAAGACACTATGTAATAACAACTGTCATGCAACAAAACACTCGTTTCTCTCAGAAAACTATGCCCTTTTTTATTTTGACTTTTCAGAGGCAAAATATCAAAAAAGAATCCCCCCCCCCAAAAAAAGGAAAAAGGAAGCTTGACAAATTCAGTGTTTGTCACGGTACAAGACCATGAGGTAACACTTGTCACAAGACAAGTTATCACAACCATGGGAACACTGAAAAAGGGACAAAACCACATGATCGCGACCAATACTGTCATGGAACAAAATTAGTCACGGAACAAAGAAGGACATGAAGTAACCACTTTGTTTTTCTCTTCTACAAGCAATTTCCATGTAGAATGAAGAGTTGATGGGCTTATGTCCTGTTATTCCTTCCCCTACTCCCAAGGTCTTTCTCAGATGAACTCAGGGAGTGGAGAGAACAAGGTCGTCGTCCCCACACACCCTCTGCATATTTTTGGTCCATTCCAGTCACAGCTGAAGCATCTGCAACTGCACCTAGAAAGGCTTTGTATGCATCACTGGAGAATTAGTGGGCTTTTCAATCACCCACACGCACACAGGCACGCACAGAGAGAGAGAGAGAATGAGAGAGAGAGAGAGAAACAGATACACACCCGGTATCCTGGTATGTGTGCAGGTTGTTTGGATGCACAAGTTTTTTTTGGGGGGGGGATCTAGGTTGAGCAGATGCCATGGGGGAATATTACTAATTAAACAACACTGAGCAGGAGGAAGTCTGAGGCTTGAGGACATATAAGATTCAGCTTAATTCCCATATCACCCCCCAGTGCTATTCAATGGCAAAAAAGAGCTAGGCAATTTAATCATGAGATGTTATATTTTAGACTATAAATCCAGCAGTTCTGCAATCCACGAGGTGCATTAAAGAAAGGTGCTTCCTTAGGAAATAGTTCAGTTGATTTGGGCAAGATAATAACTGCCAGCCTTTATTTGGGCACAACTTTTCATTTTTGCTCTCAGTGGAGCTTGTACTGTAGTTGTTGTATCTTTCTGCTGATAACTCCAACACAATGGGAGCAGAGGAACTGCGACTGGACAGTCATGTTAGAACCCTCAGGCTACGGACTAAGGATTATTCCAGAGGGAGTGCTGAATTCCACGCTGCTTTTTATTGCTTGGTACTGAGGGAGACTGGAATTTATAGATTGCTCTCCAAACTCCTGTTTAAAAAGCCACTTTTTTATTTAAGAAAATTGCTTCTTTTTAGACAATCTTGAATATATCTTTATTAAGCACTCCATTTCCTCTGGTGGAGTTTCTGTTCTGGAGTGAGTGAGTGAGTGAGAGTGAGTTGCATTAGTTTGCTTGCTGATTGATGCTCTCATCAGGCATCAACATCAAGTAGGGAGTTGAAAGAAACCATGCTTTCAGGGGCAATGAAAAGACACAGTCATAGAAAAAGTCATTAAAATAAGCAAGACAAGAAGAATGTTGTATGGATCATGAGGAAAATACAGATGCCATCAATGCTGAACCAGGCAGCATTAAGAATACTAAATACTCCATCAAGAAGAGTCCTTAGAAACCTATTACATTTGTAAATTTGTAGAATGCCTTCCATACTCCACCAAAATGGCAGATGCATTTGAAGTTGTACAAATCTGTACAAGAAGATGGCAGGAAAGTAAAGCTTTTATTTTATCTTTTGGGAGAACAAGGCAGACACTTATCTACCATTTGTAAAATGAGAGCGGATTATCCCTAGTTGCTGTTCTGGTAGATATCAAGTCTGTTGTTATTCAAATTGAAATTAACCTGTTGGGAGACACATATTTTCCACCAGAGAGCAATCAGAAGTGGGGGGGGGGAATTGATTACATCAGGTATAGCTACTATCTGAGAGAGTCCCACATCTGAGAAACTGACCTCACATATTAAACTGAGGGTTAGACATAGCATCAGCAGCAGGCTCTTTCCAAGAAAGACCAAAAATCATAGAAGGTACTACTGTCGAAATACATGCAGCTGGACAACAGCTGAAGAAACGAATAACCCAGCCTCCATACCAAGTGTGACAGACATTCACTATGCGAAACACCATGAAAGGATAAAAGAGTTGCATCCAGTACTGGGACAGACTGCAGGAAACATGTCCAACTAAATCACCTCAGAAGCATGAATTTTTTAAAAATGGCTGTGGGAGCCACCTTTAGAAATAAGTTTTGGTTGGCCAATGCCTTGACTGGATCACTAAAATTTTAAAACAGGATACACTTTCAACTTCTCCACATTCTGGCAAAAGGGGTATCAAATTTGGAATAAGTCCACCATTTGCTTCCAAACATTGGGTCAGATTGGATCAGCCCATTGCTTTTGAAACCAGCCTCTCAACAAAGAAAGAAGGAGTTTGCAGATGTCATGAGATATTTATTTATTTATTTATTTATTTATTTATTTGACTTGTATACCGCATCATCTGGCATGAAAGCTACTCTGGGCATTTTATAGAATTTCAAGGTAAATAATGGAACATAATAACAAACATAAAACAAACAAAAATAGACCATAATTAAAATAAACATCAGCATCAGAATTAAAAAACAATATTACAATCCAAGATGTCCAAACAGAGGTAGAATAAACATTTAAAAAGCGGATCAGCAGCAATGATAATCAATAGCCAGGGAAAGTCATTTTAAAAAGCCTGGTCTTCAAGAGTTTTTTTAAGACCTGCTGCGTGGGTGCCAGGCAGATCTCTGGGGGGAGTTAATTCCAAAAACAAGGTGCCACCACTGAGAAAGCCCAATTCCTTGTAATTCTTTTACAGGCTTCCCTCGACGTTGGCACCCTCAGATGACCCACCTGGGAGGAACAAGTGTTCCTGGCAATATTATAAAGTAGGAGCCATTCTGCCAGATAGCAAGGTCCTAAACCAGTGATGGCGAACCTTTTAGAGATCGAGTGCCCAAACTGCAATTCAAAACCTACTAAAGTGCCAATACAGTAATTTAACCTGACTACAGGTGGCTGTGAAAGGGTGATGTCGGGTGCCCACAGAAAGGGCTCTGAGTGCCACCTTTGGCACGTGTGCCATAGGTTCACCAACACTGTCCTAAACCAATTAGGGATTTGTATGTCAAAACCAAAACCTTGAAATCAATGTGAATACGGATCGGAAGTCAGTGCAGTGCGGCCAGCATAGGGGTAATACATTGGTGACATTTTATACCCATTGTTAACCTAGCCACAGTATTCTACACTAGTTAGATCCTCTGCATTAATCTCAAAGGCAACCCACATAGAATGCACTACAGTAGTCTAATCTCGAAACTACGAGTGCACGGACCAATGTAGTGAGGGCACCAGGGTCCAAGAAGGCACACAGCTGTGCAATCCATTGCAGCTGGTAGTGTGTGGAACGGCCCACTGATGCCACCTGGGCTTCCATTTTGAGCACCAGGTCCGACAGAACACCCAGACTGCACACCTCATCCTGTGCAGGAAGAGTCATCCCCCCCCCTCAAAAAAGTGAGGGAGTTTCCCAAACTGCCAACACCCAGAGTCCCTACCCGAAGGACTTCCATCTTGCCCACATTCATCCTCAGTCTATTCACTCTCATCCATTCCAGAACAGCATCCAGGCAGTGCTCCAAGGAAGAAGCAGCACCCAGTGCAGATGGTAAAAAAGGAGATCTAGAGTTGGGTGTCATCAGCATACTGATGACACAAAACCCCATACGACATCACCCAGCAGTCCCATATAGATATTAAAGAGCATGGGAGAACTGATTGACCCCTGAGGCACCCCACAATTGGGGAACCAAGAGGTGGAGGTCATCTCCCCCCAACTGTACTCTCTGGGCGCGAAGTCTACTGTGCCCAACTACATATTTCAACAAGGTTTGTTATGTTCACACTGTTTTGGGGGAGTGTCACACAATTTAGGGCAGGCTGCATCCCCAAATTTCAAACAGAAGAACATTCTATGTACAGAACTTTTATCTTGTTGGGATTCAGCTTGGGTCTTCTGCACCTCACCCAGCATGTTGCTTAATCTAGTGCTTGCACTGCTCCACTTGACTGGTTTTCGTCACTTCAAATATCTTTGCCTTCCTTTGAATATTCTGGATTTAACTTAAGTACTGCATGCCTGGTGGAAGAAGGAAGAAGTAAAACAGACAGCTCAGTTTGGAGGTGTCTCATGATCTTACAGTGGATGCATTTGCTTGAAGCTACTTGGCTAATGTAAAGCATGGCATTAATCTTACTATGGACAATATGTTACACAGTACAAGCCTTTGTGGAGATTCTTCCATAACCCCGGTTTATTTTTATTTTTATTTATTTTTGTACTTATTAACCGCCCGATTTTCCATAGGGAACTCTGGGTTTGAGGTCAGGCCTGCTCTTCCCTGAAAGCACTCACCCTGAAGACAACGGTCTTCAGAGTCTGGGTTATAAGAATTTGTGGTAATGATATTAGCAAACTGCAGGAAGGTGTTGAGATAAGCTTACAGCTATTAATGAGGCATGCTTGTGATTAGCAATGTGTATTTTTTAAAAGTAATCTATAGATATGAATACTGAAACCCCCAAAGCTGATTAGCACGTGTGCAAGTGTGTTGAAGACCAAGAAAGAGGCATTCTCATAGCAGGTCTTCTAGATTGATGCAGATGATGGAGAGCACTAGGCAAAAAATATTTCCCTGGAGAAAGAAAAAGGACAATAGTCAAGATGGACCTGATACTCAAGCCCACTTGGTAACATTTTTGTCTATCAAATCCTCACCTGCCTTCCATTTAATTAAAATACATAATGAAACTGCGTTGTTTGAATATGTTGCTGCATTTATTCCAACATAGGTATAGGGCTATCATTGCCATTTCTCAAGGATAGGAAGAGCTGTGGGATGCCAGCATACACCCCAGAGCAGATGGTAGGGGGAGAGGGTCCGAACACCCTGGTGAGTGCTTTCACGGAAGAGCAGACCTGACCTCAAACCAGGGTTATGGAAGGATCTCTGCAAAAGCTTTACTGTGCAACATATTGTCCATAGTAAGATTAATGCAATGCTTTACATTAGCAGAGTAGCTTCAAGCATATACCGTAAAACACTTCACATGAATTACTCCAGTAATCCTTGCAATAGCAAATCTGAATGATAAGCTGACATAGAGTTAGCCCTGCACTGCAGAAGGCAATGAAAGCAGATATGACACAGCTGGCCTTTCTTCTGACTTGGCTAGGAGAGGGAAGATGACTCCCGTTTTCCAGCCACAATCAAACTTAACCTTCTCACACAAAAGAGAAACCAAGACATGGAGCTCCTTGCTTTGATGCTTCCAGCTGCTTCCTAGAATGATTAAGTGGAAGATGGTGGCATTTGCGTCTAGTGGGGTAAAAGTGGAGCAAGCGGCACAGAGCTGAGGTGGTATTTATTGCCAGGAAGTGTGAGCACACGATTGTCCAAAAATACTCGCAGACAATGACGACTAGCCCCCAAAAAATGTGAATCACAGACCTGACGTGGCACAGAAAGTACAAAAAATGCTGACTTCATCAACAGGAAGAAGGGAGGATGTACTGTTTATATCCCAGAAAGAGCTGGATTTGTCACGTAGACAAATCACCCATCACAATGCTACTATCAAACTCATTTATGACCCCTTTGGTCTCTGCAGAAACCTATTTTGGCGAAGAGGCATTCATTCTTCAGTTGCTCTTATACTTAAAAAAACAAAACAGCATGTCCAGTGATTCCACTAGGAAACCATGGCAGCAAGATTCTAATTATAATGTGACTGGATTGAAAAAGGTTGCAAGAAACCACCGAATCTAAACTTTCCTAAAATATGTCATTGTAAACGTTTTTCAAACCCAAACAGAGCAGTTATTCATTGATTCATTCTTCTCTCTGCTTGAGTACTGTGACCTCAGGGCAGTAGGCAAAACCGTTCAGCTTCTCAGGATCACCGATCCATCATTCCAACTGGTGATCTGATGCTGTGTCTTTCATCAAGACAAAAGTTATCAACTACTGATTGAGCCACAGCTGAAAAGGCTGGTTGACAAATCAGCAGCTACAGGTTCTCTCCAAATCATATAACAATGTACACATGGAAACCGAAGTTAAGTTTGGGGTGGCGACAGCGAGGGGGGGGGGAGCTGTTTGTTACATTGTGTAGTGAGGTGGCCAAGACCACCCCATAGTGCTTAAAACACTTTTTGGATGGTTTTCAATATACCCGTATATACTCGAGTATAAGTCGACCCGAGTATAAGCTGGGGCCCCTAATTTAAACCCCCAAAACTAGGAAAATTTATTGACTCAAGTATAAGCCTAGGGTGGGAAATGCAGCAGGGCCTGGCAACTCCTCCTCTGTGAGCTAGGTGTGTGTGTGATGTTTAAAATGACGTTTAGCCACCGAGGCAAGTGCTTGAGTTGGTGGCTAAAAGTCATTTTAAACATGGGGGGGGTCAGAAGAAGTGGCGCACAATGTTTAAAATGACATTTAGCCACTGACCCAAACTTGCCTCAGTGGCTAAAAGTATTGACCTGCATATAAGCCGAGGACCCCTTTTTTCAGCCCAAAATTAGGGCTGAAAAACTAGGCTTATATGCGAGTATATGCAGTAATTAGGCACGCTACACACTGCCCCTCCAGAGAGCTGTTTACTCACTTTATAGACCTTGGAAGAAAAGAAGGCTGAGTCAGCCATCAGCTGGCTACTGGGACTGAACCACAGGTCGTGAGCACAGTTTGGGCTGCAATATAACAGTTTAACCACTGCGCCAGGAGGCTCCTCAAGGTGAGAGTGATTGCCTTAAAACAGTTCTTTCTAACCTTAAATCCCTACATATTCCTGGATTACAACTCTCAGAAATCCTAGCCAGCACACCCAGTGGTGAAGGATTCTGGGTGTTTTAGTTCAACAACATTAGGGAGCTCAATGGCCCAATGTTAGGAATCACTGCCTTAACATTACCCAGAGCTTCATGGTTCAGAGAAGATTAAAATGAGATATCCCACATCTCACACTTTAACAATTTCATACTTTTAGACAAGCATGCCTAAACTGCAGCAAAGAGCCTGCAGGATCCCTGACATATACTGAGAGGGTGTTGTATTTTAATTCCCAATGTTGCCCATAAACAGCAGCTTTTAGGACACACAATAGGTAGGACTAGTTTGTACAGCAAAGTGGTGGAAGCCTTCAATCTGAACTGGGATCATGTTCCAGATCAAGTCCCCATTACTGCCTTTGGGAGACCCCATGTCTCCCAAAAAATAAATGTCGCCAGTTTCAGTGCACATTTTGAAACATGCAGATGAGATTCTTCTTCAGGTGCTACATCCTCGTAGAAGGTTGGCAATCAGTAGCACAATCTGTCTTTTATCTAAAGCTATTCTAAATAGAGAAACTGTGCCCACTGCGAACCATTGGCTTAAATTCTCAGATGACATAATGACTAAAATCCAACAGTAAGTTAAAGTATACCCAAGGAATCAATGGAACTTTACATAGATGTTGACTCACTCTGTTCCCACTGATTGGTTCGACAGGCCTAATCTAGCTGTGATTTACTACTGAATTTCAGCCAGTGTGCTATTTAGGCCCCACACTGGATGCTCTCCAGCTATTTTGAACTAGAACTCCCCTTTCCCACAATTCTTATGAAAGTTGTAGCCTGGAGTATCTGAATGGCAGCTCCTTTCCAAACTCCTGGAAGGCGGATTTGTGTGCTTAAAAGACATAGATACTACAGACCTTTAAGTTGTCAGAGACTTCTGAGAAGGAAAAAGGAACCACTTGTTCCTCTGGGCCCAGAATGGTCAGCACAAAACATCAGGCAAGGAAAAAGTGACCCGCGATGCACCAAATGGGTATCATATTGGAAATAGATGTGGAAGTGGAAAGTTGTCCCTAAGCAACCGACTTGGGCCTAGTTCAGTGTTGGTGAATCTATGACATAGGTGCCAAAGGTGGCACTCAGAGCCCTTTCTATGGGCATCTGACATCGCCCCTTACAACCATCTGTGTTCAGGTTAAATTGCTGTAGTGGAACTTTGTAAAAAAAAAAGTGGGTTTTGAATTGCACTTTGGGCACTCACTCCCTAAAAGGTTTGCCATCACTGGTCTAGTATCATGCATTCTTTTTGGATGTGGCAAATTGTACTTTTTCCCATGGCATCTGTTTAGTCCTATATTGATAACCCTATGGCCCTTCACATATCAGCAGCAGTGACACACACCCCAATTCAGCCCCCCACAAAAATCATTTAATACATACTGATGGCCAAGAAATGCTTGATTGATTAAGCACTGGTATCTAATATGTTTAAGCTATTCCCATAAACATAGACTACTCCTGACTGGACAGAGGCTGCAGAAAATGTTTGGAATTGGGAGTTTACCTAGGGAAAGTGTTTGAGCAACATGCTATAGGAAGAAAGCACCAGCATGTATACTAGATGATACAACTTTTCAACTTCATATATTCATAAGCAAAGAGATATTACAAAAGCACTAGTATCAACTTTATTCAAACAAGCAAACTGCCCTAGAACTTCCTACAAAATAGAGAACCTGAAAGAGAGAAAAAAGGGATTGGTAATGGAGCCAGCTGTGTGACTCAGGGAAGCCATTTTGAATTATGAGAGTTCCTGAGACTTTCTGCCATCAGCCTGGACTAAGCGGCCGTGTACAGTGCTGTACTTCAACCCACAGGATGCTTGTGGTTTCGACCATGGAGGAATGAGGACTGGCTTACCCCCATCATTTCAAGCTGAAATACCCACCCTGCTCAGATCACAGGCCACCCATGCTCAAACTCTGTCTCGGAAAACTTGTTCCTTTGCTGAATTAGGGCATTTCTCACATAGTTTCATCTACAGTAATCTGAACTTCTTTCCTAAACAAGGGAATGTTCTTGTTGCTAGAGGGTAATTGTGTTACTAGTTTGTTTTTTCTGGAAATATTCTGGTGCCTGTGTGAAGTGAGGGTTCGGAGAGGGAGAGCAGCATTCTGCATACATTGTCCTTCTCTCAGGCAGTCTTGGGCAGAGTTCAGGCCAGGATTTGGAACATTACTATTTTTAAAGCTAGCGATTGCTTGTTAACTCCTTTTAAAATGTTGCTGTTAATAAAGCAGCTCATTGCTATCACTTGGTGTGTGCATGTGCGCTTTGTTCTAAAAATACATTTGAAATACCAAAAAAAAAACAAAAAAAAAAAGAATTCAAACCCTTGAAATGACTCCAAAATGCAATGTTTTGAAAGAATAAATAGTCTTCACATGTTACTAGGCTTGCCGGCAGCATTCCATTCCATGAGATTTCAGGACAAAAACCTGAGGCCAGATTCTTGTGATTCGATAGGTAGGGTGGGTGAAAATTGTCAGAGAACCAAAACTGATTCTGGGACTGCTGGCAGTGGGATAAGACTTGAAGAGAATCTGGATTAAAGGCTGCACAGTTTGTGAGAAGATCTATTTCCAGGCCGACAACTAGGGTCTGTGTCACCTGGGGCAAACATGGATTCCACACTACTGCCCCCCCCCGCCGCCATGGGGTGGGTGTGAAGTAGCACAAAGTACAATTTCTATTTTGTCATTTTGGCATGCATTCCACCCACCAGGCATGGCACATGCCCCCTCCCCGCCCCCAACCAGCTGTGGAGAGGTTGTTGTCACTTTTGCTGCGATTCACATTCCATGCTGCCTCGTGTAAAGCACATGACATTGGCTGGAATATAGGCCTTGTACCACTGCTGCTAGGATTATGGAACAAGAAGGCTCATAAGCTGTTATGCTCATGTTTCATTCCCTGTCTTGTTCCCAATTGCAAAATGGGACCAAGGGCAAGCATCCACTAGCTCTTTCTTCAGCTACTCCCCTCACACTTGGTTTTTAAATTCTATCTATCTATCTATCTATCTATCTATCTATCTATCTATCTATCTATCTATCTATCTATCTATCTATCTATCACCAATGTTATGGAAGTGGACCCCACACCTCTGGGGAAATACTATGAAGAATAAGGAGAATATTATGGAATTGCAAAACGCTATATATATATATATATATATATTACAATGGCAATGTAAGCCTGGGGGTCAGCTGGCAGTGTGAGGAGATAGCTGGTGGCCAGGCATAAAAGCCATCTCACACATGAATTTAGCATCCAATTGTGCTATTCACTCTGAGACTTCTCATCCCATCTAGAGAAGTGGAGAAGCTTTAGAATTCCCTAGGGTACTAGCCAATATCCTTAGTCTTGGCAACCTTGTCTGTGGCTCTGAAAGAATGCCCCCTCATACTACGCAGTGTTATGTGGGTTTTTGCAACAACAAAAAAGAATGTTGTTAATTCCCTGTTACCCCAGAAGTAACATACTGTACTGAAAATAATGTTTTAACATATTATTTCCAAGCCTTCATCTGCTACAGTATTTCTCAAAGAAAAGCAGTACAAGCTCTTCTCCCAATATAGAGACCTAGTCCTGCTAGATTATATAGTCTTCTTATTTAAATTGTCTGAGTTTCTAAGCATGCTTAAACATTGATACTAGTTTTATGTTGCTTCTCTTTTGTAATTAGATGCTAACTTCTCTGAAGAGCATAAACTCTGGCTCAAAGGTGCCTAGAATGAGTCATGTACTGTATTTGTTTAAGGAAAGGGGAAAAATCTTCTCCCCTGCTTTGCTCTGTTGTTATGTGTCATCAAGTCACTTCTTGTGGCAACCATATGAATGAATTACTTCTAGGAAATCCTATCATTAACATTCTTCTCAGGTCTTACAGATGAAATGGTGTGGCTTCCTTTCTTGAGTACAATAGTCAAATGTTTTCTTCTTTTCCTACTGCCTTCAACATTCCATAACACTGTCATCTTTTCCAGTGAGTCTTATCCTCACATGATGCGTCCAAAGTCGATAAGCTTTGTTTAGGCATTTTAGCTTCTAGTAAAAGTTCAAACAAACGTGCTTTTGTTTAGAACCCACTTACAGTGGTACCTTGTATAAAGGAATTAATTCGTTCCAAATGAAATTATGTTAAGCAAATTTTCCTTTATACAAATTCCCATAGGAATGCATTGAAAATAGAGTAATCCCATTTTTATGTTGTATGGATTTTCCCCATAGGTGATTATGTTAAGCAAATTTCCCCTATCTCCATAATTTTTATGTTGTACAAATTTTGTTATACAAGCTGTTTGTTATACAAGGGTCTACTGTATCTGTCTTTCTGGCGATCCATGGTATGTGTCAAGCTCTCCTTCAACATCATATTTCAAATACAGTGGACCCTCGTATAACAAACAGTTTATATAACATAAAATCTGTGCAACATAAAAAATTCCAGAGATAGGGGAATTATACTTAACAGAATCGCCTATGGGGCAAATCAGTACAACATATGTAAAAATGGTTGTGATTAGGGATTAATCTGTTTTCAATGCATTCCTATGGGAAATTTGTATAAAGACAAATTTGCTTAACATAATTTCATTTGAAACAAATTAATTCCTTTATACAAGGTACCACTGTAAGTCTTTTTTCTCTCTGCATGTAGTAGCTGGGAACCACAGAATGGGTTGTTCCATCCTTGTATACCTCCTCATACCTGAGGATCTTCTCTCATTCCTTCATAGCTGCCCTTCCAAGAACCAATTCTTTGATTTCTTAGCTGTAGTCTCTATCTGGATTCATGATCAAATTGAAGTAAATAAAATCATAAACAATTTCTTCAGGGTCAACCTTCATGTAATGTATTTCTTCAGCATTTGTTTATGTCTTCTTACTTTCACCTGTAGTTCTATATTTTCACATATCTTTAATCGGGAGATTTGAAGTCACTACTTCTGCCAGTAATATGGTGTCACTTGAAAATCATATTGGTGATGTTTTGTCCACCAATTCTCCTTCTTTTGAATACTGTATAATCCATCTTTATTTTATTTTATCTTGATTTATTGAAGGGGCCTGGGATGCATGTATCCGTGATATGAGTTCTACCAGACCATCACCCAGTATGGACTGCATCACATTCAGGGTATTTGTCACCCTCTACTTGCCAGAAAAGTCCTATGGATTTGGCTACAGATCCTGAAACTCCATCATCTGGCCAGGATGACAGATGATGTTTTCTGTTTTTGCCCCAATGCAAGTTTTACGAAACTAAGCCTAAGGAGGTATCATATGGAATTCAAACTACAGTATTTTTTTAAAAAGTAATCTAGTGGGTATATAAAGGTATTCATCCACCCATCCTCTTTTGGACCTGCACATGGCTTCTTTCCCTTTTACATGTATATTAAGAACTTGAGGTGTTTTTAGAGCAGTATATGCTCCTCATGCTCCTGTGTTTTCACAAAGATTTTGTGATGAGTGAGGAATGCACAGCTGCTTATATATATCGGTTAGCCCCTTCCACGAGCTATTTGGTTGGTCAAACACATTTCAACAATAAATATTCATAAGTTAAATATGCATTTTGCCATAGCTTTTTTACTGGTCCAATAAAATGGATCACCCACTCTTGCATTTGTGTATATCCTACAAGCGTTTCACTCAAGGTCAAATAGGAGCACCATGGCATGCAGCGACCCAGCAAAACCTGACATCCTGAAGTAGAACTTCATTTAATAACTCTTTTCAAACATAAAAAGAAGGATGTGGGTAACCAAGCAAATGTATTTGCTAGAACAGCAGATATTTGTCAAGCCCAAAACACATTCCCTAGCTAGAGATGTGCATCCAAAAATGGGTGTTTCCACAATTACATCTATGCAGTATTCTCTTCCAAGGGAGCAAAAAAAGCAAAAAAAAGCGGGGGGAGTTGTGTGGCCATTACAAAGTACAAATGTAAGACTAGGCTATATGTGATACTTTGAGAGGCCACGAATAAAATAACAAAAAAAAATCACTGCAAGCTTTTGAGAAAAATACCCTTTTTTAAAGTATATACCAAAAGTCTGTGGCAACAGATCTGGTTTGCCAAGAGATTATTCTTTAGATGCAAAGTTCTTGGCAAAATGATTTTCGTCAGGCACATCTATCTTAGATGAGGCAGGAGGGCTCTTGTCTGAAGTCAAGAATTGGGTTTCACACCCCAGCTCTTCAAACAAAGGGACATCCACACCCACAGCTCCTCTAAATTCCCGGCAAACCACATTTTTGCCATGTTTCGGCTTTTGGTACATGCATTGAAAAAGAGGGTATTGTCTTCGAAAGCTTGCAATGATTTTTTGTAAATTGTTATGAGTTTTTTTGGGCTGCTTGGCCACGTTTTGGAAGTTTTTCTTTCTGATGTTTCACCAGACTCTGTGACTGGCATCTTCAGAGGGCAAGGAGCTCAGGGAACTAGGATTTTCTCTCTACGCTATTTTTTGTTGTTTTATTATTGGCCTATAAAGGTATTACTAGCTAGTCAAGGGAGAGCTTGATACTGAATAGTGGTATGGGTCATCATCAGCTTATTTACACAGGATTACAAGAAGTGACATTAGCTGAAATCCTGTGTTCCACTAACTATTATACATCGATGCCTTGGGAGGGAGAAGGGAACACAGGTGAACTTTAGCAGGTTTGAACCATAATCCTAGTATTATAAGAAAAAAGTGATGCTAAATTTTGTAAATTCTGAGATTATGCTTGAGGCATGTATACACAACGACAATGAACCATTTAATTACTGAACCTTTCTCAAGTGAGAATTTTCATAAGTTTGGAAATGTTACTTTAGGGATATATACTTATTTATTTATTTATTTTTCTATATCCCTCCTTAGTGCAAACTGCATGCCATTTTGGGAAACAGGGCAGCACAGAGAGAGACATAAATACCACAATGATGAATACTGTAAATGGGACACAGACCTCTTGGTGAAAGTCAAAGTTGGTATCATATGCTGCAGATTTACAAGCACTACAGAACATTTGAGCGAAGTCGTGAGGCCTACAATCTCCAGAGGCTATATAGAAAAACTAACACTAGACCTGAAGAGGATGCTCAGTAAAACAGTAATGGAGTAATTCTCAGAAGGCCTGAGTTCAAATAGATGCTCAGCCATGGAAACTCACTGGAGGTGTGGAACTGGACACTCAAGATTCACAGCCATGAGCACAAAAGGTGGACGTTCTTAAATCAGGCAGTGTTTTACTTTTCTACCATGCAGAAATTCAGGAGTGAGAGAGTGGCATTTGCCTCTATTGTTAAAAATATGTATGACTGTGGAGGTTGTCTCGGATGTTTGAGAAACAAAGGCTAGTCCCAGCTAGAGTAAATCTAGTGAATCAGTTGCTGAATGGAAGGTCATCTAAGGCGGTTACTTCATGTCCTACCTTCTTCCGCAATTACGTTTGTACCGTGACAGCGTTGTTCGCGGTCACGTGGTTTTGTCCCTGTTCAGTCCCTGTTTGTGCTTACTCACAGTCATGATAACTTGTCTTGTGACAAGTGTTACTCCACGGCCTTGTTTCGTGACAAGATCTGCTTTTTTGGGGGGAAAACCCATAAAAATAAAGGGTGCACCACACCCCCTGCACTTTGTCTATTCGAAATGTCGATCCAACAGCACTCAAAAGTATGAGAAAAATGGACAGACGCAAGTTCATGAGCAGAAGATTGCCTTCGTTGCGTGACAGTTGTTACCTCACGGGACCTTGTCCCGGAACAGGAACAAAGACAAACAAATTCCCCAGCCCAGGGGCAGGTACGGCTTGTCACGCTGTGTTCCCGGTTCCGGGGGCATGGTTGAGACAACTTTTTGCTGTCACGCTATGCATGTGAAGTAAGGGTTTTTTTGTACTGGTCCCAAGCAGGACAGCAAGGAGGGACGAACAGGACATGAAGTAACCGCCTATATCCTACTGTTACTATAGTTCTGACTAAAACACGATTTGTCCCAAATCAAGGGAGAACACTTATGCTCCTTGGGTGCATATTATCCACTTAACCCTTTCACTAATTAAAACATATCCTTAAAAAGGGTTGCTGTGGCGTTTTCTGCATTCTTACTTAACCTGGGCAAGAACGTCTTTCACTTTTTGCATGTAGATGAGTTAGTCATAAACTAGTTGCCATGGAAACTTCCCCAAGACATTCACTGCCTCCCTCCTCTTCAAGCCAAGAACTTTTTGATTAGTCATAAACAGTATCCCAAGCCAACACGGTTGTTACCACATATCAAAAAAAAAAGGGGGGGCAGGAGGGACAAAATCCCTTAAGGAAAGAACAAGTTTATTTATTTAAAATATTTCAACCTTTCTCCCTGAACGGACCAAAGAAACAAAGAGCTCCATATCATTAATCTTTGCGAACTTACAGCTGGGCCTTCTGACATCTGGAATTCCTTAAGTGCTCCAAGAACAATGAAAAGGAATGGCAAGAATAAAAATACATGGATATACAGTACAGTATATCAGTTCTCTGAAACACGGGGAGGGAGGTTGCTTAACCTCTTGACACTTGGCTTTCAATCCCTTTTTAATACAGCTTTGCAAACAGGTTCACTAGTGTTGCTGGCTCACAAGCATTTTGACCTGTTTGTCTGCCCAAAGAGGGATTTGCAGACATTTTCCTGCCTCAGCAATTATTGAACAAAGGCAAAGAAACTAGTGGTGATGTATATGTTTTAGCATGACTGAAGCACTCTGATTTTGTACAGGAATACTGAATGTGTTTCGTCTGCTTGAGAAGTCATGGTGTCTGGATATTTTTTTTAAAAAATTACTAAATAGACAGCAGGGTAAGGGGGAGAAAAGTGTCACAAACTGTGTCAAGAAGCTTGGGGAGAAAATGTTTTGGTTTCACTTCAAAGGCACAATTTTTGCAGCTGCAGGAACCCCTAAGTTCATCTTTATCTGTAAATACCTGGGTGTGTTATACTGTAATGGGCACCAATGGCGATGACTAGATATTTTATTCAAGCTTTTTAAAAAGTAGGCAGGACTTTGATCTAAAACTAATTGTTCAGTTCCAAAAGATATATTATTGTTTCACTTTCTCAGATGTATATGTTTAAAATGGGAAAGAGCAATCCATGTACATCTCTCTTCATCCATCCAACCTATGGATGGGTCACTTCCCAGAGAAGTCCCTTATCAAATCAGTGAGCCACAAGCCACCCCAACAAGGTGCACATCAGGCGTTTTGGATGACAATTCCCATTGTTCGTGACTGTTGTCCATGCTAGTTGGGCTGTTGTGAATTACAGCCCAAAACATCAAAAGGGCCTCAGGTTGGAGAAGGTGGTGGAGTAGTACATCAACTTTAGCAGCTTCATCAAATTACCACACCATGCCTCACCAGAAGATGTCATGGTCAATAAAAGTAAGAAATGCCTTGGAAACATCTGGAAGAAACCAGTGCATACAATCACACCATGCAATGTCAGCACAAAATAGCACTGGTGTACAAGACCAACATGTTGGGTTGAATAAAATGTACCAGGTCTTCATGGGAAACATCAGTTGAAATAGATGCATGGAGAAATGTCATCTGTACAGCAGAGGAGCAAGTGATAAGGTCTATTAACGAATATATCATAGGATAAACATACATCTGGCAAAGCTCCTATTTACTTACTGGTAACCACACTGGGTTATTGGATATTTTAGATTGGAAGCCTATCAACAGTTTCCTCATGGAAAATCCTTGCAACCACATATCCTGGTTCATACGTGTAATGTTCTCATATACAAAAGGAATGTGGAATGAAAGATAAACCAGACAGAGAGGGGAAACTGTGTGGCATTATTATGATCAATTAACCATTTAGGGGCACGTAGAGAGGATAGCATGAGGTAAAATGACTTTGCTAAAAAAAATAATTGATGGTGATGATAGAAAGAATAGTCAGGATTAGTAAGGACACTAGTGACCATGGGGCGGTGAGAAAAAATAGAAAGTGACAAAGTGGCGGGGGGGGGTCCCTGTGTGTGAGTTCTAGATGTACGTTAGCAGTTTATTGCTTTCGTTGTATAAACTGTTTTTAATTTCCTTTTGATCTATTTTTCATATGTTGTAATACGTTTTTGTTACTTGCCTCAAGCACTATGATCTTATTGGAAAGAGCAGAATACAAGTGTAATAAATGATAACTGCAGACCATGTCCAGTACAGAGGAGAGGTTAAACAGGAGGTGGAGGGCAGGATTACGGTGCATCACTGGAGTTGTATTTTTACTGGGTGTCTGTACCTCAAAAAGGAGGAAAGAGTGATGGCTTAATGGTAGAGCAGTGCTTGCTATGTATGTATGAAATCTCAAGTACAATCCCAAGCATCTCCAGTAAGGCTGGGAAAGGCTATTGTCTAAACCCCTGATGATCCACTCAGTGCTTTCTCAACACTGCACCCTCTACATAGATCAATCTAAAGTCTTATCATCCTCTATCAGCATGGCTCTGACCATGCTGACTGACTGGGATGGAAATCATAAGTCTAACACAAGGTAGAGACAAACAGTCTGGGGATGGGATTTGAGGAAGAGGAGTTGTGTAAACCAAATCTGGAGATCCATTTGCTCTCTAGTATTTTACACTAGATTCCAATAATCTTTAATCATTGGTATGCTCCCTGGGAGCTGATTATCCAGAGAACCAAAAATACTCTTATTTGTTTTTGCTAACCATGATTACTTGAGTAATCAACATGGGCCTATTCTTATTACAGGAAGTAAAAAAATTGTCACTTGGTGGAACTATTTCATGGCCAAGGCTCTGAGGGAACACCAAGATTATGTTATTATGTGATTATGCTAGAACAAAACCTTTGTAAAAATAGATGGAATTCAAGTTTAATACCAAAGGGCCACTACATTAAGAATAAGAAATAATTACAATTTGACAACTTAATATGTCTTGCGCTTTTTCACAGTAGTGCAGAGGGACATACCTTGAGACTTTATTGTAGTCTCAGAAATAAGAAATACTTTGGATGCAAAATGCTTTTGGCTCAAGGCAACCCCGAAAGTTTAATGAACAGAAATTAAACTGAAATCTGACAAACTAACCAAAGAACCAAGCAGACAGGTTATATCTGGGAATATATTGAGGGCTGAACTAAACATGATGTTAATCCATCTTCGAATTTAAGGAACAGGCTTTAAAATGCAAATATCAACCTTTGGGAAGACTGATAATTGTCAGCAAACATGGGTGAAGAACTTAATCCTCTTCTCCTGATTAGGTTTTCATAGAAATCCCATCTCAACAAAAGCAAACACACTAGATTCTAATGCAATGTTTACTTTGTTAAAAGTTCCCTGGTAACTGTTCAGCAGATTTTTCAAAGCTATTAGCAGTTATGAAAGCTGCAGTAGTTAATCCCTCCTTTGGGAGACAGAATGTAGAATCCCTTTTCTAAATGCAGCATCAAACAAGAGTGTAAGCATTACTGTTCAATTGATTGATTATGTCTCATGCAATAGATGAACCAATTTCTTAAAACCAGGTGAGAAGCCTATAAATAAATAAAATACTAGCATTATTAATTGCCTCACCCTGGGTGAGAACTGCATTACTATCCAGTTTGTTCACATGGAATTTTATGCCATATGCCAGGAGAATCAAAGGCTTAAGTAAATAAAAAGGGTAAACACAAAGAAAATGGTTAGGAGCTCTTGCTTAAATTATAATCTCAGAGTGGAGACCGACAGTTCCTGTAATACCATGTTGAAAGGTGAAGGGCATATGACTGAAGCATTGTGGAACAACACGGTACAAGGGTGGTGGACGAACCTCTGCATTGCAAAATTTAAAAGAAGTACGTGAAAAAGACATACATTTAGGAATGTATGGAACAGCAGATCTCAACCATGGGTCCCCAGATGTTCTTGGACTAAAACTCCCCAGAAATCTTTACTGCTAGCTGTGCTGGCCAGGATTTCTGGGAGTTGTAGTCCGAGAACATCAAGGGGCCCAAGGTTGGGAACCACAGGTCTAGAAACATGTTTGAGCATTATGATTTTTCCTTGCAAATAAAATTGAACCTCAGGTTATGCCACCCATTCTTCATTTCATCAGCACGATGGGCAGGGACAGGGGTAGAGAAATATATGTTGTTGCTGCCCTTGTTTAAAAAATGGGACTCAGGAAACATCCTTGCTGGTTTCTTGCAGATAACAGATCTACCTTCAAGTCACCCCCTGCCATACAGTGCATAGAGAACAGGGGTTTTAAGCTGTTACATCAGCTCTGAACAATTACACTGGCATGGTATCAAAACCCCTGTCCTAGATAAGATAGCAGAATTAATGGACACACTGAAAAGAATTACTCAATTGCATTACTTTCTGCATTGTAGGATGAAAAAAAGCTTCTATCTCTAGTTTCAGGGAAGTAGTCACTTGGGAAAACACAGCTGTGAATAACCTATAGAACAGGTATTGTCTGAGCACACCCCATCCTCTGATACCTGTCTGGCATGTAGATGATGTCATCCTTCCAGAAGGCATCTGGTGAGCTGCTTCTAGCCAGCACATCTGAATACATCTGGATTCCTCCCTGGTAGAGCCCAGAGCAGGGCTGCTAATGACAGCATCTCCTGGAGACCATGAATTCATAGGGTCACCTTAAGACAGATGTAACTTGACTGTACACAACAATTACAAAGATCTGATGGGGGGTGGGAAACACCTGATGCTTGATAGGCGAAACAGTTACCATCTGCCTTTACAATTGCACAAAACAACTCTTTCCTCAAATCCTTGTAGTTAAGCAGTGATACTACACATTTTATAATACTATAGCAGACTAAATAGATAGGCCCTGAATTCTGAAGAGTATAGTAATACCATGGTTTATGAGCATAATTTGTTCCAGAAACATGCTTGTAAACCAAAACACTCTTATATCAATTCAAATTTCCCCATAAGAAATAACTGAAACTCAGATGATTTATTCTGGGGTCCCATAGACCACATACTGTACACACAAAATGCCAAAACTCACAAAATACGTTGGCTAGAAGTCCACGTCCACACCATGGTTTAAGTACCTGGCTGTGGAATCTGATCTGCTTGGGACTAACAACTGGATTTTACTTTATTTTTAATGCACCAATAATAAAATGCAATTTGTAGTGATATACACTTGACTAGCTTCTCCATGACTAGAAATGCTTTGAAAAATAAGAAAGGATGTTTAAAACAAATTAATATAAATACTGTATAAAGAAAAACAAAATCTTAACCTGCAAATCCCCTTTGACAACATTCCTTGCTGGTTCAAGAGAGACCTTTCCTTCCTCTCCCCTCCCTCTGCTTTTGAGGCTTACCTGAAAGAACATTCCAGACAATCACCTACAATCCAGCAGGGGGAGAGAAAGAGAGCCATAACTGGCTCACTCTGTGATCATGTGACCTGCTCCAGTGTTTGTATTGCAAGACATTGCTTGTTGCTTAAGGAAAAACATAGAAGAGATGTTTGCTTGTCTTGCAAAACACTCTTAAAACAAGGTACTTGTAAACCAATGTATTCCTGCACTTGCAATCCTTCTGGACAAAACAATGAGAAGAGAGAACAGGTGAAATTATGGTGCAAGAACATGTTTGGCATGAGCCCAACATCCAGTCCTTGGTTACTATTCATATCTGGGAGCCCTCTGAAGACTTGAACAGAAACTAGTTACAGTAGTTGCTAACTTTGCTCAGCTCTTGCACACTCGACTAGAAGTGAGGATTCAGATTTCAATCCCTACGGCCATGAAACCTTGAGCCAGACTTGTACCTTTTAGCTTAACCTGCCACACAAAAGCTGTCGGGAGAATACAAACCTGGGATAGAGTTAACAAATGTATGACACACAATACTTTTTTGGGAAAGGAAGACTTTTAAAAGTAATACTGTAGATACCTTTAAACACAGCTCTTGTTAAGACATTAATTGAAAATGCAGAATATAAGATCACAGGGTTTGAAGGATTATAAAGAAAAACAAACAAACAGAATTTTTTTTAAAAAAGGCCAAGAACTGAGTGTGTTGCCCTCTTTGGGCTTTTAAAGAGACAAGCCACTATTTTTCTATGAAGACTTTACACCTCAACTGCCAGTGTAAGAAAGTGGAAACTTGAGTAAGGAGTTCAGCCCTCTGCTTCGCTCAGTGCACCATCTGGCCCCTGAACAGGAAATCTGTGCCATTTGTGGACAGCTATTTGCAGTAACACAGTTAGGAAGGAGAAATAAAAAGGGCCCTGGGGAGCCCTCTTTTTCCAGAGGAGTGGGATTGGCGCATCATGTGGAGCCGTGATCTCAGTGACCTGTACTTGCAATGATCTCAAGGAATACGGAGCACTGGCTGCTCTAGAGGGCTGGGCGGTGATGCTGTTGGGTGGAAAAATCAGAGTCTGGGATGGGAACTAGGTCAGCTGCCCTCCCAAACTCACAACCAGCCACTCTGACCTAAAAAGCAGATGCAAATCTGTAGACGTTAGTATTATTCCACCACCACCACCCTGTAAAAACAAGTGCCTCTTTTGCTCCCCCCCCAACCTCTGGAACTCCCCCCCTCCCTCACAGACACACACATGGGTCAGGAAGGGCAAAACAGCAGCACACACTCTTAATAATAGAAAAACAGCATGTTATGTTACGAATGGCTAGACCTTCTGGCCAAGGATTAAAAAGAAATTCAGGAAGCTTAACATCCCCTATCCTACTTACCCTACTTCAGACTTGAGCATGCTTTTTTTGGGCTTTTATTTTTCATTTGCAGATATAAGGATGTAACTCAGCAATCCTTGGTCCTGGAGAGCCCCCATTGTTACCACAGAGGCAGAACACATGCGGTTACCATTATGGCCCACCATTTGCACTTATTGGAAAGTTCCAAAACAGGACAGTCCCTTTTTCCTTGTACTGTATTTCTTTCCAGTGGTTGGTATTCAAAGGCAGTTTACCCCTGGTCCTGGAGTCTCCATACGTATAACAATTATAACAATTGTGACATATAGCAACCGATGGATTGATCCTTAATGAATCCATCTAATTCTCTTTCACGTGCTTTCTAAGCCCGTGGTGGACACCACATACTGTGGTAAGGAATTCTATATCTTTATTACACATTGTGCGCAGAGCCTGAAAAGATTACTTTCTTTGACTACTGACTATTTCCAAAATCTCCCTGGCCATTGGAGGAATCCCCCAAGCTGTTGTAAGTGAAGAGGGTGCTCGGTCCTGAACAAATTCTTTCATCATATCCGAGCATTGCACAATTTAAAATTATGGATGCATATGAAATACAGGTAAAATTAAAAACAAAGATAATTAAACTATGTTTGAGCAGGAGCAGTCTATTTCAATAGTGCTGCCATGGCCATTTGTTAGATTTACTTTTGTACACGTAGCAGGGCATAAAATGCATACATATGTGCAACATTGAATCACCCCCATCACAGAAAATTTGTCCTTTATCTGAGTGCCCCCACTTTCTTGATCTTCCTACTTCACTTCAAAGTCAATTAAGTGACTTCCAGTTGGGCCAGCCCAAGTCTTGTCCTAGTGGGAGATAAGTCTTCAGCATTCATCCATTCAGCAAGGTATGGTGGTTTTGTTCTTCGTAGGTTGAGACTAGCCTCTTCTGGTTTAATACAGTATTTTGAGCTTGAGATGTGTGCAGAAAACTTTTCCCTTGGTTTTAGCCGTAGCCTAAGGAGATGGTGTCCATGAAGTGGATGGCTTTGGTGCTGTGTTACCTATTTTGTTCATTATTTGTTAGAACCTCTCAACACACTTGTGGAAAGGCAATGCTAACTAAATAATATAATTTTTCAATGTGGGTAGGTTTTGGGCAGCCAGTAATAATCTTGCAGGATTCATTAAGAGCTGCATGAACTTGTTTGGCATGTGCTGATTTGTATCATATGGCACTAGCACAGGGACAATGCTGTTCTTATTGTTTGTGGGTGTGCACCCCAGTATGACCTAGCAGTTTCCTATGTATTATTCCAGAATATATTTCTCTTGGCAACTTTCTGTTTAGTGTTTATACGTTTTTTAAAAGATCAGGATTTGATTTAGAGTTGCCTAACAGTTTAATTCAGCCACACAAGCATTATCATAGAGGAAGATGAAAAACTACCTTACGTGCTGGAAAGAGATTGAGCTGTTGAATTTTTTGAAAAAATGTATTTTGATTTTTTTACACAATGCATATTGTAATTTTCCATGGTTTTAACAGTACATTTCATATACATAGACATGACACAATCAAAAACCAGAAAAGTCTATATTCCCTGCTCTCTTCTAATCCTAGGGCCATCACTCCCACACTGTCAGTGAATTCTAGGTATTCACACTGTATGGATGTCCCTTCTTTTATTTGTTTGAATCTATTGCCCATTTGATTACATTGCCATAGGTGGTGATAGAGGGCAGGCATTCATCTTCATCTGTATTTTCTGCACTGAGTCATCCACTTCTGGACAACACAGCTTGAAGGGAAGGTGTTACCCTTTCCTACATCTTTCCTAGCTCTACTGTATCTTCTTTTACTTATTTACTTTAAAAAATGGAACCATTGAGAAATGAATATGTCATGCTACAGATATTTGCAGTTCTATTTTCAAAACCTCTCCTAATTCCACAGTTGTCTCCCAGCTAAAGAAAATGAAAGCTATTTAAAGCAGGGATGCTGAACAGTTTGGTTTTTGAAATCAACTTGGATCCAAGCATGAAAGGCAGGGGGGGAAATATCCACAAAGCTTGCTACTGCAATTTTTATTATTGCACCCTTTTTTAAAAATGAGCAGGAGGAAAAGAAGGTGGAAAGTGGAGTGACCACTACAGAGAACATGAAGGTGGTGCATATCATACAAGGGCCGGGGGAAAGATATGGAACACTCCACCTACTATGAAAGTCAGTCCCACTGTGTCAAATGGCATCTCCCAGCTACCCACCCCAATGGAGACGGGAGGATGCATCTAGAAAAGGACTTAGACAGCTGGCAAAGTATTTGTTTTTTAGTCTCAAGTGTCTAACATCAACAGCTGGGAGAAATACCTTTTAAAATTCAGACAGCACCCAACATAAAATAAAATAAAAGGTAAAAAGGAGGAGTCTGAAGATCACATCTTCTGGTCTCTGTGTTGCACAGTTCTCAGAACGCTCTCCAGGGGACGGTTTGTTCCTATGCACATTATGTCCACTTAAAATTCCAGCCCCTTACAAATCTAATTCCAGGTCCTCGAGTTCCTCTTCCAAAGCTTTCCTTCGAGCCAGCTTGTCCATTTGCTCTTTGGTCGGCTGCTTGATCTCCCCAGAGTCAATCCGCGCCTGCAGCTCCTCCACCTGCCGCAGCTTCTTTTTCAGGTTCTTGATTTTCTTGTTCTTCTCTAAGGTGGCTGTGGCAACGGCCGAAGAGGAGTTGGTGCTGCCGGCAGGGGGCCTGGCGCTGCCAGTGGGAACGGCCGCTTTGCCATCCCCATGGTTGCTCGGGGTTGCCGAGAGGGTTGTCTTCTCCAGGGAGTGGATCAGGTCATCGGTATCCCGCTCCCCTTTCTCTTGCTGCTGTTTCCTCTTCTCCTTGCGCTTTAGGTTCCTCTTGGCTGTCTTGGAGAGTCCGGTCTCGCTTGTCTCCTGTCCCTTTGAAACTTGCTTTGTGGTGGGAGCGCTGACCTCAGGACTCAGGCCTGGAGGAAGATCAGGTTTGCTTTTGAAGAATTTCACATACTTATTCTCATACCTGTTTGGGGGAAAACGTGGTATCAGAACTCTTCCAGAACAGCAATCAGTCGGGTGGTGGGGGGTCATGGATAGAGAAGGAAAATGTTTTCTTCAGTGGTTTATAAGAAAACAGGGAATCCTCTAAACCAGATTGGAATACAGGTTTCAAGCCTTGATGTATGGAGTAAGTGGGTTTGGAGGGGCACACTCACAGCTGAGCCTCCAAAAATCACAATGAATTAAATTACTTTTGGCATCGAGTTCAGCAAGTATAACCATGTTACTTTAACGTAATGTTGTCTATTAATGCTGTAAGATGTCCCTCAATTCCTTGTTCTCAAATACTTGAACAAGTCTTAATTGTACTGGACTGTATATTATCCCTCATTACTGTAAGCTGCCCGGGGTCCTTTTCCAAGCAGAAAGGTGGGGTAAAAACACTCTAAAATAAATAAATAAATAAGTAGCTGTCCTCCTGAAGGTGACATCCTACTCCCTTCTGTCATACTGATGGGAATAATGAAATGAATGAAGTCCACTGATCCTAAATAATATGTGTGGCAATGCTGATTACGTGCATATGTCCACACAACGCCTTATACAGGAAGCTGCCCCATGTCGAGACAGAACATTGCTTCAGAGTAGTACAATACTGACGGCAGCAAACCCTGTCCAGGGATTATTTCATAGCCCTACCTGGAGATCCATGCTTTCTCAGCCTCGTGGCGCAGTGGTTAAATGCCTGTACTGCAGGTAAAACTGTGCTCATGACCTGGGGTTCAATCCCAGGTAGCAGGCTCAAGGTTCACTCAGCATTCCATCCTTCCGAGGTCGGTAAAATGAGTACCCAGCTTGCTGGGGGGGGGGCAATGTGTAGCCTGCACACTGTAATTAAAATTGTAAACTGCCCAGAGACTACTTAAAGTGGTATGGGGCGGTATGTAAGCAGAACACTTTGCTTTTTGCTTTGCTTTGGTTTCCATTCAAATGCTGAGCAGGGCCAACCCAACTTAGTTTCCAAAACCAGAAAAGACTGGGTGCATTCAGTGTAGTGTGGTCCTACTTGCTAGTGGTTTGCCACCCACGTGCAAGTGGCCTCAGAATAACCCATGCCACCTTGTGTTTCCCAAATGGTCAACACCCACTGCTGGCTACTTCAGTGACTAGCCATCCCCTAACAAGGATTTTCTTGGCAAAACATCACCAGAGATTAACTAAACCCTCACTTTGGTGATATAAAATACTTCCTAGCTGTTCTTATTTCCTCCTGCTTCAGAGAAACAGCTGGAGAAAGTGCAGTGCAGCCTATGAAAACGAAGGTAGCTGAAGGTAGAGATTTTATTTTTATTTATCTCCCTCAGTTTTTGCTGCTCAGGGATACAGATGAATTGCTTTCAGGCCAGTTTGGTCACACATCACAGGTATCTCAAGAAAGAGAAAAAAGTGCATGATAAAAGTATCTTCAGGCTCTCTCTATCCCTACACCTTTACAGCAGTTCCCCTTAGGGTAACACATCTTCCAGCAATTTCAAGGCTTTAAAAGGAAAACAGAAACTGGATCACAAGGGCAACAGTTCTATGTCCCTGTAGTTAATCATATGGCACTTGAAAACATAGCATGAAGCTAAAATAGCACACAAAATGAAATAGCATGTCAGATGCTCCACTAAAGCAATACACAAACGCTAACAATTGACATACCATATATACTCGTGTTTTTCAGCCCTTATTTTTGGCTTTAAAAATGCCCTTGGCTTATACTTGAGTCAATAAATGCCCCAGCTTTTTTTGGGGGGGGGGTACAATTAGGTGCTTGGATGGCTTGGGAAGGGTAGAGGAGCGCAAGTCCTGATTGGGCGAGCAATAGAGGTGCCTCCGCTTCCGATATGATTTCAATGAGAAGGTTTAGGGGCACCCCCTTTGGAGCTTCATAACTCAGCCACCTTACCCCCAAATGTTTCCATTAAATTTCAAGGGATTTCCTAAAGTTGCTTTCTGAAGGTACCCCTGCTACTTTGTTGCTCTAAAAGTAAGTAATTTTTGAGTGCATATTTTTTATAAGTATGCACTTGAAAATTATTTTTAAAAATATGTGACCAAAATTTACTTACCTTGGGACTCCAAAGTAGCAGGGGTACCCCTGAAATTTAGAAACAATTAGGGTAAGGGGGCTGAGTTATAAAACTCCAAAGGGGGTGCCCCTAGGGAAAAAAAGCTACTCCGAAGCTGATCCGGCAGGAGATAAGGCTGCCGCTGCTTCCCATATGATTCCAATTAGTTTTTTTTCCCAAGGGCACCCCCTTTAGAGCTTCATAACTCAGCCCCCTTACCCCCAAATGTTTCCAAATTTTGGGGGATTACCTAAAATCACTTTCTGAAGGTACCCATGCTACTTTGGTGCTCCAAATTACTTTGGTGTTTCTTAAAAATATGCACTCAAAATTATTTTTAAAATATGCAATCAAAATTTACTTACCTTGGGACTCCAAAGTAGCAGGGGTACCTTCCCAAAGCGATTTTAGAGAACACCCTGAAATCTGGAAATATTTAGGGGCAAGGGGACTTAGTTAAGAAGCTCTAAAGGGGTTGGGGGTAGTATTAGCAACTGTGCAGGGACTGTAGAGGCAATCAAGGAGTTTACTCTATGGTATTAACTCCCTAATTGCCTCCACACTCCCAGCACACATTGTCAATTACTACCCCCACGCCTTTAGAGCTTGGCCGGTATACCATATATACCTGAGTATAATGGAAAAAACGCCCTCGGCTTATACTTGAGTCAATATATTTTCCCAGTTTTGGGGGGTAAAATTAGGCCCTCAGCTTATACTTGGGTCAGTTTATATTCAAGTATATATGGGTGTGGCTTTGAACAGGAACACACCACTTAAGCTATCACTGCTTGTAGATTACAATTATTATACGTTGGTGAGGAAAATCGGGGTTTCAATGGGATTGTAAAAAAAGACTGATCCTTATTTGTCAACCTTTGGAATTGTAAGCATGTCAGTGGACAGACTGTAAGAAAATAAAGTCTTAAGGATAGCCAAGGGCCTGGAAATGGTGCAAGTATCGACCTTTTTTGGCTATAAACAGGAGACCGAAACTTCTCTGCCCCAGGCACTTGTACAAGTCAGACCACAACTTGCTGTAGAAGTCCCCTTCCTTTCAAGAAGGGAATACTGAGTAGCAACACAGAATGGGGTTTATGAAGCAGAAGCCTCTTTTGAAATATCTAGGTGACTGCACCGGGTTTTTGTGTGTATCACCATATATATATATATGCTTCTCTACAGAGGACAGATAATGTCTCAAGTCAAGCATCCAGGCATTGCATTATGTCCTTTAAGGCCCTTGGCTACTATGTCATGGAAGCCCTTGTGAGGAACCTAAACTGCTTTAAATTTTAGTGTTCAAACACTTGTTTTGTAGTAACTAAACCTATTGCCTAATTAAGTGAGACAGAGGCATGACTGCATTAAATCTGGATGCCAGTGGGGAGGGGAGATTTATCAAAGTAGTAGTAGTAGTAGTAGTAGTAGTAGTAGTAGTAGTAGTAGTAG
>JAHTLZ010000010.1:6678683-6725684 GCA_023846285.1 Phrynocephalus versicolor
AGTAGTAGTAGTAGTAGTAGTAGTAGTAGTAGTAGTAGTAGTAGTAGTAGCAGCAGCAGCAGAGTAGTAGTATAGGGCACCATTCTGATTTTCAGATATGAGACGTTTATGCCACTGTCTGTTCCTTTCTTTGTATAATTAGGAAAACATTAAGTCTTGTACCCTCTGATTTCCCCAAGCAAAGGCTCTATGTTGTTTGGAGCAAGCTTCTTGTGTCAAAGATATCTATAGTTAGATCAAGACTGGATAACATGGAGCATAGATTGACTTACACAGGCACCTCTTCTTGGGGAACGTAGCCTTCCTTCACCCTCCTTTGTTTCCTCCAGGTTCCATCTGGACGTTGTGTGGAAGCGATGTATTTTCCTGTAACATTTATAAGTGTTTCATTTTGTGGATGTGTACTTTTTAAAAAATATATATGCCTGGGCTTTTTAATCCCTTATTTTAATTTTTTTCTATGAAGTTTTCGACTACAAAACAAGGAAGATGCTCCTACATGAATCTGAGTCACGTTTTATTTAGTCATGTCATGTATTGCCCACATTTCCAGATGGCGGGTACTTTCACTTGAGGCATCCCTGTGAAACTCCCAAGTAGAGATGGGCACGAACTGCAGTTGGCAGATCAGCTGTTTGGTGCAGGGCAAGCGTTCCATGGGCATCGCACTCTCCACTCTCCTACCTTCTCAGCATGACTTGCTCCTCACTGATGGCAGCGCATGCTTCCCTCCCCTGACAGCTGCCCATTTAGACAAGGAGGTGGGGCAGGGAAGGGTGCTCCTCTGCCTTTGAGTGGGCAGTTCACCAGAGGAGATGGAGGAGGGAAGTGTGCTTTGTAATCAGCTGTGCTGAGGAGAGGGGGAAGCATGTTTGTGGAGTTTGTGGTGTTACATCAAACCGGGCCTCAACCACCAAACTGCAGTTCATGCCCATCTCCAATCCCCAGTAATTCACTACATCCAATTGGCAAATTTCTTTATGAAAACATTTAGCTTCCCCACCCCCAGAACACTTCAGTCAGAATGCAATCCTCTACACACTTACCTGGGAATAACACCTTTTTATAAAAAAGGAAAAAAAAGGGAAAAAGGGACCTATTTCTCAGTAGAAATATTTAAGACTGAGCTGCTGCAGTGATCCTCAGAAGTGGTAGCATGGTCATTTTTATTGCCATATTGAAATTAAAATAACAGAAATGATTTGGTACAGTATATGATAATGCACAAAGCAACTAATCCACTTAACTGTGTGTCAAAAAGCATTCCAACAGTAAAATGTGAAAAGAAAAAGTTACCACCCTTCCCCAAACAGATCCCAGGAGTCATGCCTTTCACATAAAATCGTAAAAGAATGGAGCCAGAAGGGATATATAAAGCCATCAATTCCAACTCTCTGCTCAATGTGAGAATCCCAATCAAAGCAGATCTGACAGATGGTCAACTAAATTTCTCTTGAGTGCCTCCAGAGCTGGAGAGTTCATCATCTCTGGATGTAACTGGTTCTATTGTCATGCTGCTCTAACAATTAGGAAGTTTCTCCTGCTATTCAACCGAAATAATGGGCTCCTGTAATTTGAGCCCATTATTACATGACCTTCCGTCTAGGACAGTGGTAGCAAAACCTTTGGCACTCCAGATGTTTTGGACCACAAGGTTTGCCACCACTGGTCTAGGATGACTGAGAAGGTATCCAGCCTCTCCTCTGTATTGCAGCCTTTCAAGTACAGTATTTGAAAAAGGGCTATCATATCTCCTCTCAGTTTTCTCTTCTCAAGAATGTACCCAGTTCCTTCAGTTTTTCCTCACAGAGTTTGGTTTCCAATTCCCTAATCAACCTTATCATCTCCCTCTGAAGTTGTATGAGAATGTCTGCGTGCTTAATATGAAGTCTAACCAGTGCCAAGGTGAGGGCAAATCACTTTCATGGGAAATGGACGCTATATTTCTGCCTAAAATATCATCTGCTCTTTTTGTAGCCATAGCACCCTGTTGGCTCATATTCAGCTTACATATTCCACAACAATTCCAAGATTTTTAGCATTACTGAGTGTAAGGGTTCAAACTCATCCACTCTCGGTTCCGACCCACAATGAGTCTCGAGCACATTATTTGTAGAAACATTCAATAAACCTTTATTAAATAGTTCCATGTTTATGTTGTTTTCTTGAACAGCGTTAATAACAAACAACGTTGACAAGTCTTTTATATTTAAGTCCTCAAGCACTGATCCTTTAAATGGGGAATAAACATGTATTCCTTCCTTAACTGGTTCTTTTACATATATGGGTGATAACTGAGGGTTCCCTTCCCGAAACATTGGGTTCTACAGCAAGGATGTTTGGCCCACTGAGTTTTCCAGACTTTCCTTCTTCCATCCTGACTGAAATCTATCTAAATAGCTGGGCTAGCGTACTAGTTTTACTTGCACAGACCATTTATACACCTCAGGATTAGCAACTTGGAACCTAGGTGGCTGCCTTCTCCATGATTCCTGCCCCGTCTGACTCCCAAAGTCCCTTAATGGTTCTTTCCAACCATCATCATCTCCCCCCTCTTCCACCCATAGGTCTTCTGTACTGCCCATCACTCAAAAGGATTATCTTATTGGCTCATTCTTTTCCCCCATTTCTATTTTATCTTTCCCACCCTCATATATTTTACTCTCTTTTGCTTTTAATCTCCATTCACTCATTTTTGACATCCTAACATTATAATTTTATTTCTTTTTCATTTCTCAGACAGCACACCATAACTTTATTTCCCTTTAGATATCTCTCTCACACACTGAGCCAAACTATCCAACTTGTAACTGTGTTTGTTTGTTTTCTCCAATTATTAAACTTTGTACTTATCTCTGTTATATTTCATACTGCTGTTTGTAGCCCAGTACTTGAGTCTAACAAGATCTTTTTGAATTTTGTTTGTGTTCCAGGATATTAGATATTTCACCCATTGTTGTCATCTATAAATTACATAAGCATTCCCATCACCACCTCATCCAAGTCATTAATAAAAATGTTGAACTTTGTGGTGCCCCATTTGTTTCCTGCTCCCAATTTGAGAAGGGACTACTGATCTGAGTCTGCAAATCTGAGTGTGATTCTGTATTCAACTGCCTGAATACGATTCTATATCCACCTGATAGCTGTTCTATCAAGCCCACATCTACTTAGTGTGCTAATCATGGGGCACTTTGTCAAAAGCTTTACTGAAGTCAAAATATATTTTATCTGCAGCATTTCCAGTGTTGACCAGGAAGGTTACTCAGTTAAAAAGGAGATCAGGTTGGTCTGGCAGGATTTGTTCCTGACAAATCTATGTTGGATTCTAGTTATTACAGCATTGTTTTCAAGACGCTTATAGAGAAACTGCTTTATACTCTGCTACAGAATCATCCCTGGGACTGATGGTAGTTTGACTGGTTTCTAAGCTCCAGGTTCCTCCTTTTTTGCTATGAGCTGTCATATAAATGATAGAGGACACCAATTTGGGGAAGGCTATACTATACCCACTCACTTAAACCAGGGTGGCCAGTATTGTCTCCAATGTCTATACTCACACAGTTCCAAATGGAGAAGTTGCTACCTTAATATAAACAAGGTGTTGGAGTATCACAGGACCAGACACATAACTGGCACTCTGTCAAATGCCGCAGGTCCTTCAGCTGTTTCACATGCATAAAGACTGAATAGGTTCATGGCCTGTGAATACGTGTTCAAACTATTGTATCAGGGCTAGGGAATCCCAGGTCCCAAACCCAATTAAGAAATGAAGCTCAGTGAATGACCCTGGGCCAGTCACCTTCTCTCAGCCTAATATATTTCAGAGTTACTGCAAGAATAAACAGAACAATATGCCCCGCCTTGTGCTCCGTAGAGGAAAGGTAGGGTGTTATTAGGTGTGCATTTAACTAGAAAGCTAAGGAGGACTAATCTGTACCTTGATTAGTCAGAGAGGGAGGAACATCAAGCAGGTCCAGCTATTCTCGTCCCTGCAGAAATTCCATCTCCTGCACAGTTATTAATATTTGCATCTGGTCATTTTCGTATTGGGTGGGGAGAGGAGGAAAAGAAAAAAAAACATTAAACATCTGCAGTCTATAAACCAGCGTCACTGGCTTTAAAAAGACCTGTGCGCCAAAAAACAAAAAAGTACTTGATCACCGACATTGTCAGATCACTAAGCCATGCCCTTAACGGTTCCTATATGCCCTTTTATCCACCTAGGCGTCCTTCCATGTGTCCAGCCAATGGAAAGAAGACTGCCACTACTAGGTCTCTATGGGAGTCTACGCACAGCAAGGCGGTAATAATAAGCCATGCACTCAGGAGGGTCCAGTCCGCCTTTATAGAAGGCGACCGGTGTGCGCTGGCGTGTGTGCAGTACACGTGTGAATGGAAAGCTCATGAGGAATCCGGCACGCCAGAGCCGGTCCTCCAGGGGGAGCGCCCAGCCCGCCGCCGCTTCTCCATCCAGCCTCAAGCAGGGAAAGGTTGTGCCTTCCACGGGCAGGACTGGACGCGGGAGAGCAGCGAAAGGAGCGGAGCGAAAGCGGGACACAGAGCGGGGAGACCCGCGCGCGCGCGCGAATGGGGAGCGGGGGGGGGGGGAGAAGAAGCGCCCCCGAAGGGGGCGTGGCCCAACGGCGGACGGACGCTAAAGGTGGCGCCCGGCGGCGCGAGGATGGAGAGGGGGAGGCGCGCCGCCGCCGCCGGGAAAAGACCGCAGGGGGGGGAACCCGTGGTTCGCCCCGAGGGGGGTGGATGGGCGGGCCACGCCTGGTGCAGTTGGAATAAAATAGGGGAGGGAAGCGGACCAGTCCGTAAAACTTTCCCCTCGGCACCCTTCCCAGCTGCGGCTCCCCCCACACTCACCGGTCTCGTCCGTAACATAGGGAGTCGCCATCTTGGAAACGCAACCAACTTCCGGTCGCGGTGCCTCCACCTCCGGATATGGCGCAGGTGGGAGGGGGAAGGAAAGCCCTCCGGCGGCCATTTTGTGGGTTGGAAAGGCGTTCCCTTTTCGTTCAGCGTCCGCCTCCCTCCCTCCTTCCTTCCTTCCTCCCTTCCCTTCCATCTTCCTTCATCCAGATTAGTGATTCTGTGCATCTCGTGCGCTGGGTCGCTTTTAGCCTTAACGGCGTCACGGCATACAAAACTTTGGAGTTGCGTTTCAACATTGAGCTGTTTTAAATTTTAACTTTGAAACTCTTAAGACTTAAGTTGTTTTCCCCCCTCGCCTCATTATTCGGTCACATAACGAAAAGATAGGTTGTCGTTCTTAATTTTTAGCTATTTTTGTCTGAAACTGGAAACCCCTTTCTCTCGTTTTTCCAATAGTGGGAGGAGAGAAAGATATCGTCGGATTTAAAAAGTGGCTCTTCGTGTTGTATTTACACTTTCATTCGTGCTTTGCTAATTAAATCGGCAGCAACCATGTCCTTTTTACTTTCTTTCTGTATCCTAGCAAGATTTTAGCCCTCTGGTCTAGGTGAAAGAGAAGGAATGAGAGATGGGGAGAGAGAAACTGGCCTGAAGTGATCCAGGGAGCGTCATTGTACACATGGATGGCTTTAACCTACTCTACTGCTTCCTAATCAAATGCAAATACTAGGCTATACTGATTCTGCTGCATCTTTTAACAGTGGTAACACGGTCAAGGAGGCAAAGGCTGAATTTCCAGAGGAATATAAGTGGCAGCTTATCTTAGGGTAGCCCCAGGGCTAGATGAGGGGGTATATAAGTCCAATAAATAAACAATTAAGTGAACAATAAAGGATATTTATAAACAGAGATTAGCAGCCGGTTGTAACTGTTTTATGTTTGATTTCTTGTTTGGTTAGGATGTTGGCCTCTATGAGCCTTGGGGGCTCTACCAGCTCCACAAATTGAGACACTAAATTGTAATGTACTTTGGGCAGCCTACAAATGATGTACAGTATTGGTTATGCTATATTATTGTTACATGCTATCAAGTCACTTCTGACTGATGGTGACCCTATGGATTAATAACCTCTAAAAGTCCTGTCATGAACAGCCCTAATCATGCAGTCTAAAGACTATGACTTACTCTGTTCAGACAATTCACACTTTATCTAATCCGGAACCTATTCATTTGTGTTTTGCTGTCTATGGTATCCTTAAATGCTCTCCTAACACATTTTTGTTTAATCAATTTTCTGCCATATTCTGTTACTGTCCAGTTTCTACATTCATATATCAGGAATACTGGAGTATGAATTCTTACCCCAGCAACACATTGTTATACTGTATTTGATTTTTTCTAATTCCTTCATATTGGCCATTCAATAGCTGTCGTCTTGGTTACACTCTTCATTTGGATTGATGGCTCAATCATCTTTTGACCCTTCTAATTTTGATTATCAACTTGAAATTTCTCTAATTCTGCTATAGTCCTTTTATGAATTGTTAAACTTTTAAGCCACTTTTGCACATTTTTCTTCAAACTGAATCAGATGTTTCAATAATATGGTATTATTTGGATATCTTCAGTTATTATTGTTACTTGTGTTGCTTATCACTTCTTCACCTGATTCCTAGCATGGAATTGGCCTTCTTCACCATTGGCACACACTAGGTTGACACTTCCATTGAGCTATCCACCAGCACATTGAGCTGTCCACCAGCACACCAAGATCTCTTTCCTGATCTGTAATGGACAGCTCAGAACCCATTAGCTGATAAGTAACATTTTGATTTTTTTTTCCCCCAAGTGGATTACTTTACACATTTGCCATTTTCCTCCCATTCTCAAAGGTTTTACCGTGGAGCACAAACTGATTTTCTTCTGATTTTTGTGGGGATAGTCCAGTAATATTTTGCAAAAAAGGATCTCTAGTATCACTTCCTTTTTCAGCAACTTGAATAGCTTTTGATATTTCATCCTCCCTCATCTTGATTTCAAAATCCCTTTGATTTCTTGGATCTTATGCAAGTTTTTTTCTCTCTCATCCTATTTCTTTACAGAGATTATACAGTAGTATTCATATGTTTAGTCAAGAAAAATTGTACTTAGGATTTTGTGATCTCATTTCTGTCATCACATTTACATTCCCTTATCGGTTGTTAATTATTTTAAAGGTTTCTTCAATTGTCTATTGGTGCTTTTCTTTCGGCTGCAGAAATGAGCTTTTTGCTGAGAGTACAGTAACAATAATAGTCTACACCACAGTCATTTTTTTCAGAAGGAATAGAGTGATCCTGTTTTCTGTTCTCAAATACATAGTGTATTAGATTTCTGCATTAGCTGTTCAGTAATGTCTTTGTGTAAAATTGAGTATTAAGTTTGCAGGAAGCATATAATTGCAATAAAATGTTGGCCTTACAGAATTCTGTTAGTCACCATCCTGCTTCAGTTCTGATTTCTAAGCCAAGTTTTCCAACAGTGTTTATTTCTGCTTTATTTCCTACTTTTGTGGTCCAGTTGCCCATGTTTTATCCTGGACATTTACTCTCAGTTTCCTCTTCTTTATTATCTGGTAATTGGGGCATAAACTTGAATAGTGCTTATGTTGGTGTGGATTTTCCATTAATTGTAGTTGATGTTATTCAGTCAGATTTTCCATTATTACCCAAACTAAGCAGAATTATGTCTTGCCTTGATATTACAGCCACAGTGCCTTTTGAGTTCATCATTTCCATAGTAAAACAGCTTGAAAATGTCCTGTTCTGGTTCTCTTGAGTTTGTTCACATCCAGTATTAAAATATTAAAATATTTATTTATTGTTTAAAATTTCAAGCTGACTTTGATACATATATCTCCCATTCTGATACACATATTTCCCATGCTGCAACTCGGTTACATTATATCTGTTGCATCAGAAGCTGCATCAGAGTTCCATTTGGTCTCAATGCATGCAGGCAGCTAGATGTCTTTGGAGCTTTGATCCAGTTTTGAACCAGTTGCTTCACCAGGGACAATGCTATTTATCCTTATTCCTTGCTGTTCTCCAAGTCTGAGCAGTGGCTTCCAACCTAGGAATATCAGTATCTAGCTGTTTCTCTTGCTTGTTGTTAATTGTTTCATAATATGGTTTTGGTGTATAAATATTCAGAAGTTGCTTGTCCTTGCAGCCTTCTACACAGGACTGGCAACAGTTAGTTTAGTGTCATTGTTTTGTCTATGAAATATCCTTTTCTAGTGTCACTTGTTACTGCTGCTCAGTTACTACCACCATTCTAGCATTTCTCTGTCCCTGCTGTCTGCCAATTCTCTGTCACTGATGCAGCTGTTAATTTCTGAAGAGGGTGGCTGTATCTTAATCTTGTGTCTTAGCTTTGACCATTCTGCCATGACTGGCCCTCTTAAGAGTCTGGACTGGCATCAGAGGGTAGCCTCCTGACAATGTTGCTCTCACCTTCTCTGACGCACAAAACTCCCTGAACACTTTCTAAAACATAATAAATTTGAGGACGGTAAGATATAAGGGAGGTTAAGCCTTACCTCCTCCTAGACATTTGTAGTTTGGGAATTTATCCCATTGAAAAATGGATCTTATTTCCAAATCGGTTTGCATATTCTTGGGCAATAAGTGATTTGTACTATGGGAAAGCCTAGGAACATGGCATTACTAATGCCAGAGTGAACTGAATTCTGACCCCTTCAACTTATGACAATCTACTCATAATCATTGAGTAGGTCCTTCCGGTAGCAAAATGGTGCTAAAACTGCATCTTATTGCTAGCTGCAGCAACAAAACATTCTGAAAGGCAATTGGAAAAGCTTTTAAGAGCCTGACATTCAATTTATTGGCAATTCCGCATTTCTGGACAAAAGGCATAAAGGAAGACCATATATTGGCTACTAAAAGCTTGCCATTATATCACAGGAAAGGCCCCTGACTGGATTACAACCCCAGTGTTGTTAGACAATTGCCTCCAAGTAAGCCAGTGAGCTTCCTATAAAGATAAGTTTGTTCATACAGTTATAAACGATACTGTCAAAATAAGTCAAATGTCGGGTAGTTATGCTGTTCAGATATTGTTTCTCAAATGGAAAGCTTGCATGGATTATTATTCAGGATCACGTTGTATATTTAGTTTTGAGTTAATTAATGCCTACAGATAAATAGCGAAGAAAGCAGGGGTGAAAGAACAGTGTAGGAAAGGGAAGATTAATTTCAAAGTTAGGCTGCCTTTGTATAGGGCACTGAAGAGAAATGGTGATTAGAATTAGAAAGAATGAACAGTAAACTGTGTTTTGTGGTCTGCTCTGGAATAGGATATCACATATTTTAATTTAGTTTGTCCAATTGCACCACACGTATCCTAAAAGAGATTATCCATATAAGAGGACACCTGAAGATAAGACTAGAGATAACTACAAATAATCTTAACATCTGCAAACAAGGAACTGAACTTGGGTATGTTCTGTCTAACAGCATTTTCAGAAAGAATGGGTTAGCTGTACAGTAGTTTCAATAGCCATCTTCATAGAAAATATTTGAAAAAATAATAATTATTTGTTTATTTATTTAATTTACCATTACCCTACCTTTCGCCTTTAAAAGGACCCAAAGCAGATTACATCATTAAAAGACAGCAATTAAATTTAACAACAGTGAACATACAAATACTAAAAACAAACAAATAAATACCATACTAAAATACAGTGAACAAAAGTGACATTAAAACATGTTTATAGCAGTAGGATACAACAACAATCCATTTGAAAATCCCATTCAAGGAGACAGCCACTCAGAGGAATCTTGCCTGCAGAAAAAAGTCTTTTGCCTGCTTATAGAACAACAGTAAAGATGGGGGCAGTAAAGATGTGAAGTTTGAAGGACCAAGAGAAAGACCTCTCCTACTCAAAGAGGTTCATAAAGGAAGATGTGGTCCTTGAGAGATAGCTTGAACCAAGCTTTGTAAGGCTTTATAAATTAGAATCAGAACTTTTGAGTTGTGCCTGGAACTGGGTTGGCAGTCAGTAGAGCTGCAGTAACAGGGGTCTTATGTTCTCTATGACCAGCCCTAGTTAGTAGCCTCACTGCCGTGTTTTGGACCAGCTGAACTTGTCTGACATTTGCTAGAAGCAGCCCCACATAGAATGTGTTACAGTAATTCAGCTGGGATGTAACTATAGCATGTGTCACCATGGCCAAATCAGACTTTTCCCAGGAAAGGGCACAGTTTCAAATGAAATTACAGCATTCATTTTAAACAATTAAATGTAGTTAATTCACAGCTTGATATCTAAATTACAAGAAAATATCTGCAAGCAACTACCTCTGTGGCTTAAATGTAAATATAGATTTTATTGCCCAATTTTCGGTTGAACTGTGTGGGGTGGATGAAAACTGGAAGGCACTGTTTTGAAAACTAAAGCAGTGACTCTGCGGATCAGCCACACATTCTACCAATTATATCACTTTCTTTATCAACACCCTTAGTTGTGGGGGAAGGATACTTCATGGCCTGATTTTAGAAAGGCTTGCAGGGTGTGCTGCTTAGGATATTTCAGTTGGGGAGAAGTGCATTAGTTAGTTTTTGCATTTTGGAGATGCACAGCCCACTCCTTTGCTTGTTAATACAAATACACTATTTCCTTCCATGGCAGTTCCAAATATAAAGGCCAAATTTGACTGACACACATCTAAGCATATGCTTGCCTACTTGCATTTAATGTGGGGATAGTGGGAGTGTGGATCTATTATTATTTTTTACACAGAAAGGAACTTATGAAGAATATAAGTAAAACCTGACTGTTCTTCTAACCTTTAAAAAAAAAAAAACTTGCACTCTGCTTCTTCAGTTTGGTTCCACCCTTCCTGATTCACTTCCAGTATTACAGACACTGTCAATTGGGCAAATAAATGAAGGTACAGCTCTTCCATCTATCTCCTTGGTCCTACTTATGCTTTAGACCAGGCATGTCCAAAGTCCGGCCCAGGGGCCAAATGTGGCCCGTTTTTAAATTTTCGAGAGGCTCTCAGCCTCTTCTCCCTGCCGGCTCAGCCTGTCACTCAACCATGCTGGCTGGCCCCTCCCTGTGTCAGCTGGATATGTTAGCTTGCAATTTTTCCATGGTTTGCCTCCCTCCCTGCCTCCGTCCATCCCCTCGGCCACCTGCCCTGCCTATCCACCCCTGACCCCGTTGCTGCAGTGTCCTCCCCACCTCCTTGTGAGAGAGGGCAGCTTATGCGAGCAGAGGTACATCTTGGGTGTGCATCTGCCGATTCCCGGGCCATGCAACAGGCACCAGACCCTTCGGACCCTTGGGTGTCTTGAAACCGGAGCATTTGAGGCTGTTGCAGATGTGCATGGGCAACACCCTTTCTCCCCCACCCTCTGGTTGAATAGTTGTCCCCCACACATTTTCACCTCACCAAATCTGGCACTCCTTGCAAACAGTTTGGACACCCCTGCTTTAGACTGAAGACTGACAGGGTATATTATTAGTAAAGGAGCTTGCTTCATAAATTTATTGCTGAAAGAATGTCAGAGGTCATTCTGCCAATCTCTCTGTAATAGAAAGATTCTGTAGGCTCAAACTAGACTTGGCAAGCAGCTCAAGTGTCTTCCTCCCTCCCTTCTCATTGCTTTTATTCAAACAAACTAGCCTTAGGACACTGTATTTGAGCAAGGGAATGGGAGCACTGTCTTGTGGATTACTTCTCCTGTAGGCCTTTCTCTGTTCATAACCCCTTCTGCTGTTTTTCTGGCAAATAAAAAGATTCAGGTCTGTGTCTGGGCGGCAGGGGCTTTCAAAGAGTGATTAAAAATAAAGGGGTGATTTTGATGATTAAAAAGGTCCTTTCCTACGGTCCTTTCTGCTTAAAAACTTCAAGATATCTGACTCTGCTTTTGGGGGAAATGGGTGAGAGGACATACAGTTGTGTATTTGGTTTAACTTCACCTTGAAGGGTTTTCACAGAGGACTGAACTTAAAGATATAGAGGCCCCTTCCTAATGATTGATTATAGCCTGTAAGATTAATGCAGCCAAGAAGTGATGACAGAGGCAAGTCAAAGCTGGGAACCGTTTTATAAATGGATTTAGAACAAGCATTGAAAGAAAACCTCAAGAAATTTCAAATGAAAATGTTAACTTTGTGTATTCTGTAGAAGAGTAACCAGTTCTCTGTAACAGGGTCAAATTTGTATAACTGCATTATTCCTAAAAATGTTAAGATTAACAATTTATACTGTGCTCCCTCTCTCCTCAGACCATTTCCCCCTCCCTCCCTTTACCAGTTCAGTTTGTTTTCAGTTTCAGAACCTTTATTAGCATAAAAATATTGCAAAGTGCTGATAGACATATAGCAGTAAACATATATCAGAGAATACCTGGGGGATATTGTTAGATCTCAGTAGTGTGGGGCAACCTAATGCAACACCTCTGGATGATGAGATGGATATATCTCGCTATTGTCACAGTAAGTTCCATATTAGTGCCACCTAGCAGATGCTGGATTTTGTCCAGGTCGTCCCAACCAGGGTGGGAAAAACAAAAAGGGGTCAAGTGATGCTGGTGGTGGTGGATATCCTGGTACCAGATGCAATGAAACATAATATGCTGCAATGATTCAACCCCTGGCCGTGGGGCACACTCTCAGCTCGATGAATAATCCCTTAAATCTGCCCTGCACAAAGTTAGAAGGCAAAACATTATACCTGCCAAGGGTGAATGCCCAGTGGTCCTGGGAATGATAAAAAAATGAAAGCAGTCTAGTCTCTTACCATGGGAGAGTGGCAGATGGAAATATAGCAGGGACAAATCTTTGATGCAGCACTAGACAGGGCTTGCCCCTCAATATCCAAAACTCTATTTTTGATTGTGCAGAATACCTGAGATAAGGGTATAGAACCCAACAAATCTGGTGACAGGCCCAGAATATTGATTTTCTTAATAAATAGAGCCAGTCCTTTTGCGAGTACATCACCAGATGTACTCGCAAAAGGAATAAGGTATCCTGTACTTGGAATAAGGTATCCTGGACCAAGAAGAAACAGATTCTGACTCAGAAGAATCTGAGCCAGGCCAGGCACTGGCATAACTAGGGAGGGGAGGAAGAGTGCATTTGCCCCGAAGCTTGCAGCAATCTGTGGGTACCTGGAGGGAGGAGGAAGCCATGTGCCATCCCACCAGCAGTCCTTTCAGCCCGCTAAGGCTTGGCAATCCTTAGTCGGGAGAAAAGGAGGAGAGGGAAGCAGGCAATGTGTTTTTTTTTCAAGCAGCACCTCTGTCGATTTCTCCCCCCTCCCTACTCCACCCCCCCCCCAAAGCTTGGTGATCGTTAGCCCAGGGAAGGGAGGAGAGGGAAGTGTGCTATGGAGGTGTTGCTTGGGGGGGGGGAAATCCCAGTGCCTGCTTCCCTCTCCTCCTTTCCCCAGGCTAATGATCATCAAGCCTTATCCAGGGGAAAGGAGGAAGGGGAAGTGTGCTATGGAGGTGATGCTTGGGAAAAAAAACATTGCCTGCTTGGCGCTATCCGCACGCTGTGCAGTTTGCACAGCAGAGCCTTAACTGGAAAGGAGACCCACAAAGAGGGCAAAGAAAGAGAGACCCTTCTTCCCCTCCCCCACTGTTCCCCCAGGATCTGGGCCCCCCCTTGCTGGGTGGGTGAGACACGGCTGGAGGGGAGAGGGTGCAAAAACTGACTTGTCCCAGGACTGCAACCTGAGCAGCTGTATGGAGTTCAGCTTTATGTGGTAGCTCAGAATCTTAGGAGCAGAGGACTCTTGTTGCCACTGTATTTTGCTGGTTCTGTGCAGTAGCTGTAGCTGACTTCAACTCTAGTTACCATGGCCATTTTCCAGAGCTGCAGTCTAAAACATCTGCAAGGCATCAATTTGCGGAAGGCTAATTTGATTTACTTCTATTCCATTTCAACTTAGAAATAATTATATGCAGATTAAAGTCATACTTATTGAAATCAGGGCCTTAGTGGACAAAACTTTGTCTTCCTAGACACATAACAGTACAACGAAATATGAACCATTGCAGTTAAAACTGGTGATACTAGAACCACTTGAGAGTTCATGGCAATTGATGTGTGCATCTGGAAGAACACACAGGTGGTCTCTGAATGCTGAAACAGGTGGAGGGGAGGCAGGGCTTCAGCATTTCTTAGATCTTCCAGGTATTGCTAGTACACAGCAGAAGGTGAATTCTTGACACACTGAATGAACAGTGATGCTTCTTGGGCAAGTGAGAGATGACTGTGCTTGGTAAAGGTTATTGGCTGCAAATAGTGCGTTCAGTACTCATTGCTACTTCCAATATTCCATCCCATGTCTATCTTTGTGTTTTGGTTTCTGAAATGGCATTGGAAAAAGAGAAAAGAATCCCTAGCAATGCTAGTCTATAACAGCTAGAGATTTATGGAACAATTGTTCCTAGTTAGCTCTAACAAGGCAAGATGCAGTGAAGCTGAAGACTCTTCCATGGGAGCTGGTAGCAACTTGTGTGTGTTGCACAATTCAGTGAAGTCAGGAATAATGATTGGTACATTACTTGACATTGTATACACCAGTTGTGCGTAGGTGATGGGGGGGGGGTTTGGTTCATGTTAAACAGAGCTATTTTGTATAATTGCCCAGTAGGTGTCACTCTCGCTTGCTACCATTAGGAAATGCCAGCTGAAGGCTAGAGGGTCTGGTCAGTTGTGTGGCCTGAGAAGGCAGTGTCTTTCCCTTGCTGAATGAATGGTCATGGGCACCTTGAATCTGGAGCCCATGCCACACTCAGTCACATATCATATACGTACATTGCTCTGCTTCCGCTTTTATATTAATCCTCTGCTTCTTATTACCTCACTCACAGGGCACAACCGACACCATTTTACTAATATGTTTAGCAACTATGCCCTTTCTTAAATTAAACAAACAAACAAACAAACAAACAAACAAAGATCGGTCCACCCAAATAAATCTTTAGGATCACAGCATTCAGGGAGGGCTCTCGGCCCACAGTCTAATCAGAACTTTGCCAGCAAGGCTGTCAGGCTTAGAGAAAAGGTTTCTGTGGGAATCACATGGATGTTTTCCCCAAGGAAACTGCAAAATAGTTATGCTACTTTGCCAACTCCTTTACTTCCTTTGGCGTTGTATTGCTTCTCTTTACATTAAGCCTTTGGTAGAATGTTGCACACACAGCCTCTGGTACCACAGAGATGTATGTGCTTTAGATTTATTATTACTGCTTCCTTTGTGTTTTTTGCGGTAATGTAACTCTTTACCCCATATTGATATTTGACACTGCTTGGACACTGATAGTGGTACCTCTACTTACGAGCATTTCGGCTTAAGAGCAATTTGACTGAAGAATGAAAAACCTTTGGCGTTTTAACTGCTGCCTTACAAATTTTAGATGCGGTCTGCTCTACTTATTTAATGTTTTTGATTTATTTATTTATTTATTTGATTTTTTAGATAGAGCTGCTCTACTTAAGAATTGTTCGACTTAAGAGCATGCATTCAGAATGCAGTAAACCTGTTAAGTAGAGGTACCACTATATATATTTCTGGGTTTGTACTTTACATTGCTGATGGTTGGCAGTGACTAATTATTTTATTGCACTTGTTTCTGCTTACTCCTAAGGGCCTCTTAGGTGTACCTAACTCTCTGTAAGGCTGTAAGTAAATTAATTTTTGTAAATCCTTAAATTTATTTATAATTGTTAGAGGTTCAGAAGAAATCTGTTTGTCTAGTTATAATCATAAAGTAAAAAAGTATATTAACAAGGCATTTGCTTAATTCACATTGTTCTTCCAACAGAATGAAACTGTAGTTGTTATAAATATACAGTAAATCCTTCCTTCACCTTCTTATTGGCTCTAATGGGAAAGAATTTACCTACTTTCAGTGAGGTGTACTTTTCAGCTGTGTTGGGAAGTACTGCAGGAATAGAATCCTGCTGATCATTAGCTGCATGGAAGTGATCTCAATCAGACCTGTTTTCACCCCCTACCATCACCCCAGCATCACCCATAGAGCAGCCATACTGGTGGGAAGGCCTGGGGCTCCCTGGGAATGCTTTATAAGCAAAAGTTTTGCCCGGAAAGAAGGAAGCCTCTAGCATCCAATGACTATAGAAAGCCGCTTTCAGGATCATATGATCTCAACATTAATGTATCTTCTACTTATCTCTGGACAAACTCTTGTTGATGGCATTGTGATGCTAGAAATTCTCTAACTATTGAGGGATACATAAGACTAGGTTATACCTCTGATGCCTGAAGAGGATTCACTTTAGTGTTGTTAATGTCATGTTATTAACACAAGTGAGGGATGTTGTCCATAAGGGTAATGTCTGGTTCTCACTAACGGGAAATCACTGATAGTAGTTTTACTATGTGTATCAAAAAGGTACTATACTCATTTACTATTCCAGAGTCCTGTGGCAACCTGAAGACGAACAAACATTATAACATGAGCTTTTGTGGGCTCTAATCCATTTTTCTAAATGCCTACAATGTTACATAGAATTTCAAGTATATTTATGGTATACGTGGTTGGGGATATGGGACTGTTGGCTATGATGTTAGAAATAAATTAAATACAGAAAGGACTTAGAATGATAATTCCATCATTGGCAGTGATTATTCAATGTACTGTATGTGTACTGATAATACAAATACTGTGTCTGTATTAAGACACATTAGGTGATCTTATTAACATATATCATCTGATCGTTTCTCAAACTGCAGGTGATAGACTGCAACTCTGGTTTCATATGGTTTTGAATCCATTGGTTTCAGACTTCAGACCACATGGGTTAATTATCTTGTGACAAGGCTTGTAGCATCAACCACCGTTTGTTGACTAGCCAGTTTTAATAATGTCCTTGTTCGGTTCTACTCTCCATCAGTAGTCTACTGGAGGCTTTTGCATATGGGTTTAAGATTGGGCTATAGTGAACTTTGTCAGGACACCGAAAAACAATGGATTCAAAACCATGTTGCTGCATATTTTGGGTTCCTTACTCACTATGCCTCATTAATGAGATAAATCCCCAGAAGAAAGAAGACACACAAACACAGCCACATTAGGGGCACTTGTTACACTGCCCAGTTTCTCATTTACTAGTTAGTTGCATTTGCTCTGCCGAGTTTATTTTAGTTGGCTTCCTCGTTATACATATTTTCCAGGGCTATCAGTTTGGTTTATGCTTCATGGTGTAAGTAATATAAAACAGAGGTACTCAAAATTCATTAGCTATTTATATGCTTAGAAGACACTTGGGCAAGTGTATATATTCTCAAGTTTTGCTTTAGCTAGACATTAGCTTTAATACTATCCAATCTGTCTTGTCTACAAACTCCAGTGATTTTTTTTAAAAAAAAGACTAGTAGTGGAAGTTCCCAGAGTTTTTTAAACTATTTTTTTCCAAAAAACCATGATTGGCCTGAAGGGTGGCTCCCTTCCTCTTCCCAGGACCATAGAAGAAGCAAATATTTATTTGAAATTGCATCTTCCATTACAAACATCTGTCCATCATAGTCTACATAGTCAGTAGAGCCTAGAAACCTAGGTTTCACATTAATCAACGAGTGAGTGGAAGAAGCCTGTCATTTTATGCTGCTAAGAACAGAGTCCTCTCCGGATAATGCATGTGCTGAAAGGGTGCTGAGCTCTTTTGGGCGATAGTGACCTTTTCCCACCTGGGAAGGTCATTTCAGCTTTGGGGAACCTTACCTGTAGAATGGGACCAGTGACTAACTGGGTTGCACATGAGTGTCACTGTTCTCTTGTAACTACAGAAAGGTATGTGGAATGTAGGAGTGTGTGAATATACTAATCAAGTTAAGCACAGGCCTCTGTTCTGCACTACAGTCCTTATTATATTCCAGGCAGGAAAGAGGGGTGTTCACTGCGTTCCAAAAAGGAATGGCCCTACCACAGGTTGCCTCAGCAAAACTGTAACCTTAGGTGTCCAGCCTGGGCAGAATGAAAACAAAACAAAAACAACAAATAAAGCCCACCTGATCTGTCTTCCTACTAAAGGCGATGCTTGATGTACATGCATTTATAGGCCCATATTCATAGTTCTACAAAATGGTGTGCTCTGGTTTCTGACCTTACAGAACCCATCCTCTGCGCCCTCGTGGGAAGGACAATTCTCCTCTTTTTATTGACTGTTTTCTGCTTCTCTTGTTCTTACTCAGAAATGGGTGATGTGGCTCCTGTAAGAAAAAAAACAAAGGCTAGAGCTGTGACTCATCCACTGCAATGAATCTGCTGGCTTCTTTGGTTCCAGCCTGTTCTGAATGACATCTTTCACTTCCTCTGCATGTTGCCACCTGCTTTTTCAAGAGGCCTGAAATTGAGGGGGGCCAATCAGCTCACACAGAGCATCAAACATTTCTTGTACATTTGCACAATAAGCTGGGTGTAGTTGCCATGTTATTATAACAACTAACATTTTCAAAATAAGACAGGAAGCCTTTTTGCCCCCTCTTGATTTCCCACCTGATTTCCCTTTTAAATGGGTTACTTAGTGGTAATTAATAATAATGGGGAATGTATAGGGGGGAAAGTTATATATAAGAAATGCCATATAACTTGCATTCATATTTTCATATTGGATTGCTCCCATGAATGCATTTTTGGGTTCTACGTATATCTATATATACAAATGCAACTGAGAACTGCTGCTGTTGTTACATGTTTTGAGGTTGCCTCTAACTCAGGGCAACCCTATAAATGAGAGTCTTCCAAAATATTCTGTCTTCAACAGATCTGCTTAGCATTTAAAGTTTCTGACAAGCGTCATGGAATCAATCCATCCCACAAATCACCAGTAGCCATTTCAGTACTGTAATTATGTCAACATCAAATCTTATCAAAAAGTGTTGCAATAATATGTTGAGAAGATTTTAACCAATCAGTCAAACTGAGAGCAGTGCACTAAAATCTAAACATATTGTAAAGTCCACCAACAATTAACCAGGTAATAGGAGTTTTCAAAAAAACCTAACAAAGGCTTGTACTGACAGTGGTGTTGTCTCTTGTTGTTCTCTTGTTGTTTTTGGTAGATCTGAATAGTTGATTCCATGATCTGTACATTATCTCTAAATGGGGAGGGTATTTGTTGCTGGATATATTTGTATGCATTAGGTTATTCTAGTACAATTTAGCTACACAGATCCTGAACTGTTTGCAGATTGTCCTACCCTTTTGCCTTACTTCTCTGCCCTCTCTCTGATTACTTCTCTCTCGCCCCCCCACCTTACTTCCTTGGAAGCACCATCAAATGACATCTTCCGACAAAGGGCACGGATCAGCGCAGAACAGCACAGCACCAGGGTCCACATGAGCAGACCCTGCACTAGAACAAAGCAGAACAAAAATGCACTACACCTGAAGGTGGTATGTAGAAAGACCAGAAGAAAAAGGGTTTTGTTTCCCTTTGCCTTCTTTGACAATAATTTCATCTTCACGTTGTGTGGATGCTGGAAAGCAGCTCTAATATCGTGGGTGCAGAGAAAGCCAAACTAATGCTCAGTGTGGATGCACTCAAAAGTGATTTAGCAACCTGCCTCACACCCAGATTGCTTCCTTCACCCCATTTGTTGAGGGCTGCCTTGATTTGTTCATAAGTAATACACACATTCTTATATTTTAAACTTAAATTAGCATTCATTGAAGTACTTAAGTGTTCCTGTTTCACATTGAATCCAAGGTTTGGGAAACAGAATCCTCCAAATGGAACATGCAGCCATCTCCCACAAAGCAAGAGCTTCATCTGTTTGCCAACTCTGCCGGCACCTCAGACCAGAGGGTTCAGTCAAAGGGTCCCATTGTGCTGATCAAGTAAACAGTTCCGGTGAGCCAAGCCACACAATACAACAGGGAAGCCCAAGTGCTTAAGCCACACTGACCTTGAGGGACATACGACAAGGAGGCAGCAGAGAACATGGTGAAAGGGGACCTCTGAAGAAGAAAAGGGATAAGGTGCCAAGGCATAGATTTTATGACAGGTAGAAAGTCATTTCGGATCTATGCCTTTTTCCTTCTGTTTTTTCAAGAAAACTTTCCTGATTGGGGCTCTCAAATGATAGTCCAAAATGTTTTAAAATTTCCTTTCCAGATGTCTATTACATCCCTCCAGCTATTGACCTATTTTCCAGTCTCCATTTAAAAAAAAAACTTAGCAGAAAGCTCTGACAGGCCTATCTAGTTTTCACATCTTTGGCTGACATTTATTTCACATTTTTGGTGATTATTTCTGCATGGTACCAAAGGATAACATCTGGGGGGTGGGGAGAAAGCAATTTCCCCCTTGCAACTATTTCTTTATATGTACATACAGCACTGCCCTCTGCTACTAAATCCAAGCACAACTGAAACAGCGTCGTTAGGCTTAACTGTGACCTTAACTCTCTTCCCTGCAACAGAAGGTGACCCAAATAGTAGAGGTGGGGATAAATAAAAGTATGTCCTACTTTTTCCAATAAGCGCTTTTCCACAGAAATAATTATTGAACATATGCCTCAAGCTTATTTTAAAGTATGATTCCCTTGCAGGTGATTTTTGCATTGGCAGTAGGAGTAGATTCTGAAAGCACTGAGCAGAATCGTGTCAAGGTTTATCCAAATCTGAAACCACATGGATGGGTCCCACTGCCAAAGAGTGTGTAGTCTTGACTAAAACAACAAACAAGATGGTGCCATTAACAGGAGGCAAGCCATGCTTCCATTTAATATTTCTTTGTTGACTAGATGTGTAACCATGTCAACAGAAACATGCAGCTCCCAAAGAATTATCTAGCTTAACAGATCGCGTTACTTCCTTGGAGTGAATTTTGCTGCCCGTCACAGCAAAAGCCATTAACAATGGTGAACGTCACTGCAACCTGTGGGTTGGGTCCGATTTGGCCTTAGGCGATTCCGGCCCCTCGGTTCTAGGAAGAGATGGAGACGGTATTTCGGAATGAGAACTTTTATTATCAATGGCCAACGGCGAATGAATAACAACTTCTGTGGGATCACCTACACCAATAAGTCCCAATAAGTCCAGTCCCAATTCATGGGTCCTGCGGGTGGGGAAGCTTCTGGAATCTTTCCCACTTGTATGGGTTCCGTAGGGCTGGTCCACGTCCGGCGCAAAGGGTCCCACAGCATGGGTGGCGAGCCCACTCCAGCACTCGCTCCAAGGAATTGGCCCATCCACAGGTCGTGGAAGGGTCCCTCTTCCAGGGAGCCTTGGGGTTGCGGAAAAGGAACACCCTCCATTCCTACACGTCACCTTTTTTATCCCATTCTCGCCAACAAACACTCATGTCCCACTCCTTGCCTTCCTTCTTATCTCCCGTGCTTCCTGACTCCTCCCCCTCCTCCTTCACCCAGAAGACTTCTACGGCCAATCTTGTGTAAGGCTCTCGCGTGTTGCTCCCTCCAGCCCAACTGGGTGTCCCTTCTGCACGGTCACGTGCCACCCCTCTTCTTCTCCCTTGCTCGATGCGGCAGACGGCGCACCCTGGACCGGGTCTTCTCCTGGAAAAGGCCCTTCACACAACCATACAGCAATCACAGAAGGCATTCATAAATGAGTGGGGGTACCGTATTTTGGCAGCCTATTTTGTTTTGCTTTGAAAACTGTTTTACAACATCACTGTCACTTTTTGTAGTAAGGTGTGAACTGGGTGCTGCCAATGAGAGTTCACTGCATGAAAAACCCTAATTGGCAGAAAGGTACCAGTCCTTCCTGTCATACAAAGAATTGCTCTTAAATGCCACCAGACCTGTCAAATCCAAAGATCACAGGTGTACAGAATCTACATCATTGTGACAACATGGCAGTGGCAAAATGTCATCTCTCAAGGCCTCACCTTTTTTTTATCTAAATGAAAAGAGTCCCGCTGAAGTCAATGGAGGACCCCAGGTGGCTGCTTACTATCATTCCTGCCACCACTATAGTGGAGAGTCAGATCTCACGTAGCAAAGGGAGCAGTCAATGTAAACCTACCTAGAGCACAGAACTCCACAGGGGACACAAAATCACATGCATTAATGGGGAGGGGGAGTTACTTTACCCTAGTTTCGTGTCTGTAGCTTTGGATGGTCACATAAAGGGATTGGGAAAGGAGGGCCGTTTTGTGCAAAGGGAATGGGTTGCACAAATGAACAGAAACTCTCCATGTACCCTGCCTAAGGAGATGCATTTCAGGAACTTCAGATGCCTTTGCAACAGGGGCTGTCAACACAGAATAATAAGAAAAAAAGGAGCTCATCTGAAAGCAGAACTCCTGAATGGCTTTCATCCACCTAGTGTCAGAGCCAAATTTAATTAAATCATTAATAGCGGCATCCTCAGAAGCCCTAGAAGGATGACACATATAAACGATGTGCATTGTGCAAAAAGAAAAAAGAAAGTCTGTTTGCTCCAGACTTCCAAATCTATATACATTCCTGCTATAAATTTGGAATAAAGCATGTAGTCACTTACACCACAAATATCAACCATTTTGCTCTACCTATGTGGCTGCTGAACTATTGCTCATGACTTGTTTTGCTATGCAGGGTTTGGGCTGAGGTACATCAAAAGAAGTCATCAAGAGAGACAGACTTGGGATGCAGCTGCTTCTACTGGATGGGTGTGGATTCTGGGACCTCGCTGCCTTTCCCAAGAGGCAGGATTCCAGAAGTTCTTCATCAGGGGACCTGCAATGGGAATGTGAAGGCTGGAGCTGGAGCAGGCAGAGTGGGAAAACAACTGGCATTTCTCAGCCATTCACTCACCACACCCTGATGCTTTCTTGGTAACAGGAATTAAGCGTTGCAGCTCCTGATTGTTACTCATCCCTGCACCCACATATCTGCCGTGTCTCTCCGCACCCTCTCTTGCAACCACACGAGATGCACACAGACAGTCATCCACCCCTGTCTCATAGAGTCCATAAGTAGCAGCATCAGCAGTGGCATCACTGCAGCTGTCAGTACTGCCACCAATGTGAAGCTGTCCTTTGTCCTCCCAAGGCTTCTGTGTCTTTCCAGAGTGCAGGCCATAAGGCTGGCCTCATGCATCCAGGACTCTGTGGGTAGCATGTGGCATGGAGTGTGGAGGCGTGGAGCAGTTTCTGAGGAGGTGAGAGATTAGGAGCCATTTTGGAAAGTGTTTGGAACATTTTTTTGGACATTTTGGAGAGTTTTTTTGTACATTTCTCTAATGGTGGAAAGGTAGGTTGATGAACTTTGTCCTATTTTTGTTTGTTTCTTTTGCATGGTGTGTGCGTGGGGAGTCCCATGACTTCATAAAAAAGGTTTCAGAGCAGCTTTTAAACTGATAACTGGGAGAAAGTCGACAGGAGCTGGGAAGCATCCAGTTCGGGAAAGTGTCTACTTGAGTAGTGAGAAGGATACAACAATAACTGAGCAGAGCAAGGAGCTAGTCACTCCAGCAGAAGGGCGCAAGAGGCAGTCTAATGATGCAACTGGACTCAAAATACTGCATCAGAAAAGAATCTATAACTGCTTGCATGCAAATGCTAGAAGCCTCCGGAACAAAATAAGGGAGGTGGAATACTTAGCAATAGACAAAAATATTGAATATTGATATTATTGGTATCACTGAAACCTGGTGGACAGATGATAACCAATGGGATACAGTTATCCCAGACTATTTTATTTATTTATTTTTACAATTTATATGCCGCCCACTACCCAAAGGTCTCTGGGCGGCTTACAATCAAAGAATTAAAACAGTTAAAACATCAAATATCAATAAATAATTAAAACAATAATAAAAACCTTACACTAAAATCATTACAATAAAATTGCCATCAGAGGACCCACAGTCTATGTTGTATCAATTAAAATTCTGGAACAGGAAGGTTTTTACCTGGTGCCGAAATGTCATCAATGTTGGCGCCAGGCGGCTCTCACTTGGGAGGGCATTCCGTAGCTTGGGGGCAGCTGCCGAGAACACCCTATGTCTACAAGCCATCTCTCTCACCTCCTTAAGGGATGGCTCTTTCAAGAGGGCCCTCTGGCTCAATCTTAATTGCTCGGTAGGTTCATATGGAAGGAGGCGGTCCTTCAGGTATCTAGGTCCTAAGCCATTTAGGGCTTTATATGTCAAAACAAGCAGTTTGAATTGGGCTCGAGCAGCAACTGGTAACCAATGAAGGTTATACAGAATCGGCGTGAAGTGATCCCTGGCGGCCCCACTGCTTACTAGCCGCACCGCACGATTCTGAACCAGTTGCAATCGCTGAACCGTCTTCAAAGGCAGCCCCATGTAAAGCGCATTGCAGTAATCAATATAGGATGTTACCAGTGCATGCGTAACTGTCATGAGGCACTGCTCGTCTAGGTAGGGGCAGAGCTGGTATATTTTCTGCAGCTGAAGAAAGGTACCCCTGGCCACCGAGTACACCTGGGCTTCCAGAGTTAGACCGGGGTCCAGGAACAACCCCAAGCTGCGGACCCTGTCCCTTAGGGGGAGTGCAACCCCGTCCAAGACAGGAATATGGCCCTCTAACCTGTCTGGCAAAGCATCCATTAACAGCACTTCCGTCTGTACAGGAAGAACAGGAAGGGGCAAATGGGAAATGGTGTAGCCTTGTATGTCAAAGAAGTGACAAAATCGTATGAATTGGAATATCCAGGTCATTTAGAGTCACCATTAGAAACGCTGTGGGTAAGAGTATCAGGCCACAAGGATGGTCTAACAGTAGGCATATGCTATCGGACTCTGACCCAAGCCCCTGAGGGGAAATGGCAGTTGGAGAATGTTGTAAAGGAGGCATCTAAGAAGGGAAGCCTGGTTATAATGGGGGGCTTCAATTATCCTCACATAGACTGGGTGAACGGTTGTTCAGCACATGAGAAAGAGATAAAGTTCCTAGATATGCTAAATGATTGTTATCTGGAACAGATGGTTGAAGACCCAATTAGAGGTACAAGAATCCTTGACGATCCTAATACACAAGATCTGGCGCAAAATGTTAAGGTGACTGATCCGATAGGGGAACAGTGACCACAACATGATTACTTTTAACTTAATAGTTTGCCAATCACTGATAAAATCTAACACAGAGGCCTTAAATTTTCAAAAAGGAAATTTCCCAAAGATGAGGAAACTTGTAAAAAAGAAGCTGAAAGGGAAAACTGAGAGAGTCCAAACACTCCAAGAGGCACGGAGGCTGTTCACAAAAACAGTAACAGAGACCCAATTGGAATGCATACCCAAAAGGAAAAAGGGCACGGCCAGGTCCAAGAGGACTCCATTGTGGCTTACAGGAGCTGTTCGAGAAGTGATCAAAGGCAAGAAAAGCTGATTCAGAAGATGGAAGGCTTGTCCAAACAAGGACAACAGGCAGGAACATAAATTCTGGCAGAACAAATGCAAGGCAACGATCAGGAAAGCAAAGCAAGACTTGGAGGAGCATATAGCTAAAAACACTCAAAGTAGTAACAAGGAGTTCTTTAAGTCCATTAGAAGTAAGAACCCAACTAGGAAGGCCTTTGGACCACTAGATGACAATGGAAGGCAAGGGATTATTATAGAGGAAACAGAGATTGCAAAGAGACGCAATGAATTCTTTGCTTCAGTATTCACTGAAGAAGACAGAGACCACATGCCCAAAACAGAGCCTATCTTCATAGGGAGGGAAACCGAATAATTAAGCCAGATAGAAATAACTGGGGAGGGGGTTCTTGCATGTCTTGTTAAACTAAATGCTAACAAATCACCAGGACCAGATGGCATCGATCTACGAATTCTCAAGGAACTTAAAGATGAAATTGCTGAAGTCTTGGCCAAAATACTGTATATAAACTCTCCCTCAAATCAGCTGTTGTGCCTGATGACTGGAAGGTAGCAAATGTAACACCAATTTTCAAAAAAGGATCCAGGAAAATACCAACTAGTCAGTTTGACATGTGCTCCAGGTAAATTGATGGAAACCATCCTAAAAGATAAAATTAATAGGCACATAGAAGAGAAGGTGCGCTGAAGGAGAGCCAACATGGCTTCTGCAAGGGCAAACCATGCCTCACTAATCTGTTGGAATTCTTTGAGAGTGTCAACAAGCATATGGATAAGGAAGATCCAAAGATCTAGTTAACATTGTTTATTTGGACTTTCAGAAGGCTTTTGACAAGGTCCCTCACCAAAGGGTCTTGAATAAATTTGCCAGTCATGGAATCAAGGGACAGATCTTGTCCTGGGTCAGCAACTGGCTAAGAGACAAGAAACAGAGGGCAGCACTAAATGGACACTTCTCCAAGTAGAGGGAGGTAAAGAGTGGGGTACCCCGAGTTTCCGTACTGGGACCCCTGCTTTTCAACCTCTTCATAAATGATCTAGAAGTATGAGTAAATAGCAAGATAGCCAAATTTGCCGTCGACACTAAATTATACAGGTAGTAAAACTGATAGAGATTGTGAGGAGCTCCAGAGGGATCTCTTGACACAGGGGGAGTGGGCAAACCAGTGGCAAATGAGCTCTCTCTCTCTCTCTCTCTCTCTCTCTCTCTCTCTCTCTCTCACACACACACACACACACACACACACACACCTGTTTGTGGGTTTTCCCTCCTTTGGAGGAACTGATCTTAAAATCTCCCCTCAAAATAGCTACCTGGAAAAAAATAGCAGCTTTCCTGTTACCCATCAGTCACATTACACTGTGAACTCTTCCCAGTGCCTCCCTCTTTGCCTCCCTCTTTGGCCCGTCGGAAGGGCCTGGGTGTACTTATTCCATGCAGGTACTGAACATTTCCTCACCGCCCGGGATCTAATCTTTCTTCCTGTCAAAGCAGCTCCTCCGCCAAAGTCTGACAACTGCCAGCCATCTCAGAATTAATTAGCCTTTGCGATGACAGACCGTAAAAAGCTGATCGCCAGGGTTGTGTTGATTCATCTGAACTGTTTACACGTTATAACTCTTTTTTTCCCCCATGAGAAATAATATCAGTAATTTTCTGATCTGCCCACACACCAGGTTACCATGGCATCTGAAAGCCTTCAATCTGTTACGGAGGATTTCAGACAATGATCGCCTCCTGCCAGTTCCAGTCACTGCAGTGAAATGGGCAGGATAAAAGCAGGTTCTCAGTGAACACCAAAATAGTGGCTATATAACCTAAAAAAGAACTAGTTTCTGTCAGGGAATCCTATCAAGGGTCTCATCTAAAATAGAAGGGCGCACTTTGCTTTTTGGCTCCAGCTCGCATGAGGTTACAAGGTCACTGCCTACACATATACATTGAGGCACACACAGGTGTCTATACGTGCATGTACCTGTTCTTCTGTCTTCCGTGCAGTTCTGCACAGCATACACATTGCCTTCCTCTCCTTGTCAACTCCGTGTACTCCTGCCCCTAACATTCTCCATTGATAACATGTTTTTGCTACCACTGCTGTCAAGCTGATTGGCTGGGTTGTAGGAATATGTGTCTGGGGTCTGGTCCTACTAGCTAGATCAGTGGTTCTCAACCTTCCTAATGGTGCAGCCCTTTAATACAGTTCCTCATGTTTTGACGACCCCTTGCCCTGCTTGGAAAAGGCCACAAGCCCTCTTTGGCAGGCCACTGCCACAGGTGCCATAGAGAACTTCCCTCTACAGGCACCCTCAGATAATCGCAGCCTCCGGTGCCATTGATTGGCATACCCTCCAACCTATCAAGCTGTAACTCATTCTCTCCCCCCCGCCCCGTCCTCCTCCAGACCTAAGCTGCTTGTGCCTTTTTCTTCACTGTCTCATGGTGACCCCTGAAAATGGTTGTTCAACCCCCAAAGTGGTCCCAACCCCCAGGTTGGGAACCACTGAGCTAGAGGGAATAACGAAGGCTCCATGTGGACCCAGATTGGCAGATGGTCCAGAGAAAGAGAGAAAATGAACATGGAATAGCTACACTGTCCTCTGAACATCCAAATCGGAATCAATACAAGTGGATGAATGTATAAAAAGGACTGACAATATTTCCATAAGCTGTAAACTCCAAGTTGTGTTTCTGTCACGTTACTGCAAGATATACCAGCTGAGTAATAGGATAATGTGGCCCTTTAAAGCAGCACTGCTTTCCCCTTGAACTGGAAGTCAGTGTCAGTTGGCTGTCATGTCTATCAGGGCTGAATCTCTCAATACCAGTGGATGGAAAACAAGACCAAAGGAAAGGGCTATTGCCCTTTAAGCCCTCCTTGTGGGTTTTCCAGCAGTGAGAAATTTGGAAATGCAGTTGGCCAGCATGGCAGGGCCCATGGGTTCAAAAATGGCTGCAATCAGTGAACGAGGAACATTTGTTTGTTTGTTTATTTATTTTTGGATTTATATACTGCCAAGCTGAATTCAGAGAACAACTCCAGGTGGTGTACTGTACAAAGAAAGTTAAAACAACAAAAGTATATTATATATTTATATATTAAGTATATATAAATGTAAATTATATAAAATATGTCTACAGTACATTGTTCTAAAGCTCAGAGATTTTAATAGCCTGTTCACAACTCAAGCCTCATCCAATACCTGGCACTACAACAGATACAGCTTGAACCTTAGGAGAATTTATTTCTCTCCCAGCCGTCACTTCACGAGGCTCTTCGCTTCGCAGCGTGATTGCCTTCGCTTTGAATGCGAAGGCGATCACGTGGTCTCCCTTCGCCCCCACCCCTTTTTCCCTGTACTCACGCGGGCCGCTTTTCCGTTCGAATCGAGAATGACCTCACGAGCTCCATTCGCATTAAAACACTGATGTTCTTCCCCCGTTTCCCGCGTTCTTTGTTTTTTTTTTAAAAAAAGGGACCGGTGTATCGATGCATCAATGCTTGGCTGTCATTCACGACAGAGCGTGGTTACTGTACGATCCTGTGTTTTGTTTCCTGGCATCATTGGCAGCCCCCCGCCGCCGCCGCCGCCGCTACTCGGGGGGAGCCCCGCATGGCACAGCCGCCCGCCCTCCGCCGCTTGCACGCTGCCTGCCCCGGGTGCCCTGCTCTGGCCGGGCGAGGCAGCAGCGGCTCCTCCTGCGCCCGCCGCCGCCGCCGCCGCCGCCGCTGCTACTTGAGCGAGGAAGTAACAGCGCAAAGCGATGAAACAATAAAGCGATGCATCGATATCCCTGTTTGAATATTTTTTAAAAAAACTTGAAATAAAAGCCAAAAACTGAGACCACACGTGGCGCTGGGTGCGAAGCGAGATGCGAAGCGAAGAGATTCCCGTCCTCCGCCAGGGGCATCACTTGCCCCGGTTGGAGCACGCTAAAGGGGGCGTGGTCGGGGTGACGTCGCAGCCAAAAGCGAGGAGCGTGCGGACTGAAGCGGTCGGTTCGCACGCAAATGACGGCTTACCGCGAAGCGAGCGGCTCGTGAAGTAACGGCCTATGAGAACGAGATCGGAGCCTAAGGAGAATGGCAGATGATGTTGTGGATCCTGCAACTCAGAAACTGCTTCCTGCTTCCCAAAGGGAACTGGTTGACCACCATGGGAGTAGATGGCTCTTTGGGCTGATCCAGCAGGACTCTTTTTAGGGGCATTTTCCAGGCCATTTTTATCAGATGCAATAATCTTTTCTCATTCTTAAGCATTTTTTCAGTTTATTTTTGGGACTACTCCTCATATGTTCCCAGGGTAGGTGGGGGCGGTTCTATTATGAGTATTATACCCAGCAAATATATGTACAACTTTTTTAGATTGTGATAGCTCATTTGAGTTCCTCTATGGTGGTTAGGTTACTTCACGTCCGTTTTGTTTCTGTGCGCTTAGGAGCGGTACAAAAAATGTTACTTCACGTCCATCGCACAACTACTGAAATTTGTCTTGCCCACGCCCCCGGAATGGGTACTAAGCGTGACAATACTGTACCTGGTGCTGGGGTAGAGTTTTCCCTTGTTACTCTTTGTTCCCGCTTTCTGTTCCAAGTCAAGACACCGTGTAGTAACGACTGTCATGCAACAAAACATTCATTTCTCTCAGAAAACTGTCTGTTATTTGTTTTGTTTTTTACTTTTCAGAAGCGAAATGTTGAAAAAGATTTTTTAAACTCCCCCCAAAAAGGAAAAAGGAAGCTTGACAAATTCAGTGTTTGTCACGGTACAAGACCGTGAGGTAACACTTGTCACGAGACAAGTTATCACAACCATGGGAACACTGAAACAGGGACAAAACCACGTGATCGCGACCAATGTTGTCATGGTACAAAACTAGTCGCGGAACAAAGAAGGATGTGAAGTAATTGCCTTTCTCTCATGCAAACAGACAACCTGTGTTCCACAGCCACCTTTTAGCAAGCTCGACATTCACCCCTTTTGCATGTATTTTCAACTTAACACACGCTACAAAAAAGCCTTGAGAGAAAATCATGTTGTTTAGTAAAAAGGATGCTTGGAAGAACGCTGGCACAGTATGTGTACTTTCCCATTTTGACTGAACCTTGAGAGGCTTCTACTTGTGGCCCCAGATCCCAAGAGGAGATAAATGCAGCTGGTTTCATCTCTTCTGCGTATGTGTCATTTCTAGCAGCTGGCTTGAGCTCCTCCAGCTTTGCTTTTTGCCCGAGCTTTCAGGGGCCGAAGTGGGAAGACAGTTCTGACTTTTGCCAGGGTACTAAACATGAGTAGGAAAACCAGGTGGTAGACATTTACCTGTCAGACTGTCACAGTGAGAAGACAGGTTGTGAAACTCTCAGGACACACAGACAGGTCTGCTATGCCCTTATATCATCATGCCCAGAGTCCAGAAACAGAGGTTAGGGCAGCTGCCACAGGGAGGGAGATAAATTCTTAATTTATATGAGCACCAGAGCAGAAGCTTCTCTTACCACCAGGATTATGCAAATCAGCTGGCTTAATTGGTAATTGGCTGCTAAGGACTGAAGCAAAATATTCCTTTGAAGTAGACCTTACAGATGGCTCATAATTAAGAGTGAAAGCCATTTAATGTTGCAGAAAAGTAACAGTCTGTCTGTGTTTGTGAGATCAGACTTTAAAGAAATCCAGGGCTTAATTCCTGATTACCAACAATCAAACAAAGCAAACTAATTTACATAAATGTGGAGGTAAAAGAGATGGCTGCCCAGAATTTCAAATGTTCTCATTAATCAATTTGTTAATTAGTTCTTCAGGTATCTGAAGAAATAGATTTTTAGCCATGAAAGCTCACATTGAAATACAGTAAATCAATCTGGCTTGGAAATACAGTACTACAGTATTTTCCCTCCCTGTCTCACTTTTCTCCTTTAGTTTTAGTAACAGTAGTTAAGAATCTCCATCTCATGGCAAGCTATAGCATCTGATTTGGGCCTGGTTCCATAATCTGAAAATACTGCCTTAATCACCTTTCTGCAACATTTACACACTTTTCAGCTGTAATAACTGACCATCTCTAATGACTGTTTCTGGCCTGTAATTTTCCTGAGAATGTGTTTGGAAGGCCACAGTTGTTCAAAAGGTGCATATTTCTGCTTCCCATGAAAATAAAAGAGCAGAATGACTCAAAAGGTTCAGAAACCAGTTAAAACCGGTTTACATGTTGGCATTTTCCAGCCTGCCTCAAGAATTAAGAGTGTAGTGATTTATAAATAAAGAGATAACACATGGGGATTGGGTTGTTAGGAAGTTTTGGAATCTCTACCACCAGCAAACTGTAGAAGGCTGATACTTCATGTCCCTCTTGCTGCAGTTTGTGGCCCTGCTGGAGACCGGTTCGAGGGAACGTAACCTCACGTCCTTGTGGGGTCAATCCGAGTTCGAAGGAACGTAACCTCACGTCCTTGTGGGGTCAATCCGAGTTCACCCCGACCACGCCCCTTGAACTGCGCTCCAAGCGGGGTGAGAGATTCTCGTCCTGGAGCTCGGGAATCTTTTCAATCCACTTCTCGATCTGTGTTGAAAACTGATTTCAACACGGAGGCAAGTTCACCTTGGCTCGAGGAAGGGCGTGAAGTAACCACCGAAGTTATTTTGTTTTTACTTGTTTCAAAGCAAAGCAAAAAAAGCAAAGTGTTCTGCTTATATACCGCCCCATACCACTACAAGTGGTCTCTGGGCGGTTTACAATTTTAATTACAGTGTGCAGGCTACACATTGCCCCCCCAGCAAGCTGGGTACTCATTTCACCGACCTCGGAAGGATGGAAGGCTGAGTGAACCTTGAGCCTGTTACCGGGGATTGAACCCCGGTCGTGAGCACAGTTTTACCTGCAGTACAGGCATTTAACCACTGCGCCACGAGGCTCCTCCAGAGAATTTAAATATACAGCCTTATTCTACAGTTTATATTGCAATTTGCAGTTCAAGTCATGTAGCTTTGAATCTGACAAAGGTCGAGATTGGTTTATGGAGGATACCTCACCTCACAATTTTTAGAATGTAGTGTCCCCTCTCTAGTTAATACGTAACAAGATCGTGTGGAGATAATGGGAGTCTTAATCTAAAATGTACGCCGAGACCACCAAGCTGGAGAAGGCTGCTGCAGAACCTGGAAGCAGAGTATCTGAAGGGCTCTTTGTTTCCATAGAACTCTGCAAGCAAATCACAATCTCCCTTTGAAAACCTTGCTCAGCACTCATGGGCAAGGTTGTCAATAGTGACTAGGGTATGCATTTGGAAGAGGAAGGGTCTTAAAGCTCCTACGGAGTGGTTGGATGGGAATAAAGGAGGGTGGGGGCATCATACCTTTTCTGGAGCAGCTCATCCAGACTCTACTGTGCTACTTCTGTCACTCTCAAAAGTCCTCCCAAATGCCTGGTGCCATTAGCAGACATTGACAAAGACAACAGTACCTTCAGAAGGTGAATGCCAGTTTCCAGGTAGGAATTATGAGTCCTCTTTAACATTTCTATTCTGACAGTGCAGAGACCAAAACAGGGAAGGATAGGTGTGGAGAGAGCAAGTTTCAGTGTGATCCTATCCCACTTGCTTGCCTCACTGCTGTACTTTTAGTTTGTCCAGCCAGCCCTGTTTCCTCTCGTGATTCACCCGCTTACCCAGCTCCAAATTCTGGGCAGGATGCTATTCCTCCCACCTCCATTCCATCTCTTTCCCCTGTGAACTGATAGGACAGGGTGCTCACTAATTAATTTATTTATTACTGTATTTAGTGACATTTGTAGCTACCTTTCCCCCAATGAAGGGGCTGTAGAATAAGGCAAGATGACGAGAGCCTATGAATATATATTAATACCTTTCCAGCATGAGAGCTCTGAATATTATCCTTTCCCCACCACCACCTTCACTACCACCACTACCCCTCGGTATCCATCAGGAGTGATGTAGTGGAGCAATGGTCTGGAGAGTCAGTGGCCCAGGGTTTATTGAAAGGGCTATAACAGTGATGGCAAACCTATGGCACGGGTGCCAAAGGTGGCACTTGGAGCCCTTTCTGTGGGCACCCAACATTGCCCCTTCATAGCCACCTGTATACAGGTTAAATTACTGTATTGGCACTTTGCAAAAAAAAATATTAGTGGGTTTTGAATTGCAGTTTGGGCACTCAGTCTCTAAAAGGTTCGCCATCACTGGGCTATAACATAAAAACTGCCTCCTCAGATATTAATGTTCTAGTTCTACTGCCAATGACATTTGTGTTGAGCACTTAACCTAACTGTTGTGATGTTATAATCAGTCAGAATGAATGTTTCCCAGTATGTCCTGTATGCTAACTAAGTGAGTTCATGTACTGACATTGCCATATCTGAAAATGCAGGACTCCACTTCAGATACATCACCTGCTTTGTCTTAAGTTCTTGCTGCACTAAGTTGCTGTAGCTTTTATGCCAGCGCTAGGTGACATAGAAACATAAAGGTAAAGGTTTCCCCGCACATGTGTGCTAGTTGTGTCTGACTGTAGGGGCGGCGCTCATTTCCGTTTCCAAGCCAAAGAGCCAGTGTTGTGCAAATCCATGGCCATGTGGCCGGCATGGCTGATACCAGCATACCAGTTGTCTATAGGCTTCAGTACATGTTCTTACAGTATGATTGTAGTTTCATACTCTGAAAAACATTTCATATTCTGAGGATCTGGCCTGTCTTGTTCACTTACAGGCTTGGAGGGAATGGGATTTTTGTTTTGTTTTTAAACTGCAGCACCCAGAAAGGTGATAGAATTCCCTGCTACAATTCAGGATTGGAGTTCCCCCTTCACAAAAAATACAAATAAAAAATCATCTTAGGTGTTTAATATAACTTTTAGCTAGTGCACATGATAATCAAAATCCCTGCAGCTCCATTTTTTTTTAAAAAAAGAAGGAACTGGATGATGGTCAATGTTAATTTCTGTCATGTTTCAAAGCATTAGGGGTCTTGTAGTTCCCTGAGAAGGAACCTGTATGGAGGAGGATCATAGGCAGGGAAACTACAATATCCCTAATGCTGTGCATTACCACAGATGCTATCCTTACTCAGACAGATCCTCCTTCCTCAGAATTAAAAACAGAAAGGATTCTCTCCCTCATAAGAACATATGAAGAGCAATGCTGGATCAGGCCAAAAGCCCATCTAGTCCAGCTTCCTCTATCTCACAGTGGCCCCACCAGATGCGTTTGGGAGCGCATGAGACTAGATATCTGTCACAGAGTGGTTCAGCGGAAGACCGTGAGAACTGTGTAAAAGAGTGTGGGCTTTAACAAGCCTGATAGCAGTGCTAAAAATAAAGACGCAAACACAGCTGGTGATTCCCGTCACCAAATAAACTGTATTTACAAAATATACAAGTCCAGCACAAAAACAAAATTGGCAGGCATATACCTCATAGAAAGTCCTGTAGTCCAAACTCTCGGGATCCAAACGGACAAAGTAACCTGCTGCTCCTTCCGACTTCATCCCACACAATACAGGACAAACTCTCTCACTTTTATACATGTGACTGATGCAACCATTGCTCAGCAATTTGATATCTGAGCATGTCCAAACTGCTCTGTCTTGCATCATCCCCAATTGCATCATCCCTTGCAATAAGACAATTCTAAATACATTTTGTATAAACCTTAACACCCCTTCTGATTGTCTTATTGCAACATTTCAAACATTTTTGTGTATTTACATTTACAGAATAAATTTTACATTTACATTTCAACCAAACCTAACTTTCCCATCATTTGGTAATGTTTTTCTGACCCTAAAGCTTTTGTCAGAATATCAGCAATCATATCTTCTGATGGACAATATTTCAGTTCAATTACTTTCCTTTGAACTGCATTCTTAACATTTTGATACCTCAAGCTAACATGCTTGGTTTTTACTTTGTCAACCTCTGCTTTGGCCATATGTATGCATGTTTGATTATCCTCAAACACAACTACTGGTTTATGTACAAATACACATAAATCTTCCAGAAACTGTATCACAATTTCAATTTTAGTGGATATTTGTGATAAACCCGCATATTCAGCTTCAGCTGTCGAAAGAGCTACGTAATTCTGCTTAGCTACTTTCCAATCAATGAGCACTCCAGCTAATTTCAATACATTTCCTGAAGTTGATTTTCTGGATAAAATATCACATGCCCAGCTTGAATCTGAAAAACCTTGTAATGCTGGTTCCTGTGTTGGACTAATCACCAAACAGTAATTTATTGTGTGTTTCAGATACCTTAAAATTCTTTTGGCTGACTTCCAATGAATTTCTCCAGGATCTGATAAATGTCTGCTAAGCATGTTCACTGCAAAAGAAATGTCTGGTCTAGACCATGTGCTTATGTATTGTAAACTTCCTATCAAAGACTCAAATTGTTGCACATTACATTTTGGACTATCATCACTGCCAATGTTTTAAAAATTTACTTCCATTGGAGTTTTAGCACCCTTACAGTCTGTCATGTTAAATCTTTCCAAAAGTTCTTGTATTTTGTGCTGCTCCTTCCAACTTCATCCCACACAACACAGGACAAACTCTCTCACTTTTATACATGTGACTGATGCAACCATTGCTCATCAGCAATTTGATAACTGAGCATGTCCAAACTGCTCTGTCTTGCATCACCCACAATTGAATCATCCCCAACTGTATCATCCCTTGCAATATGACAATTCTAAATCCATTTTGTATAAACCTTAACAATATCTGTCTCCTGATACCACTCCCCTGCATCTGGCCCTTGAAGTACTCCGGTTTTAAGCCTGGCAATTACACATCTCCATCATGGTTTGTAACCTGTGATGGACTTTTCCTCCAGGAATCTGTCCAATTCCCTTTTGAAGGCATCCAGGCCAGATGCGATCACCATATCCTGTGGCAGGGAGTTCCACAGACTAACAATGCACTGGGTGAAAAAATATTTTCTTTTGTCTCTTCTTACTCTCCCAGCCCTCAATTTGAGTGTATGTCCCCTAGTTCTGGTATTTTGTGAGAGGGAGAAGAGCTTCCCTCTATCCACTTTACTCATGCCCTGCATTATTTTGTATGTCTCAATTATATCCCCCCTCAGGCGCCTTTTTTCCAGACTAAAGAGCCCCAAATGTTTTAGCCTTTCCTCATAAGGGAGGTGCTCCAGCCCAGTAATCATTTTAGTCGCTCTCTTCTACACCTTTCCCAGTTCTACTATGTCTTTCTTGAGATGCGGTGACCAGAATTGTACACAATACTCCAGGTGCGGCCTTACTCTTGTTTTGTATAATAGCATTATAATGTTGGCTGTTTTATTTTCAATCCCCTTTTTGATAATCCCTAGCATGGAATTGGCCTTCTTCACTGCTGCCACATATTGGGGAGACACCTTCATGGAGCTGTCCACCAACACACCAAGATCTCTTTCCTGATTCGTCATGGATAACTCAGAGCCCATGAGTTGATAGATGAAGTTTGGATTTTTTGCCCCAATATGCATTACTTTACATTTGGCTACATTAAAATGCATTTGCCATTTGGATTGGCAGCCCATTCCCCCAGTTTGGAGAGATTCTTCTGGAGCTCTTCACAATCTTCTCTGTTTTTTACCACACGAAAAAAGTTTTGTGCCATCTGCAAACTTGGCCACCTCACTGTTTATCCCTGTCTCCAGGTCATTTATGAACAGATTGAAAAGCACCGGTCCCAGGACAGATCCCTGGGACACACCGCTTTTCACTTCTCTCCATTGTGAAAATTTCCCATTGACACCTGCTCTGTGTTTCCTGGATCTCAACCAGTTCTCAATCCATAAGAGGACCTGCCCTCTTATCCCCTGACTGTGCAATTTTCTCAGCAGCCTTTGGTGAGGGACTGTGTTAAACGCCTTTTGGAAATCCAGATAAACTATATCCACCGGTTCAGTCAAATCCACATGTCTGTTGACCTTTTCAAAAAATTCTAAAAGATTTGTCAGACAAGACTTACCCTTACAGAAGCCATGCTGGTTTTCTCTCAGCAAGGTTTGTTCTTCTATGTGTTTTAAGATTTTCTCTTGGATGAGGCTTTCCACCATCTTCCCTGGGACAGATGTAAGGCTAACTGGCCTGTAGTTTCCCGGGTCCCCCCTCCTTCCTTTTTTAAAAATTGGTGTGACATGCTATCTGGCCATTTTAAGAGACAAGTTGCATATTACCGTTAAGAGATCTGCAATTTCATTTCTCAGTTCCCTAATAACCCTTGGGTGGGTGCCATCTGGGCCCGGTGACTTGTTAATCTTCAATTTATCAATTAGTCCTAAAACATCCTCTCTTTTAACCTGTATTTGATTTAATTCTTTAGTCAAGAGGGGCCGTTCAGGCAGCAGAATCTGCTCAAGGTCTTCTGACATGAAGACAGATGCAAAGAACTCATTTAATTTCTCTGCAATTTCCAAGTCCTTCTTAACCTCCCCTTTTCCTCCCTCACCATCCAGAGGGCCAACTGGTTCTCTGACAGGTTTTCTACTTCTAACACATTTAAAGAAGCTTTTATTATTACCCTTTATATTTCTTTGCCTCTCTTATCATCTTCTTACATTTCTTTTACCAGAGTTTGTGTTCCTTTTTATTTTCCTCATTTGGGGAGGATTTCCATTTACAGAAAGACCTCTCCTTGTGCTTTAGAGCCTATCTAACTCCACTCGTTAACCATGCTGGTGCCCTCTTGGACTTAAATGAGCTCTTATTTCTTTGTAGTATGCACTTGTGCTGGGCCTCTATTACCGTTGTTTTAAACAGGCTTCATACACTCTGAAGAGATTGGATTCTTCTAACCTTCCCCTTCAATTTCTAACTAGTTTCCTCATCTGAGGGAAGTTTGCCCTTCGGAAATCAAGGGTTTTTATGTCTGATTTGCTTGACACTCTTCCTCCAACATGCATGGCAAAGGAGATTGCAGCATGGTCACTGTTCCCCAGAGGCTCAGTGACATTCACATCCCTGACCAGGTCCTGAGTATCACACAGTATTACATCCAGAGTTGCCTGTTCTCGGGTGGGCTCCATGACAAGTTGCTCTAAGGCAGGGGTGCCCAAACTTTTTGTAAGGAGGGGCAGATTTGGTGGCTGAGAATGTGTCAGGGGCCGGTTGCTCCCCAACCCTGCCACCCCACTGCGAGCCCCACCTACTTTCTTTTAAAAAGACATGGGTGAAGGAGGGGGAGGGAGGGGTGGGCCAGCCAGCCGCGGGCCACTCAGAATGGCCTGGCGGGCCGGATTCCCCCCCCCCCGGGGCGGACTTTGGGCAGGCCTGCTCTAAGGCACAGTCATTCAGCAAGTTGAGAAACCGGTTTCTCTTTCTTGCCCGGAGCTTGCATTGGCCCAGTCAATGTGGGAATAATTGAAGTCCCCCATGATTACTATCCTATCCCTCTTAGACACCTCCATGATTTCTCTCCCCATTTCAAGGCCCCCCTCCAGTTTTTGATCTGGTGGACGATAGAATACCCCAACTATCACATCACTTCTTGGACCTGGTAGTTTAACCTACAGTGATTCTATGGTGGAGTCAGACCCTCTGTCAATCTCCATTCTGCTGGATTTTACCCCTTCTTTGACATAGATGGCCACTCCCTCTTCAACCCACCCCTCTCTATCCCTTCTATAGAGTTTATAGCCTGGAATTGCTATATCCCACTGGTTCTCCACATTCCACCAGGTTTCTGTTATGGCTATTATATCTAAGTTGTCCCTAGCTGCCAAATGTTCAAGTTCTCCCATCTTTGCTCGGAGGCTTCGAGCATTGGCGTAGAAGCACCTGTATAGTGGGTCCTGCAACAACAGCTGCTGCTTTGTTCTCCCCCCCCCAGCTTTTATTTTCAGTAGACAAACTATCACATTCCATTATTCCCCCAGTGCTAATAACTGCTATGTCATCTCTATGTGATTCTCTACTCTCTCCAACCTCATTCCCTGGGGATGAGGTGTTCCGAACCGGATGCCACTCAGCTTCTGTCGGCTTTCCCCCAGCTATCAGTTTAAAAGCTGCTCTGCAGCCTTTTTGAGGTTGAATGCCAGCAATCTGGTCCCATCATGATTCAAGTGCAACCCATCCCTCCTGAACAGGTTTGGCTTGTCCCAAAATGTTCTCCAGTTCCTGACAAATCTAAAGCCCTCCTCTCGACACCATTGCCTCATCCACACATTGAAGCTTCTGAGCTCTGCCTGCCTGGTGGGTCCTACACAAGGAACAGGTAGCACTTCTGAAGAAGCTACCTTGGAAGTCCGGGACTTCAATCTTCTTCCTAACAACCTGAATTTGGCTTCCAAGACTGACCACTTGGCCTTCCCGACATCATTGGTACCAACGTGTACCATGAACACTGGCTCCTTCCCAGTTCTCTCTAACAAGCTATCTAGATTTCTCGTGATGTCTGCAACCTTTGCACCTGGCAGGCAAGTGACCATACGGTTATCATGCTCATCACAAATCCATCCCTCTGTATTTCTAATTATAGAATCCCCTTGTACAAAGAGCTTCTCTCCTGGAGCCTGTTCATCTATATGTACCTGATCCTGTATCTCATCAATTGTGATGAGGGAGAGATCCTCAGGTGGAACCAGTTGTTCCTCTGTGCATGCCTCAGGAGGTGTGATGAGGGAAAGAGCCTCAAATTGATTGTGCAATATGAGACTCTCTGAGCAATCCCTTGGCCTTCTATTCCTTTGAGTCACATTCCTCCACACATCTACCTCCTGAGTTGGGGAAGTGACTTCATCCTCAGAAGTGTGCCCTGTTTGTTCTTGTACCTGGATAGTCTGTTCCGCTCTGTCCAAGAACAGCTCAAGCTCCTTAATATTATGTTGCTGGTTTGATATGCGGGCCTCTAGCTGCTGGACCTTCTCTTCTAATAGTGTAACCAGCTTGCACTTGCAGCAAGTGTAGTTCTCCATGCGCTTTGTCAAGATGACAAACATGGCACAAGTGTTACAGGTAACTACAGCTGCTCCCTCAGACTCCATTTTAATGAGTGCAGTATCCTGGGCCTTGAAAATTTTACAGTTTTACTAGCTACTAATCTAGAAATAATAATCTAGTACAATTTTCTTCCTGTGATATTAAAATGAAGCAGTTAAAGTTAGCAGAGGCAGAGGTAAAACAGCCCTAGTTGAACTACTCCAACCCAGAAACTTACCAGTGCTCACTTCTTTCTGCATCAGTTATATCATGCACCCAAGAAGACTTTTTTGGGACAGGGGAACCAAAGCCTCCACAATTCTTCATGGGTCAATGGCAGCAGCTTTCTGGGTGCTGTAATTCCAAAAATACAGAAGTCCCATTGCTAGGACCGGATCCAGAGGTGTGATCTAGGCCAGGTGGAACATTAAGTCAGGGACGTCACAAGTCAAAACCAAAGCAATTTAGCACTTTAAAAATCCAGAGGCTCACCAGATAGAAGGGTAAACTGGATTGATCCAATCACACAGTCATTCTGTCAGCTCAGGCAAATTACCTATGCACATCATAACCAGAAAGGAGCATCCAACAGCCAAGTCAGTCAGACCAGAGAACGACTCAAGAATCTGCAGCTGGGCTCCAGCTCCTCCCAAAAGGTCCTTCCCTACAGCCAAGCACTTGATCTGGCAGCTTTAGCCTATACCAGTGTTGGTGAACTTATGGCATGGGTGCCAAAGGTGGCACTCAGGGCCCTTTCTGTGGGCACCCAACACCGGCCCCTTCACAGCCACCTGTATTCAGGTTAAATTGCTATATGGGCACTTTGTGAAAAATTAGCGGGTTTTGAATCGCAGTTTCAAATGTGCTATAAGCCACCTTAAAGGTTCCCCATCACTGGCCTACACTGATTCCGAGAGGGCCTGTCAGCCATTCCAAGGTCTGGGGCCTGTGCAGGATGGGTCAGCTTCCCTGATAATGTGAGCAGATGAAAAAGAGGACGCGGTTCCTGCCCTTTTAAAGAGTTTGGTGGAGGAGGTGTTTCTGGCATTGAAAGCTGTACCTGCTGGGATTTTCTTCTCTAAGCAACTGTTAAAGATTGTGTGTGTGTGTGTGTGTGTGTGTGTGTGTGTGTGTAGGGGGGGATCTGGGTTGTCCTCACTGGATGAGAAACCTGGGACTTTCCCCGGAGGAATTGATATCCATGTACTTGTTTCCTCAGAAGCCAATTCCGTGGAGTGTGTTTGTTTCATTGTACACACCCTGACTTTCTGTGCTGTCACCAGTGCAAGGTGGCTTATAGCACATAATAAAATAATATCAAATGATTAAATCACCTCTGTAATTGGAGATTAAAGAAACAACAGCAGGAGATTGATTTTGCTGTTCAGTAATTGGTGTCACCCGACTGAGTCCTACGCAGCTGACTCACGTAGAGGCTTCACCTCCAATTGTATGATTATCTATGCCATTTGCATTGAGTGTACTGAACCAGGATTACTCTTTGGGTAGGATTTCAAGTTCCATCAGGTTTACCTGTACCTATGAACACTAAGTATGGGAGGTTTAAGAGGTATATTAACTGACAGCAGAGAGGTAATGGGGCACAGAGGAATAAATAGTGCCTAAATTGATGTTGAGTTTCGAAACTTACCAGTTAAAACATTTCCAATTGTGCTTGAAAGCCGGGGGGGGGGGCAATGGAGCAGAGATAGGTTGCTGTAAGGGAGCCCCAATCACGTCACAAATGAGCTACTGCAGCTGCTTTCAGCATCAGCTGTAGCCTCCCAGCAGGCTTCAAGGACAGCCTCTCTCCGAATGCTTTATGTATTTTATTCAGAAATGTTTGGGTTTTTTTGCCTGTCCTATCCCAAGGTCTTGAGGCAGGCTTGTGTGTTAAAAATACACTCTGCATACAAATAAACATAAAAAAGTAACTGTTCTTTACCCCTTTGTGTTTTGGAAAGCATCCTTATGGAAATATTACAATATTTTATTTACCAAGCAGAATGCTGGAAAAGCCCTCCTAGCTAGCGCTTTGCTGGAAGCATCAGCCCTAGTATTATACATCGGATCCCTGGACTGCTGCAGCCACAGTGACGGACACCTGAGGCATCTGGAAAGACTACTAAAGGTATGGTGACAAAACCTTTTGCAACCTGCGGGTGTACTTGATGTTTGATCCTTAAATTGCAGTCTACTAGTCAAGACCACATAACCAAATTTCTGCTAAGCTTAAAGATTGCCTATGGATTTCTTTCATAGGGCCATGCAAGACAAGTTTGGGTAATAACTACCTGTATATGTTATAGGTCCTGGGTCTGTAAAATCTTGACTGTGTTGTCCTTTTTTCATTTGATTCCATGCTGGCTTTACATAATAGAGAAAACTATATGTAGTCTTTCACTGTTGCTTGGACATTTGGTGGGGAAATCAAAGCAAAATGTGCTTCTTATGTACCACCCCATTGTGCTTAAATCACCCTCTGGACAGTTTATGAGTACAGTAATTATGTAGGCTATTCATTCCCCCCCCCTCCAGCAAGCTGGGTACTCATTTTACCTACCTCGGAAGAATGGAAGGCTGCATCAGCCATTTGCTGGCTACCTGGTATTGAACCCAGGCCATGAGCACAGTTATATCTGCAGTACATAAGTTTAACCACTGTGCCATGAGGCTGCTTTGAAATCTTCAATGCCACACTCAACAATGTGGCAATATATAATTTTAAAAGAAGATCCTGTCAACTGTTGTTTGACTGAAGACACAAAAAGTCACCCTATCAGGGTTACAGTGCAACTAGAATTTGCAGGGATGAAGCACTATGTCTCTTTGATTAGAAGGCAAAACTACCGTATGTCCTTTACAACCCTTGTTTTCCTATTACCTATGAAATTAGCTACAATCCTTCAGTCCAATAAATGCAGGGGGAATGGAATGTCCCAGTATTAATATAGTCTGGACCATCCCCTTGATATTGTCAAGGATTTGGTGAGTCTTTGAGTTAACTGAATGCCTCAAGTGGTACCTTGTATAAAGGAAATAATTCGTTCCAAATGAAATTATGTTAAGCAAATTTTCCTTTATACAAATTTCCCATAGGAATGCATTGAAAATGGAGTAAACCCATTTTTATGTTGTACGGATTCACCCCATAGGCAATTATGTTAAGCAAATTTCCCCTATCTCCGGAATTTTTATGTTGTACAGATTTTATGTTATACAAACTGTTTGTTATACGAGGGCCCACTGTACATTTAGAAAGCCCCAGAAAGGGCTGCCATACATCAGAGCTGACTTGATAGCACACGGTTAATTATTCTGGACAAGAGTCCAAAAAGATACTTCTGAACCATTCTGCTGCTTCCAAAGAGGAAGGAGATGCTGCTTTGTCTTCAGCATTTGCTCCTCCTGCAAAATTAAGTGTCAGTTCAAACATGGCCAGTGAAACTCTGTAGTGTAGAGGTTAGGAAACACAGCAAATAATTGCAGTATTTGGATCGCCTTATTTTAACCTTAGCATGCTACTGTATAGAAGGGCAGAACAGAAAACAACTCTGTCACACTCTTCAGTCTACCGTGGCTTGCAAAACCTCTTACCTCTGCATTTGAAGAATGCATTATTCCTTTTTTCTTTTTCTTTTTTGGTGGGGTTGGGGGAGGCTCCTGGGCTCTGCTAATGCAGATTAGCAGCTGAAAATGCTGTCTGTAAATCTGCATACGAAGCCTGCAGGTTCCAACATGTATCAACATTATACATTAAGAACAAGGCAAATCTGTTGCTGCTGAAAAGAGAGGTGAGGCTGGACTTCCGCCACCCCCAACCCTGCCAAATGCCCCTGCTTTTTGACGCTCTTTTATCTCCTTTGCACAACAACTCTGGAAAGTCTATTAGGCTGAGTGGCTATAAACCAAGACCAGCTTAGAAAATCTGGAGGGTTTAGCAGGTACTTTTGTGTGCTCTCCCCTCCTCCCTCCAGGCACCATCCAAGCATCAGCCTCTTTCACTGCACCTGGTGTTTTTGTTGCTGAGCTGAGAATTCGAACCTCTTTCTCTTCATGCTATTTCCCTTACTGCTGGGGGAGAGGGGAGAGAGAAGGTTGAGAGGAAGCTGAAAGGGTGACATTTCCTTGCTTGCCAGATGTGGGTCTGGAAAGACAAACTAGCTAATGATAGTAATTCAATCTAGAAATGTAACTGCCGAGTAGGTTGGGAGCGAGTGCATGTTTGAGGCGGTGTATAAACCGCAGCGCCAAACACCTTCCGCCCACGCACGTTGAACAGGCAGGGGGGAAAAAAATACATCTGCAACCTCAACAGGGGAAATTCCAGACGCAGTATTTGTGACACACTCAAAGATTTTTATAAAAAAGCGGGAGGGTTCTCTCGTTCAGGCATCCCCAGCTCTGGATATACCAGTTGCAGACCCTGTACATGTTCACCCACCCCAACCCAGCTGCCTTGAAAGAACCCTCTTCATGGATTTGGGGAGAATGATACCTGCAGAAGCCACCATAGAATGTACCTGGTGCCTTAACACTTTCCTGGAGAAGACGAGTTGCCAGCAGTTTCATGGAAGCAATCTGCACTCTCCCAGGACTCCAAGGCTTACATAAGCAGGGCTCAGGGAAAAAAAAATCTTTGCCATCCATTGGCTTGTTAGACTACATACAGACAAGGGAATCTCTGCAAGGCAAAGACTGGATGTATCTCACATGTCTCTGACAGAAGCACCGTTAATCTATTGACTCTGAGGAGGATCCACTGCAGATATCATGCTAATATATCACTTTTTCCATACTTAGGGGAATGGGAGCAACTGTCAAGCAAATTGGGGCTTCTCTCTGTGGCTGGATTCCCTTCCCTGTCCCCACCATCATTAAATAGGACTTTCCCTGGCAACTGCACAGATATTTTTAAGCATACTTGACTCGTGACTGAGGGGCACATAAACCTTGAGCATGAAAATCAGCCCTAAGAATTGCAAAACGAAGATGGGAAGAAGCAATGCATAGCTTTTGCTATATTGATTTGTTTAGGCACACGTGGTTGATCCCATCAGATCTCACCTATATCGGTCTCACAATCAATGAAATCAGTTAATATGATTTGAAAATTCCTTTAAAAGAATACATCCTCTAATCGGGTATACAAATGCCTATGTGGCCATTAGGGTAGTCTTTTTTGTCGGTGTGCTCTACATCCTTTGTGACATGGGTGGGGAAACCTTTTGGATCTTCAGATGTTTTCAACTATAACGCTGATCAGTTCTGCTTCATGGGGCTAGGATGAGTAATGGACCACAGTGTCTGGAGAGACACCCAACGGTTTCCCTGTTCTGGCCTATAAGATGTGCTTTGCTGGGAGAAAACAGAAGGAATTTTAGGACAGACATAGAAATTTCCAAGAGGGTAGCCTTGTTGAAGAGAAACGCTGTATTGTGACTAATGAGCTTTAATGGACATAGGCTTCTGTGGACTATAGCCTGTTTGTTCATATGCACAATGGATGCTTCAGGGGATGAGAGTAACAGTGGATGTTTTGTTTTGTTTTGTTTTGTTTTGTTTTGTTTATGGCTGTATTGTTTGGTGATGAACTGATGTTGATGCCCAACCTAGATGCTAGAGACAAATAGCTTTCACATTTAGGTTTGAACATCCCAGATGGAATCTGTTGGCTGTATGCAAATGGATCCACTGTGGGAGAAAAAACAGAGGCTCCAGAGGTGGAGGACAAAACTAAGGATGGGGGGGGGGCTTTAGGCTGATTTGCATTTGCTTTTACATAATGTGGACAACAACAAAAATGTATGTCAGACCATCCCAATTCCATAGCATTTATTGCATTTTTGTCAGTCTAGGCGCAGCCTTAAATCCTGTAACATAATGGTATACAGTACCAAGGAAGTTTTTGATACCGTAATCAGCCAAAGTTGTAATTTGGTAATAAAATGTTTCTTATCCCTTTGGTCCTGGGGAAAACTGTTTAGATGGCAATTTGGGATCAGAAATTCTCCAGTGTATTAAAATAGCCGTTGCTGAGCCCAGTGGCCATGGTGGGACATGTGGTGGCAATTTTCAGCCGTTTAAAACTCCCTCCATCCTGCTGTCTCCAGAGGCTTCCTCAGGACCCAGGAGGAACATGATAATAGCAAACAATAACTGACAATCTAAAATGAATTGGATCAAATTCTATTTGCAGTTTTGAAAATTCTGCAATTATTCTGTAAATGGTTGGGCAAACAGGGTGTGATCAATTTAATTTCTTGTGGGAAACTTTTCTAAAATTCAGATGCTACCACTGAGAAGGCACACATATGTCTACCAACAATGGTGTGTGGAGAAAGGCCTCCTCTGAAGATCTCGGGGCATGGATTATTGTTTTAACTTTTCCAAACATTTAGTGGAATGAGTTACACGAGCTAAACGTTTAGCAATGAGAATACTGTATAAATAAATGGGAAACGTATTCTCAGTTACTGCTTGGCATACTAATAGACCACATCTGCCCACAGAGATAGATCAGTTCATGTGCACAGCATTTATATGAAGACACTGAACCAGAAGTATCAATGCATATGTTGGCACCTGCCCATTTCTACACAGTAGAGTAGTTGCAGGTGCTGACACACTGGTGCCTGTCATGAAGTAGAATAGATTAAATCTAAAGGGAAGCTTCACACATGAGACAACCATACCAAACCAAACACAAGTGTGTGTAAAATTCTAAATGGCTATCCATACAACACAGCACACAGACAAGCCAAAATGGAAATAGCACATTGCTTAGTTCACACACACACACACACACACACACACACACACACACACACACACAC
>JAHTLZ010000010.1:6742929-6760691 GCA_023846285.1 Phrynocephalus versicolor
AACAACAACAACAACAACAACAACAACAACAACAACAACAACAACAATGTGATTGCTTGCTTGCTTGATTGATTGATTGATTGGATTTTTATACTGCCCATCTGGCAGCAAGGTCACTCTGATTTTGGCCCACTGTGTACTTTTAATTATGTTTGAAAATATCAAATGCAGGACAAATGAATAACAAAGACATACAGTATATAAAAAGGTCAAGCCTACTTTTTCACCTTTTTGACGGGTCAAACGCAGAGCAGGAAAGAGGAAGCTGTCATTGCAGGGCATATTTCAGGCATGATGAAGACAACTGTAACCACAAATACCAACATCTCCTTGGTGACTTTCCACAACCCTCTGCCATCACCACTACCTTGAGGCTAGCTCTGTGAGGTGGGAAAGACTGTGTTCCTCTAATGGGTGACTTGTGCAATTAATTCAGGACTTGAATTAATGCTCAGTGGTGGTCTGAAAAACAACCACCACCCAGGCATTGGAAAGCAGCCCTGGCTAATTTTCTCATCTTTTTACGTGCATGGATTACCAATCCCTGGACCAGTCATGTGCCAAGGAGAGATGGAAGGCGAACGGAAGGATCCCTTGCAGTAGAAAAGGCTTGGGAGAAAGACAAATGTTCTGTACTGACCCTGACCTGGATTACAAAAGTGAGGGCAAGAACGATGCTAGCCATCTTAAAAGAGCTAGTTAAAAGAGAGATCACGGCTCCGTGCAAAACAAGCAACTGAAAATGGGAAGAAGAGATCCATGGAAGGAAGCAACCAGTCCTCCTGCCTTCTCTGTTCTTTGACAAGATGGCTGCTGTTTTAGAACCTGCAATAAAATCTAGGAGACCTTTAACTGCCTCAGCTAATTAATTTACAGAAATTTATCATAGTTCTGCCGTGTCTCCTACCTGCTGTTGATAGAAGAAGAAGAAGAATACTTTATTGGCCAAGTGTGGTTAGACACACCCAGAATTTGTTTTGGTAAAAATGCTCTCTCTATATAAAAGGAAATATAAGAATCATATAGTCAACAATAAAAACACAGAACAATACTACAATATAACCTATTATTTTAAAAGGAAGAAGAAATGTAAAAATTAATTATTCAACAGTTTGATAGCACTTGGAAAGAAACTATCTCTATATCTAGTTGTCCTAGTATGCAATGCCCTAAAACCTCGCCCTGAGGGTAACAATTGAAACAGATTATGTCCAGGATGTGTGGAAGAGACAAGGAATATACAGTACAGTATTAACTTTGTAGCCAGGATTGAACCAGCTAATGTTGTAACTTTAAGCGGCTGCCTTGGGTCCTTTCCAAGGAGAAAGGCAGGATAAAACTTAAATAAATCATGTGCTGCTTATCTAAAAAAGGATGGAACGATTATATTTGCTGCTGGGAATTTTATCCCCCCCCCCTCTGAAATGTTAGGATTGCGATGGGAGAAAAAGTACATCATCTGAAACAAGGCATCCCTTCTAATAAATTTGTTATCATAAGAACTTTTTGCCCATCTTCAGTGGCAAATGAAAGGACAAATGAATGGTAGGCTAAGGACTCCTGCTATACCAAATGGCAATTCTAATGGTACCATCCCAGTTACAATTCTCTCTGGAATAGTTCTAATGGGCAGAGGGAAAACAATTGTTTCTAAATTTTGTAGAATCTGTGATGCTAGTTTTTAACATTAGAAAGTTAATAAGCATCTCAGAATAATCTTGGAAAGCTACAAAAAGTCATTCGAGGAAATATTAAAGGAATTTGCAGTACTCATGGTTTTTTGTGTGAGTCCCCTACCCTGGTGCAGCTGTAGAAAACCTTTGGCACTCCAGCTGTCTTGGTCTACAGCAGTGGTTCTCAACCTGGGGGGTCCCCAGATGTTCTTGGACTGTAACTCCCAGAATCCTCCACCACTCGCTGTGCTGGAAGGGGTTTCTGGGAGTTGCAGTCCAGGAACATCTGGGGACCCACAGGTTGAGAACCACTGGTGTACAGCTATCCTTGATCCTTGCCATTACATGCAGGAGATTCTGGGAGTTGAAGTCCAAAACATTTGGAATGCCAAAGGTTCTCCACCCCTGCTTTTGTGGGTGACCATGGCATATTTTCAATTTTCTTTCCACAGGTGGCATAAGGATTGTGACTTTGGCTTTGAACGATTTCATAGCTTGGGTGTCTTGTAACAGGTCCATTCCTCTATCTGTGCAGACAGCCATGTCATGGTTCTGCTCCTTCTGTAATTCAAACGGGTCTACAGAATAGCTTCAACCATCAGTGCTCAATGCAACCATGGATTCACAAATCTTAGGACTAATCCAAAAGAGTTCTTAGCAATGCAATGCAGTGCAAAGCAAAGCGTTTGCTTATATACCGTCCCATAGCACTTCAAGCACCCTCTGGGTGGTTTTACAATTTTAATTATGCAGGCTACACATTGCGCCCCCCCCCCCCCAGCAAGCTCGGTACTCATTTTATTGACTTTGTTGAAAGGATAGAAGGCTGAGTCAACCATGAAGCTGTTACTTGGGATTGAACCCCAGGTCCTGAGCACAGTTTTAGCTGCAGTACAGGCATTTAACCACTGTGCCAGAAGGCTCTTAGCAATGCTTCAATGATGTTAGTTATTTTATTGTTCACAGTTTTTAGCTCCTTACTAATATACGTATGTCTTTTGTTCTTTTTTCTCTGAAAAACCTTGGAACCATACTGGTATATATTGGCATAACGTAACCACACATCTCCTTGTTTTGATGTGATACATGATGGTGCTGTTTAAAAAAATTGTCTGGGTGGAAGAATTGTGGGCACGTTGGCTATAGTAGCTGTTCTTTGAGAGTTAAGCTAATTGTTTATCTTATTTATCAAAGTGTGCTGTATTAACTGTATTGTCTGCCCACCTTTATTGGAAACACAGACCGGGAGTTCTATTAAGAGTTAATGTTCCAATAAAATTAATTCAAATGATTGCAATTTAAAGGTAACATGTTTAAAAATAAATCACTATTGCAAATGCCTTCTAGGAAAGAAAGGTCTCTGTCATTCTTTGGAACATAAACACCAGTTGAAATGCGCAAATACCATAAGAGACAAAGTTTTGGATGATGGTGTGGTACTTCTTGGTGGAGCTACCAGTCTAATCATGTGAAGGTTTGGGCTTAAAAGACATGCCGAATTAGACCAGAGGCGTATGTGATTGTACAAGCATCCTGGTCCAATTGTCTAATGGCCAAAAAAGATGTTTATGAACAAAGCCGTCTGTAAATGAGCTGAGTGTGAAGATTTGTAAGATGGTACAGTAAATCTGTTCTCATAAAAATGAATGGTTCAACGAGTTTAGGGCTTGATGTCATTTTGAACGAAGCTAAAAAAAACTGCTTACAATTCCTAGAGAGGTTGTATCATTCACACAAGTACTCCCACATTCTTCCCACTCTCTCCCATTTTAGTTGCTCATTAGTTTTGAGTTATGCTTTTCTAAAACTGCATATGCATTACCACAACTGTTATCTGTCTCAGAAGAGGGTTTGCCTGTGAGTATGGCAGAGAAACAAATGTCAGTGATGTATCCTTAGGGACATATCTGTGAAGATTCTCAGTCATCCAGGTGAGTTTATCTGGAAGTTGAGTCATGGCTACTGGACTTTTTTTGAGATAGAAACGTTTCGCTGTTCATCCAAACAGCTTCATCGGTCTGAAGCTGAAGACCGATGAAGCTGTTTGGATGAACAGCAAAACGTTTCTATCTCTCAAGATAAGAAGTCCAGTAGCCATGACTCAACTTCCAGATATCCTTAGGGACGGCCCACGTAATGCAACTTGCAAAACACAGGGAAGAGAAAGTATACATTGAAGGAACAAACAATGAGATGCAAATATAGGATAAATATTGTGAAAAAGAACTGCTTTCCATCAAATTGAACTTCAGGCAAATGCGTTTTGCTTCCCATTGGGTGGTTTGTTATATCTCCAGTTTCTTTAGGCTCATCAGAAAGAAATGTAACAGCTATTTAAAGTACAGTGGTACCTTGTATAAAGGAATTAATTCGTTCCAAATGAAATTATGTTAAGCAAATTTCCTTTTATACAAATTTCCCATAGGAATGCATTGAAAATGGAGTGATCCCATTTTTATGTTGTACAGATTTGGTCCATAGGCGATTCTGTTAAGCAAATTTCCCCTATCACCGGAATTTTTTGTGTTGTGCGGATTTTATGTTATACAATGTTTGTTATACGAGGGTCCACTATACACATGAAAAGGTCTGATGTGTTTTAATATTTTAATATAGTAGTGAAATATTTTAATAAATGGCTCCTTTAATGAAAGTGTAATTTAAGGATCATGAAATTCTTGAAAGTAGGCAATGAATATAATCTTTGTATGCACAAAATGGGGGAGAAGTCTGAAAAAGGACTTCAAGTAATATTGGAATAGGTCTGGTGGGGGGATTGGGACAAATGCATGAATGAGAAAACTTACAACTAAAGCTGTGACTCCACCATTAAATATCACAGGATTTGCTGCAAGCCAATCTGAAGTGTACCGGCATATATTTTTTTCTAAAGCAAAGGTTGATTTGAATTGGTCTGGCCCTTACCCCCCCCCCCCTTATGGCTTTCTCCCCCCCCCCCTTTGCTGCTGGGGCTTCTACGTTTTTCAAGCTGGATGGAACTCTTCAGACTCCCCTGCCACCAGTCAGTTGATTTATTCTTGTGAAGATGTGAGCATGTCTGTGGGTAGTGTTTTGGTAACATATAGGCAATTGAGGTATGATGTTCAGGACCTCTGAACACAACCCCCCCCCCATATTCTTTCCTCCCAATCATACTCTGAATTGGGGGGAAAAAACCCTTTACATATTATGTGATTAGCATTAGATCATCTCTGAGTGATGCAAAAAAATTCTGAACAAAACAGAAGCAACCCAGTCGAAATAAAAGAATGTGGTATTTCTGTACATGTAAAAAGAAAAGCTTTGGAATGCTGCCACTTTTTCCAGAACATTGTGCAAGCCTTTCAAAATAAAGTGGCTTTACAGCAAGCCCTAAAAGGATTGGCAGAGGTGGGACCAGAGGAAGCGGGGGTGAGGTGGGGTGTGAGATGAAGCTCGGGGTTGAAATGTGAATTGCATTGTGTCAAGTGTGAATACTGAACTCCCAAATCAGTCTGCAGCACTTATGATCACGAACTGCAAATTCAGCCTTAATACAGTCTACAAATCAAATCACAACCAGATCAAATTTGGCTTGCCATTGTAGTCAAAGGGAGAAAAGGAGGATGACTGCTCCCTTCAGAATGACTCCCTCCAGTGGAGGACCTTTGTGTAACTTAACGGTTCCTTTTCCTATCTGTTGAAGGCCAAATGGGAATGGTGTATGAGGGTCTCTTACATTCAAAGAGAAAAAGTGGGAATAAAAACACCTTGTAAGAAAATGTCTGCACTTCGGGTTTTGGCAACACCATGGCACTTCTTAAACTTGCTATAGCTTGGAATCTCTTCATCTAACCCTGACAAAATGGCAAGCTAGATCCTGCATTTCCTATTTGGGGGCATGCTTGCGTAGCTATATCAAAGGGATTGCACCGAGGGTGTGAGTGTTGTTGCCATGTTAGTTCCTTTCAGATCTGCCGGTTTCAGATTAAGAAGGTTGGCCCTGAAAGTTGGTTTTTAACCAGGATTTAGGAGCCCCTACTACCTTCCTGGACACCAGAGTTTTCTTGTAGGTGGTGGGAATCTTCCCATTGTCAAGTTCATGTATGATGTGCGCTGCTTGGGTAGCTTACTGTATTAGATATCAGGCTGCAGAGCCAGAGGAAGTTTGAATCCCCACTGAACAAGAACCAGCCTGTGTAGCCTTAGGCAAGTTGCCAAGTCCCAGAATTGCCTCCCCTTGAAGAAGAGGAGTGTAGATCACGTCTGAATATTCTCCACCTTGAAAAGCCTAGAAAGGTTCACCATCAAATTTGGAAATGATTTGGCGGTGTGTAACTAATAAGCAATTTAACCCTTTTGGTTACCATGTCCAAGAAGGACCAGAGGCAAGGGGCCCCTGGTATTAGTGAGTAAAGAATCCCATGGCTCTAGGAATGAGACAAACGTTTTTGAGAATACAAGGTGTAGGGTTTATTGCCGAGGTTCTAAAGTAGCTGCCAAAACAACCCCGCTGTTCCTTCTGCCGCTTGCTAGATTATGGATGGCTTCGGTGTGTTGCCATATTGATGCTTGGTAAAAGGAACATTTCATGCTCGGGTCCATTGTGAGAGATGGGGTGCAGGGTGTCTGAGACAAGCTGTAGGAGTCCTTTTTGGCATTTCATCAAACCCAGGGCCAGGCATGGCGGGTGATATTGCTGCCAAGTAGCTTCAGGAAGGGAAGAAAGGCACTCTTATATCCTTCAAGGGATGTCAAGGCAGCCTGGGATACATTTCTTCTTGACTGTGGCACATGAAACAAAGTAAGAGAAGGTTAAAGTTCTTTCTTTTCACTATAAATAGCTCCTATTAATAGTTCCTAAATAAGGGGAAACGGTTAAAGACAGCAAGCCTCCAGAGACTTAACAGGGAAGCCTAGGCAAAAAATGGTCATATCTATCTGTTGTGAAGAGAAAACCCTACCCTGACAAAGTAACACCCTTCCTCTTTTCTGTTAATTTGTGTTAATTACAGTATGAGACAGAGATAATGAGAGAAGGGAAGTTATCCTTGGTGCCCTTCTGAAGAGTCCTGAAAGCTTAGTTTAAGTTTGTTTTATTTGTATTATTTCTGTTATTTGCATAACAGCTAATGGGTATAAGTACTTAGGTCAGTGGTTCCCAACATTGGGTAACCCATGTGGTTTTGGACTGCGACTCCCCAAAACCCTGGATAACACAGTTGGTGATGAAGGCTTTTGGGAATTGCAGTCCAGGACACTTGGGTTGCCCAAAATAGGGAACCACTGGTTTAGGGAATTACAGTTTAGTCTTAGGATTTGGAACAGCTGAATTCCTTGTTGTGCTAAGCATTGATTTTACTGATGGCTTGAGTTTTTCTTTTCCTTCCTTCCCCTCTTCCTCCCTTCCTTAAAAATGGAAGGCTACTTTTGTTTGTTTGCTTTTTGGTTTTGGTTTGTTTCCTGTCAAAGGCTACTTTTGTTTGTTTGCTTTTTGGTGCAAGTAGAAGCAACCTGTTTTGGTTTGATTCCAGCAGGTGTGATTCCTGGAATCAAACCAGAGCAGATGGCATAAATGGTCTGCTTAAGCTGCGTCATAATTCAAACCTTCCTCTGCCCCCTCTATGGGGGTGGGGAGAGAGAGGAAGTAAAGGGTTTTTTTATAAGTGCATTGAAGCTGGTGCTAATGCCCTATGCATTTTGTAGGGAAATAGTTTGAACCTTCCTTCTGCCTCCCTGTAGGAGAGAGGAGAAGGTGGTTACTTATTCCCACCTTCTTTAAATGGGGGCAGGTCCAAATAGGGTCACCTGAGGTGTAGTGTGGTTTCTTCACTCGAAACTACCTGATCCTTGCATTGAATGCCACAGTCACACCAAATGGCTTTCTGCACATCAGTGCAATGGTACGTGAACCAGCCTAATCCAAGCCTGATTCAGTTTGGCTGGCAAGTCACGCCCTTAGTTGCCTTGACAGAAGAAATTCTTGTGCATGAACTGTATGTAGAAACAACATTCTCACTAGCCTAGGTGCCACAGTGCTGTAAAATCTTTGGTCTAAACTAGGTCATGTGGGGTTCTTGTACTGCTCTTGATTCTGCCTTTTCCTTCTCCTAAGCACTGAAAAGGATTATTTATGATTTGCGATTGCCTCTCCCACCGTCCGGTTAATTCAAAACACACTCCTTTCATGCATCTTGTTTATAGGTGGGCTGCTGCATGCTCCTTTTTCTTTGCTTTTGTTATGAGGCCAGGCTGTGTTGGTGGTTCACAGCCTGGTATTCATTTGCAGAGCTGTGTTTGGTGTGATTGGTCCCATTTGTTGATGCATAGGCAGACAGGGTGCGTCTAGTTCCCTTCCCCATCACCTCCGGGTGGGGCCTCCCTGAAATTTGAGCAGATGCTGCTTTGAATTGCTGCTTAGGAGATCTCCCAAAGTTAAACCAAGATATACTCTGGAGCTTTCTCCCCTTGCGATCTGAGACTCCCTGGGGTGGAGAAGCTAGGACTCTGATTTCTGGTTTCTTTCCCTCTCGCATCTGGTTTGCATTGTGCACTCCTGGTCCCAGGAGCCAAGGGTATCTGCTGCAAAGTTAAAATTAGCTCAGGACGTTGATCTAGTTAGCTGGTTTTGGTAACTCTGAGCTTCTTGGCCAGCTCCAGAAATGACTCAGTTCTCCTACCCAACCACCCTCCTCAGACCTCTATTCATGTTGGATCTAGTTCAGGTCCCATGTGGCAGAAATCTCTCTCGGATCACTTGTATTGCCTTGGCTTGTGCTCCTGTTTATGAGTAGCTGCAAAAGCCCTGGAGAAGACCCTCCTGCCCTTCACTTTCCTTTTCTGCTTGCTTGGAGCAGCTTCATTTCACTTTCAGGGCTGGGAGCAGCCCTTTGGACGTTAAGGGTCAGACAGCACCAGAAAGCAGCCCTTAGCTTGCCGGCACGTGCCTCCAAGACCCTTGGCAAGGCTGGGTCGAGTGCACATAGGGTAGGATTTTTGTGGTTTGAAGCAAGGGAGCTTGAAATCTAGACATAAAACATCTCTGTCTACCATAGAGATGAGCCAAGAGGAGGGAATGGCACATCCTTTCAGCTTTGGTGACCAGGTGCAAAGCTCAGGGTTCTTCTGCAGCCTCATCCACCTGCTGCTTCTGGCACTGAAGGAAGAGTGCCTCCCATCTTCTCTTTCCCCCTTTCATTTTAACAGATGTCACCCGTTACTGCACCTGTCTCCCAGTGCTTGCTCTGTTATGTCATCATCGTTTTTACAGTAGCACTGCCATTCCTTTGTAATGGGTCCAACATAGAACGGCATCTTAAGAGCACGAATACCACCTCTCACACAGCACCATGATATAAAATACTCGAAGCAATCCGGATATTAGTGGGGACATGCAGGGCAGGAGCCGGTCACTGTGGAACCTGCATAGATCTGAATGTACATCTGTTTTGCTCTGTACAAGTCTGGATTCTCCCTCCTGCGCAGGGGCACGGCTTTCAATTTTTGCTCCCTGAGCAAGGAGCACAACATGTACCCCAAATCAAATGTGTCATTCATGCCGTGAAAATGAGAAAAGTTGTTACAGAACCCAACACTCTGCCATACTGCCTCACTTCAGCAGCACTGCCAGAGATAGAAAAAATAAACCAGAAATGTCAATATTTTCCTGTTGGGGGCAAAATACTGGGCTCCCAATAACTTTACTCATGTCCTACATGGAAATGGTACGTCCTCAAAAGCGGACACTCTGGGGTTATTTAACCTTACTTACATCCCTGCTCCCTCATTCTTGCAAGAGACTCTGTACCTTAAACGGATAACCAAACTCTTACTACTGTACCTCTTTTGTGCATCGTCTGTACCATCTTTTTTCTACTACCAAATAGCATTTTGCCTCTGCTCTTCTTGTCCTATCCCTGCTGTATCTTTTCCCTTTCTTGCCTCAGGTGCCTGGCCTTGGTCTTCACTGCTCCTCTTTTTGAAATGATGAATAAAGAGCAGAGGCAGCCACACTCCTAGACCGGGGGTCTGCAACCCGCGGCTCCGGAGCCGCATGCGGCTCTTTGGAACATTTGCCGCGGCTCCGGGAGGGTTCAGAAATTTCAATACAAAGGCGCCGAATCTCGCGAGGACAGCCCGTCCCACAAGGCGGTGCAAAGCCAAGCGCGGCCACACTCTCAGCGCGCTCCCTCTTCTTCAGAGCAAGAGAGAGAGAGAGAGGGAGGCGTGGTGGAAAGTGACCACCGAACGGCAGCCTTTTTTCTTTTTTTTTTTAACTTCAAGAAAACCTCCCAGATCTGGATTGTTGCCTCCCCCCCCCCGAGAAAAAAAGACGGGAGGAGAAAACCCTCCTGCCTTCCTTCCCCCCTTCCCCTTCCTTTCTTGCTTGGGTGTTTGGTGGGAGGGGGAAGAAGCGACGTGTGTGTGTGTGTGTTGTGTGTGTGTTGTGTGTGTGGTGGGGGGCAGCGTTTAGACGGGCGTGACAGCTAGTTCGAGCCCGCCCCCCCCGGCCCGAGGAGGGGTCTCTCTTATTAGACTTCCAGCAGCTCCCTCCTGGAGTCAGCCAGTTTCGGCGGCGGGGTGGGGGCGCCGGGCTCAAGTTGTTCAGGGGCCCCTGGCCACCCAGGGAGGCCAACGGCGCGCCACCTGGCTCGAGAAGCTGAGACGAGACGAGCGGAGCACCTGTGCGCCTGCCTGCTTGTCTCGCTCGCTCTCGCTCTCTCCGAAAGCCCGCCAGCAGCTGCCTTCCGCTCCACTCCAACACACAGAACGTGCCTCCTGCGCGCCCACCCACCCCCAGCCCGGCCCTCCCCGAGGCTGGCGGACACGCAGCTGCCCCAGTTGCGCGCGGGGGAGAACTTGAGGCAGGTGCGTGCCTCGATGGAAACCTTCAGGGACAGGGTGGCGGGGTGGGGGGAGGTGGCGGCGGCTCGGGCTCGCCCGCTTGCTCGCTCTCCCGGCGCCCGAAGTGCCGAAGAAGCAACTTTCATTGGCTTCCTTCTCAGAAGCCTTTCGGGGGTGCCCGGAGGAGCCGCAGCCGCCGGTGCTCCTTCCCACCCCACCCGAGCCCGGCGCCGGGGCGCAGCGTGTCCGAGGAGCGTGCGAGGGATTGTGTTGCTTGCGAGCGCCCAAAAAGCCAGGAGCGAGGGGAGGGGAAAATATATTTGCAGTGTTATATTTGTTATAAATGTCACAATGGTTTTGCGGCTCCCAGTTTTTTTTCCCCATTGGAAACGGGTCCAAGTGGCTCTTTATGTCTTAAAGGTTGCAGACCCCTGTCCTAGACCATCAAATATTTGAGTAGAATGTTTGTTTATTGTTCTTGTTGGCTCAAAATGCATAAAACATCATGTAAACAGATCAATTTATTTGAAAGACATTCCACTTTCTCTGGATGGATGGAAATGCACTTTAATTTGATTGTCTTTTTACTTGTTTTATTTCAAATGTTCTGGGAGTTGAGTCGTGGCAACTGGACTTCTTTTCTACTCATCCAAGTAGTTTTGTCCGTCTGAGAAAAAGTTGGTGGAATTTATCATTCACCTCAGTTTCATCCCATCCTGGTCTAAATAGGCTCATTAGATGGACAGTGGCCTGAATAGGCTCATTAGGCCTTCCAGATGGAGGTGTGACAAATCAGAACCCCAGACAAATCAGAACGATATACTTAAAGGATGTTGGGATATGTCTGTCACTATCCATCTAACAAGCCTATTCAGACCAGGGTGGATGAAACCAATGTGAAGGATAAATTAGAATTCTTCTGGCAGCTTTTTCTCAGACTGACAAAGCTACTTGGATGAGTAGCAAAACATTTCGATTACTCAAGAGAAGAAGTCCAGTTGTCATTATTCAACTCCCGGGTAACTTCACCTGGGTGACTAAGAACCTCCACAGACAATTATTCCAAGTGCAAACTTAAAAAGCCCTCTCTCTTCTGCATTTTTTCTCACCCCCAGTGCTGTTGGGTTTCTTAGTATGGCTAAGAAACAACAACGGGAGTGAGATCTATAGCTTATGTATTTGGCAATTTGATTTTGCCAGATCTTAGGAAATCTGCGATAAAATGACTGAGAGATTCTTGGAGGATTCTGACAGTTGTCCAAACAAAACAAAACAACCCTAAAACTTTCTCAAGCAATGGGTTTTACCATAGATTGCAAAAATCCAGGATTTTTATTTAGAATAATTTTGAACTGTGCATAGTTATGCACTCTCGGTAGATTGAAATTGAATGTGGCGCTTGGCTGTTCAGATATTTATTCACCCAAAAGATGAATCCATTTATATGATTGTTACTAAGTAGATTCCATAGACCAGACAATAGTATAACAGAAGATGCTAAGTATCTATTCAACTGCAGGTGCCTCTTTTGAAAGCTCCTTGAGATGAATAAGAATTCAGGAGCACAGTAGAATCTGATTATCTTTTATAGAATAAGTTTAAACTACTTATAAATTATGAGCTTTTGAAGCCATGGAGGTCAGGCAAAGTGTTTTTGTTTTCTCCATCCTCTAATGTGGATTTATATACCAAGTATAAGGTACCAAATGTCCATGTTAATACTGCATAATTATGTATAGGCCAAATATTAGGCCCTGGACATCCGAAGCCTTGCTTGTCAATTGTGCTAAGGAAACAAGGGAGTTTGGTGGTCTAAAACAGCATAATTGGCTATACAGGTCAGTGAATTAGGTATTGGGTGGTAGATCCAAAAAAATAAAAGTTCTATTCCCCACTGTGCATCCCAGGTGACAAGCTAGCCTGTGCAGCCTTGCTCAAGTTGCACAGTCCCAAGGTTGTCCCAGAAGAAGGGGAAAGCAAACAATTTTTGAGTATACCTAGAAAACCCTGGAAAAAAAGTGGCCGTAAGTCAGACCTGACTTGACAGCCTTTAACTTTCCATGTTTTTAAAGTAATATTCTATAGGCAGAAAGACTCTGCAGCAGCCCTCTGCCATGGGCAATGAAAAAACACCAACCCTCTCTCTGAATTTTAAAAACCGTGCTTTAATTTCTTAATGGAAAACGAAGTTGAAGACGTATGAAAGTTCAATGAGGGTCATTTTTGTCTTTTAATTAACAGGAGTGTGAAGCTGGACTTCAGACTGCTTCCACAGTTGAAATGCAACCAGAACAAAAGAAAATAAAAGAAAGCAAAAGTGTTTGTCATTACTCCAAGTACCAAGTTTTGATTTATGTTTTGATTTATAATCTTGCCAGATGAATTACTTAAAATTAAAAGGCTGTCATTGCTGAGTTTTCATTTTGCAAACCAAAACTTGCAGAAGCAGCAACAACCAAAACCTAAAAAGAAGTACAAGGAAAGGGCCTGTTGATGTGAAAGAATCAGAAAACGCAGATCTATAATTTAAGCTTGCTGTAGCAAAAGATCTGCCAGGAATAGAAGGAACCTTTCACCATTAACCAAGTACAATAATCCCCCACCATTTTGTGTTTCATATACTGCAGTCCTGGTATATTGCAGGACTGCAGTATATGAAAAAAAGGGTTCCTGGGACAAGCTGCATGGACCCGGTTGAGGCCTCCTGCACATATCCCAGATCTGGTGCTACCTTGAATGGGCTTCCAACAGGCTTCCAGGGTCTGTCGGAGGCCCTAGAAGTGGTTTCCAGCAAACCGGAAGTGACTTCTGGAACACCAGAAACTACTTCTGGTGCCTCCGCCTGGCCTGGGAAGCCCGTCAGAGGCCTGTTTGGGGCGGTTTCAAGCCTCAGGTAAGTGTAGGAGGCTCCATATAGCCCCCCCCCCGTCCCAACCCAACACAGCATCCGCATAGCACAGATTTTCCATTATCGTGGGTCGGGTCGGGTCGGGTCAGATCCCTAACCCCCCACAATAGGTGGAGGATTACTGTATAATTTCCTAGACCCTGCTTACTGAGAATTAAATTATACTGAATGTTTGAATTGCCATTTATAATGGAACAAGAGTTCTCAGTGGCTTAATGTTTTGCAGAAGGATCTGTAGCTCAAATGTAAACGTCTTCAGGAAAGCCCATCTCTCTCTACATTACGGAACCTCTGTGCAATTGAATGTCATCAGAGACCATCCATGAAAGGCAACTGCAACATGTGGTTTTGCAAATTTCCGCTCCATTCGAGGAATGTGTGCTAGTAGTGTCCAACTCTAGGGGCGGTACTCATCTCTGTATTCAAGCCGAAGAGCCAGTGTTGTGCAAGTCTGTGCCATGCAGCTGGCATGGCTGCAAGGAAACACTGTCTTATCTTCCCGCTTTTTATGGCAGTACCTATTTATCTACTTGCATTTACATGCTTTCGAATGGCTAGGTTGGCAGGAGCTAGGGTTAACAGCGGGAGCTCGCTCTGCTGTGTGGCACCCGGGATTTGAATAGCTGAGCTGCCGATCTTGTACCCAACAGTTTTCTGTGCTCTAGCCCACTGAGCCACCAAACCCCTTAGATTTGCACAAAATAAATGCCACAATGGCCAGAATCTTGTTCTTTTTTGTATAAGGTTTGCATAATTAATGAGGGGCAGTGGTGCATCTCAGTCCTGTGCCTGGTTATGAGCCTAATTGGACAGCTGAGATGTGGCCTGGTACCTCATCAATTAGTGTAGTTAGCCACGGCAAGTTATGCAGATCTTATACAAACCCAAACAGGATTCCAGCTGATGGAGGATTCAAAAAAAAAAAGGGAAGCATGTGGCTAGTAATATTAAATCACATCATTTTTAAAAATATGGAAATACATCAGAAGTGGGAAACTAATGCCGTAAATGATTGGGTAAGGTTCTTGGAGGGTGAAAGTAAGAAGTCAAGAAGGAAAGGGAAATTGATTTTTTTACCTTTCTTGCCTTTAGAATATGTAAGACAGATGATTATGTCTTGAGCTGAAGGTAGCAGGGATTTCTGGAATGAAATGATAAATTGAAGAAACAACAAAAACAATGAGTAGTATGAATAGCGGTCGTTCTTAAGTTCAAATGTGATATTGTGTGCAAAAAAATGCAGCATGACCTCAAAACTTTTGGACTAGAGGAATGGACAGTAGCTAACGGAACTATAGTAATCCTTTTAAAGACAGTGTTAGAGAAAAGTGTTTCCAGTAAATTACAACCGGCGTTAATGTAAATTACATTAATGTTAGTTCCAGGTAAACTGATAAAAGTGCTACTAAAAAAAAAAACAAAATAATCAAGAATACAGAAGAACAAGTATTGTTGATGAAGAGATAATGTGGCTTGCATCAGAGACGTTGGCACGTCTTTGGATGCAAGTCCCAAGTCTGAGTCAGAGTGGTAACAAGTCCCAAGTCCTGAGTCCCTTTTAAAAACAAGTGCCTTTCCCTAGAAAAAAAGATAGCATTGAGTGGGTTCCAAGTAGTGAGTCGAGCCTGAGCCATGGAATAAAAACACCCCAAATCGAATTTGAGTCAAGTCACTAGCGCAACTTAAATCCAACTTGACAGAAACTCATGTAACCTGAGTCCCTATCCTTGGCTTTTGTGAAGATTAAATTCTATCTTACATCTCTTAGAGTACATAGGGTTGGAAACCATATGAGATAAGCAGATTAACATTGTTCAGTAGGATTTTTTAAAAAATTCCATATCTCTGCCAACCAAGCATTAAGCAAGCCTGACCCTGCATAGTTTCTCAACTCAGGTGAAACGGAGTGTTCTCAGGGTGAAATGAATACATTTGGGTGTGTTTTCTTATGAATAATCCTGTCTATAGGATCTCAGAAAAGCATTTCTGAGTCCTCTGACATGCCCAGAAAGGCCCTCGGAGGTCACTTCCAGTTTTCTGGACGTCACTTCTGGTTCAGTGAGAAGCACCGTGAAAGGGCGGAGGGTTACTGTGGTCTTACTTATGCACTTTTTAATTATTATTTACCTCGGTATTCAAGCAATGTCTGCGGCGCCAATTGTGGCACAAAATGCATTAGCGCTGCACTTTGCGCGCACCAAAAGCGCTACCTCTGGCAGGCCCAGAGCCTTTTCTACCTGTAACCAGAGAAGATGGGATGAGTTACTGGGCCTGCTTCTTATGTCTGTTCTCCAGCTGCCCTGAATGGTGGAAAATTGCAGTCTCTTCCCTTCTTGCAGTCTCTTCCCTTGTGCCTTGTGGTTCCTCCCCCTCCGATCTAGTAAGTCCAGAGCCTCTTGTACTTGTTTCAGGTACAGAAAAAAAGCTTGAATACTGGCCAGCCTCTGGCAGATAAGAATGAAAGAGGATAATGCAAGTCAGCAAGATTGTAGAATCCTTCCCAAGTTTTCTCAGAGACTGTTGGGAGACTAAGGAGAACCATTTGTAAACTAAGTGAAGCAGCTGAAAAGAGTTGCATTACATTTCTACAAAGTAACTACTCTAAATCTTCAAAAAATAACTCTGGCTGAGGCCTCTGCCAATTTCCAGTGCTCCCAGAATGCAGTGGGATGGCCCCGTGTGTGGCAGGATTTGTTTTGAAAGTGGGACCCCATGTCCTTCTTTCCAGTGGCAAAACTGCTGTTATTTAGTGGCTATAATAACCTTGGCAGATGTTGTTGCGGTTGCCAAGGAAACGTTTCCTTTGTTCTGGCCCATGTGAAATTTATTGTTATATTTAGTTTTGGGTCCTGACAAGAGGGTTGCGGTTGTGGTAGAACAGGCCTTCATCATAAGCGGGAGGAACTGGTGCTGAAAGGTTTTAAATAGGAACCTAGGCACTTGGACCTAAAAAAAAACCCTTGTGTCTTCCACAAATCCTGGGGCTTCAGACAGCTTTATGGCCTTCAGTCCCGGCGTGTAGCCTCCTCCCTCGTAGCCTGCTCTGGAGAAATTTTGCAGTTCTGTCCTTAAAAAACCCATTACGCCCTGGATTCTCAAACATTGTAGTACAGTAGTTGGAAACCAAAATCATGTTACACATGTGTGTTTTAGTTCTTTGGCTCACCCTACATACAGCTTTATACAGTTGAGTAGTCTGATGTTTTTCAAATATAAATGTTAATGCCCTGTTTTATTTCCTTATTTGTCAGAGTGTGGAAAGACTTGGCAGGACAGTGCAGGACACACAGGAGGGCTTAGAGATGGGTTGTGTAGCGCCTGAGTGGGCAGAGGAAGAAATAATACATATCTCTGTCATCTTCCTCCTACTTTTTTTCCTGCCAGGTCTCGGGTATAAACCAGCCTCCAGGCCCAGGGTGTGACCAGTCCTACAGCGATAGATCTTGGCACATACCCATGTAACTGTCTCAAGTGCCCGTTGGATACATCTAATAACACAATACACATTTCCAGGACACAATAATACCCAAAACAGATTTCAGAGGGATTTTTCACACACACATCATGATTAATATCAGCAGGATAAAGAACCTTGTGCGACCCTTTCATGCAGTGCTGTATATGTGAGGTGTATAAAGTATCAAGCTTTTCTAAGGAGTAGAACTTAGGAGGAAACAAAACTAAACTTCTGTCATTGTTGGCTTGAAATATTCTGAAGTATTTTGATTTAATTTTTGGTGTATTCCTTCCAAAAAAACTCCATGGATGTGGCCACACAAAGAGTTGGTCACGACGACAACAACAAAACAATGCATGCATTTCCGTCGCCCCACCCCAACCCCTCGGGCCTGTGATGAAATAGCTTTTATGCTGCTTTTAAACTGGCAACGCAAGCAGTCACATGGTTTTCTAGGGTGCTGTGTTCCGCTACTTTTAGGGCCATTTAGATTTCCTTTCCCAGAATGCCATGACACTCTGGTGGGTGTGACTCATTTCAGTGCTTTGGTGACATAGCAAATGGTCTCTTTGACAAGGTCCTCATTTATCGTTCTGCTCCACTCGGCCGCACCCATCCTCTTAAGTATGCCTTCATCAGTCATACTTAACCGCAGCCTTGTGGTGTAGTAGTTTAAACTGCTGTACTGTAGCAATAATTGTGCTTGCAAACTGGGGTTCAGTTCAAGGTTCACTCAGCCTTCCATCCTTCTGAGGTCGGTAAAATGAGTATCCAGCTTGGGAGCAATGTGTAATTACTTGTAAACTGCCCAGCGTGTGCTTGGAGGACGATGGGGTGATATAGAAGCTGCACACTTTTCTTTCTTTCTTTCTTTCTTTCTTTCTTTCTTTCTTTCTTTCTT
>JAHTLZ010000010.1:6760701-6781908 GCA_023846285.1 Phrynocephalus versicolor
CTTTCTTTCTTTCTTTTCTTTTCTTTTCTTTCCTTTTCTTTTCTTTTCTTTTTTTTTGGGGGGGGGGTTTACCATAGATTTAGTTTCATTGTCCAAATTCATCCTCCTGTGGCCTAATTCTTTCCCATGACAGTTTTCAGCCAGTTGTGTGCTTTTGTTTACCCTCTGTTTCTCTGAAGTAGCGATCTTCACAGTTATAGATTGCATGTGCAAAGTGTTTATTTCCATCTGGTGCAACATGTCCTTATGTGTTATTTCGATTGTACTCTGAAGCTTCTCCAACTCTAAATGAGTTCTTCTGACAGATCCTTTGTTGCTCCTCTCTTTGATGGGCCTTTACCTAAATGCTAGTGAGGTGGGCCCCGGTCACTGTATTATGGCAACATGTTTATTACATCTTCTACCTATCCTGGGCCAATTGTCCTAGAACTTTCTACAAACTACCCCTCTCATAATATTTTTTTTGCTACAATCTACTTTTGCTATACAATTCCTTATCATTCTCAACTAGGCCCTTTGGTATTTGCTTTCTCTAATACGACAGCACAGCAACATACCACAATGCACAGTGTTATACAAGGAAATCAGTTGTGATTGTCAGTAGGTCTCACCTAGAAATGTAAAATTTCTAAAAACTTTGAGGGGGAATGAAAAAAAAACGTTTTCCCCAATTTTTTTCTTTTTCTTTTTCTTTTCTTTTTAATTTTTCCTCATGGCATCAAAATTTTCCAAAATTTTAAATCTCTAGTCTCGCTTGTCACTTAACATCAGCATAAACGGAGCGATTATGGCATGCGACACATAATGTATATCCAAGGGCAAAGAATTCAGGGGAGCTGCAATTGTGGATTGACCACCAGAACTGAATTTCAGTTTTATTGTGTGCATGGTTTTGATGAAGTGCAAGGAAGAGGTGGTCAGACAAGCAACAAGGCTCTCTAAATCATTTAGGATTTAAATATCAATGGAAGCACCTTGAATTTGGCCCATAAACATACAGGCAGCAAGTAGAAATGCACCAGGACTGGTAACATATGATCATATTTTGATGTTCCTGATGCTAGCCTGGCTGCTACATTATGTACCTGCAGCAGCCTCAAAAGTTCATTCAAGGGCAACCCCACATGGGGAGCATTGCAATGGTGCATAGCTGTCAAGTTTTCCCTGGCCCCGGCCGGAATGGGGGAAGGGAGGCATGGCTACTCAGAGCTCCAGGGACGTGGGGCACTGGTAGCTGGGCACTGTGGCTAGGGGGTGGAGCTTCATTTGCATACAGGGTTCCCAGAATCCCTTGCAGTGGCTTCAAAATGCTCACCGTGACCTAGGTGTCTTGGCTTTCTAGGGAATATATATACTGATACGGACAGCTGGTGGGGTGAGGGTTGGGCTGGGCTAGGCTGAGAGAAGTGCTCTCCTGTGGGTCATCTGGAGGCAGACTGCACCTGGCCACCCAGCAGCAACCAGATCCCAGCCGCCCGTTGAACATGTGGGACATTTCTGGGAAAATAGTTTTCTGGGAAGATGGCAGGGAAAGGGAGGGGGAAACGGGAGTGTCCCAGCCAAAACAGGACACTTTACAGGTATGCAATGGTGTGTCCTCAACAGCAACATTACCAGCACTGGAACCAATACTGTTAAGGACTTCCCGTTGATGTAGGGGTGGAGTGGTGCAATCTGCCTAAAATGAAAAGAGGCAGACCTGGTCACAGCTGAGATCTGATTCTCCATTGAGTGGGCCAAGTCCAGGAGCATACCCAGATTGCGAACCTGCACCTTCAGGGTGAATATGACCTTCCTGGTCTAAATGGGGATCCTCCCGAACAACAGGATCTCCATCTACTCAGAATTCAATTTCAACTTGTTAGCCCTCATCCAGTCCACATTCACAGGCAAGCGGTGCTGGAGATGAAAAGGAGAGATAGAGTTATATGTCATCAGCATATTGATGACAGCTGACTCCAAATTTTCATATGATCTCATCCAGCAGTCTCATATAGGTGTTAAACAGCAGAGGGGAGACGATTGACTCCTGTTGGATACTGCATTGCAATACCCACGGAAACAAAGCAGCCTCCCCAAATGAACCCTCTGGTATCTGTTGTTGAGGAACAATTGGAGAAGCCGCCACAGTGCTGTGCCTCTGATCCTCAACTCTTGATAACTGGTCCAGGAGGATACTGTGGTCAATAGTATCAAAGTCCTCTTGAGAGATCAGGAACACCAACAGAGTCACACTTCCCCAAATCAGTCTCCCAAAGAAGCCCATTGAGTAGAACGGCCGAAATTGTCTCAGTCCCGTGGTATGCCCTAAACCTCAATTGAAACCGATCCAGACTATCAATATCCTCCAAAAGCACATGCAACTAGATGGCCACCACCCTCTTGATCAGTTTCCCCCATGAACAGTACGTTGGCAACGGGATGATAGTTGTTTAGGTCTTCCAATGGTAAATTCACTCCCTTCCCGCTCCCCTAAATGGGCTGGATCGCTGTCTCTCAAGGAAAGATTTATGATCTGAGAGAACTATCAATCATCACCTTTCTGGCCCATTTAACTTATGGGTGAAATGAGTTTTTGTTACAGTACTTTGCTGAAATCATTATCCAGAAGATGCAACCTTAGATGACCATATTCTTGAAGCAAGGCGGTATTGTGGCTTATTTTAGTCCTTCACCTGAGGCTGGTAGAATTTTCTAAAAACCACTAATGAATCCATAGGTGGTCGGTACTTCTCCGCACTGGGGCAGGGGCAATAAACACCTCCCGGGTTGCTTCTAGTTGGTTGGCCTTTAGAGCAGGGATGAGCAAAAACAGCCTCTCAGTGTTATTTTTGCAATCCTGGCGCTCTCTCCCAAGCTCCCTGTTTCTTTAGCAAAAAAAAAATGTGAAGGGCTATTTTTAGAAAGATGCAGGAGTAACAGTTCATGTTTTAAGTAGGTCACATGGTTCCCCCCCCCCAAAAAAAAATACACCGGCACCTCCACTTTAACATCAAAATAGGCCAGTTTTTCAAAATGGAAAATGGCTGTCTTGACGGTTCCAGGTTTGTTTGTTTTTTGCTTTTAAAGAAAAAGAAAAAGCAATCTGTGTGTCCCTCAGAACATTCCTGGAGCAGTAAATAGGAGCCCCCCCCCAGGCCTGCTGAAGTACTCTACCTCTGCCTTAGAGCCTCCTCTTCAGTTGGTCTAAACAGATTTTTACACAAATGCTGCACTGGGTATCCTCAGTGCCCTTGACCTGCGCCTCTTCAGTCATGGGAGGAAGGGCACCAGATGGCTGGGAATCAGTCCTATGATTGGCACGCTCTCCATGGCATGGGTTTCTTGCTCCATTGGTGGGGCTGTATAGAAGGGAGAAGCTTTGCAGACCAACATTCTCTCTTGCCCAGAGGAATCTTATCCGTTATTCCCGAGCCCTGGGCTGTTTTGATGAATGTCATGATTAGTTGGGGGCTGGGCTGAAAAGACCAGAATGGAACTAGCAAATGGGAGACCTGACAAAGCACTAGCAAGGCTGTCAACAGGAAAGGGAGAAAAAAAAGGGGGAGAGGGTGGGGTGGGGATGGGGGAAGGATTCTGCAAGATGGAAAAGGAATTATCTGTGTGGGCTGTAAGATGCCTGTTAAGAATCGGAGAGGGCCCTTCCTGTTCTGAGGTGGTAATTGCAATTAGTCCCATTAGTGTTAATGGGTCTGAATGCAGGCCCTCCCTCTCGGCTCTCAGCAGCAGAGAGAATCATGCTCTTGGTGCAGTGTGTCTTAATTCAGCAAATTAAGGCAGGGATCCTTCTCAACATTAATTAATGATATCTTTGGGAGGCTCCTGCCAGTGAGGCAGGAAAGAGCAGAAGGAGGAAGGGCGGCAACGAAACAAAAATCTGACTCCAGAATGTGCTTGCTCTCCTTTTAACCACTGGAGTGTCCCTGCAGTTTAAGGCAACTATAAATCTGGTCCGTAAGGTGCCTTGCTCACTCAGAACCTCATCTTCTTCTTTCTTTCTTTCTGGGAAAAATAATGACCAGTTGCCTATTCTTGAGTTCAGTAATACTTGCGGAGCTCATGTTTCGTCCATGGATCTCAGGAGTAATCCCTAGCTGAGTTTGCCAGTCAGGGAGGTAATCAGTCTTAAGGTAAATGTACGGATGGCCTTGGTTTTTTGACAGGGTAGGTGCATTTTGATAATCTCATGGAGTGCTATCATCTTGTTTCTTTCTGCGGAGAGAGAGGTTGTGTGTCTGTCTGTTTCAACCGAATTCCTCTGTGCCCCGGCCCTACAATTTTTCTGAGCAGATGTCAAGAGACAAAAATCCATCCTTTTAAAATAGTTTTTTAAAGACGTTTGTACGTGGTTTTAAAATTTGCACATTTTCCCAAGTGGATACATTATTTCCTCACTGCCACCTGTTGTTGACTAAAGAAAGCTGGTTTGCATTTTCAAGATGCATTTCTCTCTGCGTGTGCGCAGTTCTATTTAAGTGTGCATTTAATAGAAGCTCTTTGGCAAAGCGAAAGCCTGAATGAAGAAGTATTGAGGATGCCTCGTGACACAGCATGCCTGTTCTTTGTAAAGGTGGTGCAGCTTGAAGGAATAGAAGAGAAAGTATACGTATTCTTCTTTCATATCTTTATGGCTTGTCAAAAGAGAAGGCGAGTGAGCGAAGCCTTACGGTGGTGTCGGTGCCATGTGGCAGAGCTTTCTCTGGGGCATTGCACTAAGATACGAAATTCAGTGGTTTGCTTCTCTTTCATGGACACAATCACAGCAAGATGGAAGGACATAAGAACATAAGAAGAGCCCTGCTGGATCAGGCCAAAGGCCCATCTAGTCCAGCTTCCTGTATCTCACAGTGGCCCCACCAGATGCGTCTGGGAGCGCACGAGACTAGATATCTGTCTCCTGATACCATTCCCCTGCATCTGGTCCTTGAAGTACCCGGTTTTAAGCCTGGAGATGATACATCCAGTCTCTATCATGGTTTGTAACCTGTGATGGATTTTTCCTCTAGGAATCTAGGATGTATTCCTATCCCCATATTGTGCTTGAAAGAGGATGACGTCCAGGGATTTAGTGGGAAAGGCAGCAAGATGTGGACAGTGGAATATCTTGTTTCACTTCTCCAGATTTTCTTTTGCCGCTTGGGCTGCATCCAGTGCCGTCGATTGGCCTGGAGTTAACGTACGCAGGCACGTGTCCCCACTTCCTTTCCCCCATCCCAGGAGCCCTACCCTTAAAGCTGCCTCCTTCTCCCATGAGAAGGGTGGCTGCTTTGATTTGGACTTCTGTTTTGGAGTCTGGGAAGGGTGTCCGTTGCCCTTGCAACCCCGAGGTGGGCCATTGCTTGCCCTCTTTCATTCGTGGCATGGGCAATGATGAGCTGGATTGGAGGAGGCAGTGCTGCAGTAAGGCTTGGGGGTAAATAAAAACAATACTGGAAGGATGATGGTGGCCAGGTGCTCTGAGATATGTACTGTAGATTGTAAGTTTCCTAGAAGTGAGGTTGGTTATCCTGTATTTCATCGAGTGTTGTTTGCGGAGATAATGCCATTAATTTCTTCATCCTCCTTGTTTTGCTTATTGCTACTTATTAGCTAGATTTGAATGCATATGCGTAATCGGCGTGCTTAGTGTGGCTTGCTTAATTTTTGGAATACTGTACAGTACTTCTGATGATATGATGCCCTATTGAATTTCTATGCCTTCTCCCTGTTTTGGAGCAATTGCAAATCTACTGAAACTATTAATGCAGAAAATGTGAAATCATGTAATTGTCCATCTAGACCAGTTTAGGCAAGTGCATGCCTGCCTAGAATATGAGTCATAATTCTAGTCTAGGAAGAATTACCAGTATGGCAAAACTGGTACATATTTAGGAAAGGTTGATCAGGCTCAAAAGAGAGCCTGGTGAAAAGCCATTGCTATGGTCAGAATTGAATTAAGACGTGGAGCTGCCACCCTATTTCTGCCCTAAGATGAGAATAACATACAATCATCCCTAGCTTCGAAAAGAGTGTGATTGTTTTAAAGCTTTTTAAATTGATCTTAGGTTTCTACACTGGAACTCAACCACCGTTATATTTTGCACGCTGACTCTGAATTTGTGGAATTCTCCATCATGGGATTTGGGGAATGCCGAGAATATAAATGGGCTTTTAAAACATTAAGATTAAACCCATTTAATGGACAATAAATGCACTCTAGTAATGTAGTCAGGAAGGGCAGTTTCCTGTTCGGTTTTTTTTTTCTCTTAACATCAAGTTTTTGAAAGCTGTGATTGATGACGAGAGCCTGGAACATAATCAAAGTTTTTGCTCAACATCTTCTGTCTAAAAAGCAGCTCATATTGGCTAATGCTGGTGACACAGCAGCCTGCAGGGCTTCTTGGATCTTTCATCCAGCCACAAAGGGCCAGGCTCTTAACTTAAGATCCATTTTCCACCCAGCTTTTTCTCCACCCCTCCCCTTCTGTAATGTTCCTTGGGGGATATGAGCAGCCCACAGGAGTCCAGCCCTGCCAGCTCCTTGCACATTCCCACCTTTGCACTCTGGAGCGGCCGCAAACACTTCTTTGCGTCATTTCCGGCCATAAAACTGAACATCTTTAAGGAGGGTGATTCTTCCCCATTAAATATTAATGGGGCTGGCATTATTGGGAGCAAAAAAAAAAAAAAAAGGGTGTCAATTGCCAAACTGTTGCTGTCGCTGCTTCCCCGATCTCTTCTTTTTTCGAAAACTCCTCCAACGTTTGCCTTGGGATGGTCTTGCCAGCTGCCCATCGCTTTGGTCCCGGGCAGCTCTAGCGGTAGTGTTTCTAGCCCTCGGTGAGGCTGCCGCCATGGGCTTATTCTGGGGCAAGAGGTGCAACAGCTGGTCAGAGAGCTCCTCCTTGACAGATGCAGGTAAACTGGAGACGGTCCCTTCGGGTGGGAGGCTAAAGTGGGTGAGCGGATTGGGAGGAAATACCAGCACGGGCTGACCTGGGTCTTCTCCCACTCAGCTGACAACTGCTGTCCCCCCCCCCCGACTGCAGCCTTTGCACCAGTCAGGATTTTGCCTGGCTCAGTCTGGAGCCGAAGGGGTTTTGACTGCCCCGCTCCTCCAGGAGTTAAAACATCCTCCGCCCACCCGTGGCGTGGCGCTTCCCCCTCTCTGATGAGTTTGTGCAGCTGGAGTCTCGCCTGGTCTGAGGCTGCACGGGCTGTGGCAAAGTTCCCAGCGGCTGCTCTGGAAACCAATAGTGCCCGTGGAGAATGTGCCGCCTCAGCGAATGAATCGATCAGGAGAGTGTGAGGAGACAGGAGTGTGTGTGTGTGAGAGAGAGAGAGAGGGAGAGAGATTTTGCCTGGAGCACCCTCTCCATCTGTTTCATCTTCATCCTTGAGTCTTTCTGATTGCTTACCGAGCCATCCTTCGACTCCTCTCTCTGTTTGCAGGCGTGGAGGGGAGCAAGGACAGCACCATGTCCGACAGCAAGGAGTGGGCCACGCTCAGCCCCGAGGAGTTCACCCAGCTGCAGAAGTACCTCGATTGTGAGTCCCTTTCCTTCTAGTGGTGGGTGAGGGAGGGAGGGGCAAGGGGGCAGGACACCCTTTTGGGAACGATGGCGTGAGCAAGGTGGTCCTTTCGGGAATGATGGTGGGAAAGGGTTGGACGATGGCGAGGAGTCCTCTCCCCAAGTCCGAGGTCACTGTGGAATCCCAACACACCAGGATGTGCATCCAGTTGTCTTGTGTGTCAAACTGGGCAGGAGAAAAAGGAGTAGAGTCCCTGTGCCAATAACCCAGGTGAAGCTCAGGGGAAAGGTCCTGCTTCTTTACATCCATCTACATCTGCCCCCCCCCACTCCTATCCATGACAGACTGTGAAAATGCATGGGAATTTGAAATTTCTGGGGTGTCCATCGGAAAATATGAGGAAGTCTGATATGAGAGAGGAACTCTCTCTCTCTCTCTCTCTCTCTCTCTCTCTCTCTCTCTTCCTCCCTCCCTCCCTCCCTCCCTCTCCCTCTCTCTTCCTCTCTCCCCCCTCGTCCATGTACTTCCCTTGGGATCTGCTGCTGCTGGTGGTGCTGCGGTTATGTGCTGTCAAGTCACCTCTGATTTATGAGTGATCTCCAAATGGTTCTGTCCTCAACAGCCATGCTCACCTCTTGTAAACTCAAGCTTGTGGCTTCCTTGAGCAAGTCAATCCACCTTATTCTTGGTCGTCTTCTTTGGGAACCCACTGGGCTTGAAAACAGCAGGATGTTTTTGATCTCAGACTCCCTCAGGCTGGGTTCTTGGGTTCCTCCTTCCAAACAATATGTGAGCGAATGTGAGAGTTGGGCACCAGTTGCCATCGTGTCCCTGTTGGTTTGTTTGTTGATATTGATTTTGTTAGATAGTCCATCTCCAACTGCTCAGTCTGGTGCTTTGGTGCGCTTAACTGGTAGCCAGTCCACTTTCAGACTTAGGAGAGAACCTTGGAGTCCTGGTTCCTGGTTACCCCTAAATGCTTTACTCCATGGTGTCACCCAGGGAAATAACAGGTGCAGGGATTCCCAAGTGGTGTGATTTTGTTTTCTCATGCAGCTTTCCCCCCCTTCCTTTGCTACACAGACAGCAGCAAGAAGGTACAGGATGTGCTCCAGGAATTTTATGGCGACGGCACATTGTGCCAGTACCTGCAAGGAGATGTGAGTACATTTGTCTTCCTCTCCCTCTTGCCTCCCGTGCCTTGCTTTGGTGGTACCTTATAGGGACCGGCTTGTTTACGAAGCAAATCTTTCCAACCAATGTCAGTAGGCCAGGTGACATTGCAGAATGACCTGCCTCCCCTCCCATTCCCTCTGCATCCCTTCCCCTCCCAGGTACACACCCCTTCCCTTCCTACTTTCTTCCCTCTCCTCTGCAGAATTGTTTCAGGGGGTGCTTTTAAACAACCCCTGAAATCCAAGGCAAAGGGCTCCCAGATGCAGAGCTTAACATTGTTTTCCCACCAGCTGCGGACTTTAAAAAAAGTTCACCTAAGCCCACCTAAGTGCGCCCCAGCACATTTTACAAGTACCTGGTCTCCGGAGGTAAAAAAAATTCCAATGCGGATTATAAGGCTATGGATGCGGGCTCTCCTCACCTTCTGTTTGATTTTTTGTCCCTGCCGCCCCTTTAACAAACAGGAATCCTTACGGGGCTGCTGTGACAGCAAATGGAGGTGAGGCTGCATTCTTTCTCCTTTTTTTTCTTCCTCCCCTCACCGCAGACAGGAGCAATGGAGTGCGGAAGGGTGGGAGCACAGGAAGCAGAACAAACCCCCACGATCTCTGGTCCGAATTATGTTGCCAGCAGATTTTAAAGGTTGTGTTGTTGTTGTTCAGTCGTTCAGTCATGTCCGACTCTTCGTGACCCCATGGATCAGAGCACACCAGGCCCTCCTGTCTTCCACTGCCTCCCAGAGTTTTGTCAAATCCATATTGGTTGCATTGATGACACCGTCCAACCATCTCATTCTCTGCTGTCCTCTTTTCCTTTTGCCTTCAATCTTTCCCCACATCAGGGACTTTTCCAAGGAGTCCTCTCTCCTCATGAGGTGTCCAAAGTACTGGAGCCTCAGCTTCAAAATCTGTCCTTCCAGTGAATATTCGGGGTTGATTTCTTTCAGGATGGATAGGTTGGATCTCCTTGCAGTCCAGGGGACTCAAGTGCCCTAATCCAGCCCTCTGCTGAGTATCAGAAATCCTGAGCAAGAGTTTCCCCAGCAGATGGCTCTCTAGACCCTTCTAGAAGACCTCCAGTATGGAGAGCCTCTCCCCTCCCCCTAAACCTGGCCTCTAAACCTGGCTCTGTTCTATTACAAAGCTGCTCTTTACTTTTAAGGATCTGCTACTAACTTTCAGCCGAAATTCACCCTCCTGTTACTTCAATCCAGTGAATCTCCCTTCTTGGAAGAACATGTGTAGAACATGTCATGCTGTGGCTGGCATTCAGAGACACATGAGCCCTCTGGCCTCTGTTTTTCAAGCTAGTAATTGGAGTCCCTTCAACCTTTCCTCTCTTACAGCTTTGTTTTCCACACCTCTAAGCACCTTCATTGCCCCTGTCTGAATAAATTTCACTTCATCTCTATCCAAGTTAAAGTAGCATAGTCTTCCAAAATTCGACGTAGTAGATGTGATTTGAACAGTGCAGGATAAAACAGAACTAGTTGTTTTGTCACGACTTGGAAATTATGGTTGTAGATAAATGTAACTTAAATTGGGTCACATAGAGCCTTTTCACACGACCCCTAAGATCCGCTGGCCACTTAAGTTCGGACCAGAGATCTTAGGGGTTTGTCGTTGTTCCTGCATTCCCACCCCCTCCGCACTCCTGGCTGCTGGCTGCGTGAGGGGAGGGAGAAAAAAAGGAAGAAAAGAATGCCGCTCACCTCAGTTCTGCCGTCCCGGCACTGCATTCAGATCTCTTAAAGGGGCGGAGGGCAAAAAAACAAAAAGAAACCGAAGCAAGGAGAGCCCGGCAGTCACTACGTTATATCCGCATCAGGAATTTTCACCTCCGGAGAGCAGGTACCTGAAAAGTGTGCTGGGACGCGCTTAGGTGGGCGTGGTCGCACTTAATTATCTGTAAGCTCCGGAGCTGGTGGGGAAACAATTTTAAGCTCCGGAGCTGGGAGCCATTTGCGGCGGATTTTAGGGGTCGTTTACAAATACCCATAGATTAGCCTTTTTTTTTACAGCTGTATCACACCGCTGACTCATGCTCAGTTTGTAGTTGACCATACAGTAGTCTTCTTGAACTTTTTGCTTCTATCGCTACCAAGCTGGAGGTCTCCCATCTGGTATTTTCTCTTCAGTACCCCTTCATCCATGACTTTGAGTTTTGCCCTCTGTTGAATTTTATTATGGCTGTTTCTTCCTGGTTTTCTCTTCTATAAAAGTCATTTGGACGTTTATTCTGTGTTCTGAAGCATTGGTTGTCTTTCCCAATTCTGTATCGTTAACCAACCTGCTAAAGATTCCCTCCAATCTTTCTAATAAATAATGGTGAGTCTACACAGTGGGGAGCCATGGTTTGATCCACAGTGATTTGCAGCTTACCCGGTAGGGTTTCTGCAGGTGAAATCTCTGTAGCTATCAGAAGACATCTTGCAGGAGTCACCAGGGACTCAGCTTGCAACAGCAGCAGCAGCCGAAAGGTGCTATCAATGTGCTAATTGACAAATCCCCCTATTCTTTTTTTTTAAATTTAGTTTTCCTCTGTGCCCTCATTGATGCTGTGTTCCAGTGCTGAGTTCAAACACTCCACAGTCGATTGGGAGACCAGGGTCACTCAGTTGAGGGGAATGGATATCCCTGTGAATGCCCCTTTCCATTAGAGGGAGGTGATAATACTGAGTGGAAAGCAGACAGAAGCAAAGTCAAACTGACAAATTTAAACCACGCTGCAAGCTGAACAAAATAAAACAAATTAAAAAATCCCCACAATTCCCTGCTCAAAGAGATAATTTGCACAAAGGGCTTTGGCTCATGGAGCTTTGTATAATTAAACAGTCAGAAATTTGTCTGTGCCCAGTGCAGTGTAAATAGTGGGCTAAATGGCCAGCGTCGTCATCCTCCCCCCTCTCTTCCTCCCTCCCTCCCTCTCTCCCTCCCTCCCTAACTCCTTTCTTTCTCTCTGACTGTTTGTTTCTGGTTGTCCTGTGTGTGATTGTTCTTCCCCTTCCTGTATCCGTTCTTCCTCCGGTAGCTGCAGGAGACCTCCGATAGCTGCCAAGCATTGGGAAGGTCATTTGTTGACCCCATTCAGCGGGTTGAGCTGGAGGCAGGAGGAGACGGGATGTCCATTTCCTCCCACCGGCTTCCTCCACCAGCACCACCTGTCTGTCTAGCCCTGGGCCGTCTGTCTCTACATCAATGCTCACCTTTTTTGTGACCCGCAGCCTTGAGGAGGTGCTCACTCATCTCCTCCTCCTCCTCCTCCTCCTCTTGGGGTTCGCTCAGTGTTGTCTTTCTGCTCATGTCATTGCCAGTCCATCGACTTTGAGGGCTTCAAGCTCTTCTTGAAGACCTACTTGGAAGCAGAGGAGATCTCGGATGAACTTTGCCGCCACCTCTTCATGTCCTTCCAGACCACAGCAGGACAGGCCACCCCGGAGCCAGGTATGCCACCTTCATCCAGCAAGGGAGCACTGCTGTAAGCGTCACATAGTCTTTTCTTTTATTCCATTGTGGATTAATAGGGATGTCTGTCCCTATCTGTCTGCTGATGGACCAAGCATGTCGAGAGGCAATGGGAGAACAGCCAGGGATTGGGCATCATGTCATATGAAGCTGAGAGTTGGCGTCTGAAACAACTGCCAGACCGAGGAAGAAGAATGACGGACAAACCCTTTCCTGACTCTCTCTTTGTTTTTCAGCCAGTGGGTTTGTTTGCGTCAATGATGTCTCTTGTTACTTTTCCCTGCTGGAAGGTGGAAGACCAGAAGACAAGCTGGAATGTGAGTACTCCCAAGGATGATGAGGGGAAAAGGCCACCAAGGGTGGCAGACCTGATCAGATCATGCTGGATTGAGCTTAACAAGGGAAAATGGTTCTGGGGGATTTCTGCATCTCCAGGACGGATGCACCTTCATCCTTCTTGGCCTATCAAACCCATCTTCTCTGGTTTCCTGGTCTCTCTTACACATGCACACTGTTTTAGTATCTAAAGAACCAGACCCCAAATTTTGTATTTATTAATCTGATGGATTTTGTTTCTACTTTTCTAGGCAAAATCTTCAAAGCAGTAGGACACACACACTCTCATGTGCCCACATGAGTTTTCATTCTTCTGCTTCTTTGACGCAGTAGAGATCTGTGTCTTCTAACATAGCTCATACACCCCCCTGGTTCTTTCATCGTAGTGTTCCACATCTCATCTTTGGCATTTCAGATTTGTCAGTCGCCTTCTGGGCTGTCTCTGTGACTCTACTGAAGGGGCCCGTCCTAATTCTTTGAGGACTGGTGCAGGGCGAGAAGGAATGAATGTATGAAATGTGTGGGAATGCTGATTTAGTACTACTGTGCTTCTCCTCCACAGTAGTGAGAGTAAGCACCAACGGGGAAGATGAACTAATGTGGGCTTGGTGGAAGGTGTGTGTCCTGGATCAGGAGGGCAAAGGCTGAGTCCCTTATTATTGGCAATCCCTTATCCAGGAGCTGCCATGTTTTTATATTTTCTCCTTCCACAGTCACCTTCAAGCTCTACGACAAAGACGGGAACGGCCTTCTTGACAGTTCTGTAAGTAGCTGGAAATATACAATTGGAATTGGATCCTTCTCTTTTCCCCATTTCAGGTAGAAGAACTGGGATTTTTTTTTTTACACTTCCACAGCAGATGTACACACCTACTTGCCTGTGATAGTGACAACAGACTTCTACAGAGAGGTTTGTTCTGTGCCAGCCTCGTTTCAGTGGAGCTTGCACGGGAAAACATCTTTGATTATCTGGACGCTGAGTCACGACAACTGTACTTCTTTTCTTGAGAGATCGAAACGTTTCGCTACTCATCCAAGTAGCTTTGTCAGTCTAAGGAAAGTTAGTGGCGAGGCTTCCAATTTATAATTCACCTTTATTTCACATCCTGTTTTGAATAGGTTTGTTGCATAGGTGGGACTTTCACGCACCCCAGGCTGTTGTACTTCACTAACTTCTCCTTTTCTACTGCCATCAATGATAACCCAAGTTAACTGCTTGACTTTTCCTTATAGAGATTTCTATTTTTATACCCATCTGAGTTTTGCCTTCCATACTCCCATCAAGTCTTTTTCATGTGACCCAAGCATGGATAGATTGCTCCCTGTCCCTGCATTGCTGTATGCAGTGGTAATGTAAAGAATTTGAAATAGGAGATATGATACAGAAAGTAGAGCAGAATCTTTTATTTTGTACTTTCCAAATCATGCTATTCTTCAGCCTTAGTCCAACTGGTGCTTGATTGCTTAATCCAGCTGAACACATGAGCCCTGCCATAACCAACCCAGATATACTGCTCTGATTTGGTGTGTAGGGTCCGCCCCCCCCCCCCGGTTAAGGCTCCTGTGCTTCACTGGAAGATGAAGCATGTAGATTTCCTGCCAGAAGCAAGGTAATCACCCCCTACGAAGCAAGCTTGGAAGAGTTCTCCTCTACTGCCTTTCCTTTCCCTACTCTGCAGTGAGGGCACCTGTTAAAGTTCTGGCTCCTGAAGTTGTCTGTTTTAGATGCTGATGACATGCCTGATTCTTTTCTCTAAGCACCTCATTCACTTACAACATTGTCCCTAAACGGTGTTCTTTTGACAGGAGGTAGACCGCATAATCACACAAATGATGCGTGTGGCCGAATACCTGGAGTGGGATGTCACAGAGCTTAAGCCAGTAAGTGCAGAATCGGGAGGTCCACTTCTGACTGAGCACATTTCACCACCACCACCTCCTCCTTCTCAAGCACAGATGTAATGCCTTGCATGGATTTGCTGACCCTGGAATATGGGTGTGTGACAGACAGCATTGGCATGGACTTTTGTCTTTCACTCACCCTATCACAGCCTGCAGAATGTTGTGGGGAGGGGATTAGAGAGTGGAGTGTCCATTGGAGAAACCCAAAGGGGAGTGTGTTCTTGTTATTAAGGGTTGGGACAAGGAGATGGAGGGGAGTGGTTGGGGTTAGGGTGGTGTGAAACTAAGAACTCTCCTCTCCGCAGAGAGTTCAGGAAAAGAGCAGTAGAGATCAAACAAACAGGAACTGAATGACTAAAACCCTGGTGCTTAGTGTAGTAATGGGATTACTCTGTTGCACTAGAGTAGCCCCACTGAATCAGTAGAACTTAGGGAGGAGTTGACCCACCAGAACTCCACTGGCTCAAGAGCTTTGTGGTGCAGTGGTTAAACTGCAGCACTGCAGTGAAGACTCTGCTCATGACCTGGTTTGCTCTCAGGCTCAGGTACATGGCTCAAGGTTGACTCAACCTTCCATCCTTCTCAGGTTGGTAGACTGAATACCCTCCTCGCTGGTGGTAGCAAATGTGTTGCCTGCATAACAATTGTAAACTGGCCAGAGAGTGGTTTTAACAGTGTTAGGAAGGGTGCAGCCATTTGCTTCCTCCCTTAAGTGTCAGGTGAGCTCAGGCCACTTTGTGGAAAGTTCCTCTGATGGTGAATATTCCTGGGCAGGTTTCCTATTTATTTTTGTGGCCCTCACTAGCCTATTCTCTTCTAAAGTTCGTGTCCTCTGAATGTTGGCACCCTAGAGCTAAACCCCCAGGTGTGCTGTCCTAGTCACGGCTCTGCCAAGCGAGCATGGCCATAATATCAGTGTGAATCTGGGAGATGTACTCCTCCCCCCCCCCCCCCACCCCCAAAAATAGGGGGTTAACTTTCCCAAGCTTCTCAGCACTTGCATTTCATAGACAGATAGAAGCCAGAACTGTGTGTGTTCATGTAGTACAGTGAGAAATTAGTCAGGAAAGAAGGAACTGGTAGTAGACAAGCATGGAATTGTTCTCTGAATTAAACTTGGCGGTATATAAATCCAAAAATAAATAAACAAAAATAAATTTATGCATATGAAGGAAGTGTTTGGTTGGCAAGATGGCCCTCCAGCAGCCTGCAGGAAAGAGTGGCTGGGAATGCACTCATTACTTTAACCATTTCTCCCCTTCCCTTTAAAAAAAGTTTGCTACCACCAGAGTTGAGCAATTTCAGGTATTTTTTTTCTTCAGCCGGAGAAACGCAGCAACTTAGGTGAAGCTGAAGGAAAGGGGAGGGGGGTTTCCTGCCATTGGCTGCCACGGATGAGGGTTCCTTGGACATAGATTACGGAGACCCTGGTGAAATGTCACGGGAAGAGGGCCTGCTTGAGACCATTAGCTTGGCTCCGGTGGAATACGGCAGCCGTGAATACGGTCCCTGTCTGATTCCTTCTCCTCTAATTTCCTTTCTGCCCCAGATTCTGCAAGAGATGATGCGAGAGATCGACTACGACGGCAGTGGCACCGTCTCCCTCTCCGAGTGGCTCCGTGGCGGTGCCACCACTGTCCCTCTCCTGGTGCTCCTTGGGCTGGAGGCTGTAAGTGCAAGGGGCATAGCGGGGCTGGAGGTGGGGGTGGGATGGGGGGGAGAGGGAGGGTCGGACTGTGGGGAACCCCAGGATGCCCCCAGAAGAAGGGAAGGGCCAGTGACTCCTCTCTCCCCCTAGCAAACTCTGGGGGGAAAGAGGTCACTAGAGGTCTGAATTGGCTTGCTGGCCCATGGTTAATTTGCAAACTGTGAGGCATGAAAAGACCCTGCTGTGGCTGTCAGAGATGTTTGAACTCTTAAGGAATTCCTTTTCAGGATTGTGCTGGATTAGCAGGCTAGAGAGCAGCAGTGCCTGCTTTTTGCCCAGGGCTTGCTGGGAAAGGAGGATAAAAATACCACCTTCTTTGATGGAAGATATGAAACTAAATGGAATCCAGGGGAGCCTAGGGATAGAATTGGAATTGGAATTGGAATTGGAATGCAATTTATTGTCATTGTATAAATACAACGAGATTAAAAGTGCCATCCAGTCAGTCATTCACACAACCCAGCATAAAAATCCAAGACGTAAAATCTTCAATTTAAGAACAAACCATCTATACACATACTCCAACATTCACATGCCAAACATCACTTACACTCATTTAAAACTGACATAAAAACCAAACACACACACACAGCCCTACACTCTTTCACCTGGCAACATTCATACCCAATCCATAAAAACTACAATTTAAAAAACAACAACAGCCATACACAATCCCCCATACAATATATGTGTAACACATTTAACACTAATATTACCCGTCAACTTAATTTTTAACAGAATTTAGCATGGTTACTGCTATTGGGTAAAAACTAGAGGGGAGGTGGGTGTGTAGGGTGTTCAGCCCAGGGGACGAAAAAGCACTGAGAACTGCAATTAGCTCTCAAAGCAGTCTGGTGGCGCTAAGGGGCTTACCTCAGAAATGTCCACAGGAAGCACTGTGACCAGGATGCCCTATCATAAAGCAAAAGCAAAGTGTTCTGCTTATATACCGCCCCATACCACTTCAAGTCATCTCTAGGCAGTTTACAGGTTTTTAATTACAGTATGCAGGCTACACATTGCCCCCCCCCCCCAGCAAGCTGGGTACTCATTTTATCGACCTCGGAAGGATGGAAGGCTGAGTGAGTCAACCATGATCTGGCTACCTGGGACCGGAACCACAGGTCATGAGCACAGTTTTACCTGCCGTACGGGTATTGAACCACTGCGTCACTGGTGCCATGGTACTACTGCCTGTGGGAAAATCTCAGGCAGCTTTTCCAGAGGCAGAACAGTGTTGCTGGCATGCTTGTTATACCTTCCCTTCCAACATGTTAGCCAGCAGAGTGTTTCCAAGCAGCTGAAAGCATGTCAGTACTTATGGACCCCTCTTGCAGTCAGTGTTTTTGAGGGGCTAGGAGAGCTTAGAAAAGTTACTCTTTTGGGACTACAGCTCCTAGCATCCCCCAGCTGATAGAGCAGGGTGGGCAGTGTAGTCCTGTTGGCTAGCAGATTTGGGGAGTTAGAGTCCAATATGGCAGATTTTCTAAATTCGGAGGTAGCTTTTTAAGTTAAAAAGTGTTTTTTGTTTTTTGTTTTTCAAAATCATGGTGAGGAGCAAAGGCTGTTTCTATTGCCCCCGATGCAAGGTGCCATCAGACAGAGATATGGCTCGCATTTTGGACTGCTTCTGGCACAGTCAGGTTTGAACTTTTGGGGGAGGCAATTGAATGATGTACAGGAGAATACAAAGCAGCCCAACCCTGCTTCATACCCAGTCTGGACTTTTTTGGTCCAGAGGGAGAGGTGCTGTGTTCTGGGGCTGTACTGGAACGCATGGAAGCATCTCGCCTGAGAGAGGGCTCCGTATGAAATGACCTTTTTTTTTTTTATTTCGCATAATATATACAAACAAAATTCAACAATGTTAAGGGTCACTTTAAAATGTTAACACAGATCAGAGTCTATGGTAAACAGATCCTGTCCCCTTATCTATTGCTAATACAAAGTTATTGGTGATTCCACACTTAAACAGCCATCTACAAAATTTCCAGAATTGGTGTCACTATTTAAACGTCTTTATGTCTATTTTGCCCCTTGTTCATTTGTCTGCTTCTGGGCCCAACTGTATATCATCTTCCAGCTCTCCTTTACAAAATGCCTTGGGTGGCCTCGCAGCGCCTCTGAGAGCATATCCAGTTCTGCCATGTCCAGTAACTTTTTCAAGAGTTCAGCCTTAGTTGGCATTTCAGTTATTTTCCATTTCTGGGCCCAGAGCAGTCTAGCTGCCGTATATATGTACAAGAGAATATATATATTTTTTTCAGTAATCTCTGGCATTATATTCAACGAAATGACCTTTTCCAGTGCAATTCAACACGATCCTCTCAAGCTGCCTGATCACACCCTTAGTTGTGCAGTTTTGCAGCTGATCTCCTTGCTGCTCTTTGGTGTACAACAGTCATTCCATTTTGGACAAGGGAGGGGCAGACAGACAAAGTGCCCCGTTCCCAGGAGCTTGGATCAAACAGGCATCAAAGTGTTTCTTTCTAAAGAGCAGGAGAGCCTGCATGGCCTTGGGCAAACTTCACACTCCCAGGGTGGGCCCAGAGGAAGGGAATGGGAAACCCCTCCTGAGTGTTCTCTACTTGGAAACCCCTGAAACAAATGTCGTCGTAAGTCAGAATTGGCTTGACAACACACTGTGGCTGTTAAAGGTTAGATGGAGATTTGAAAGGCAATGCCGTGGGTGTTTCCTTTGCTTTCAGACGATGAAAGACGACGGGCAGCACTTGTGGCGCCTGAAGCACTTCAACCGGCCCGTTTACTGCAACGTGTGCGAGACGCTGCTGGTGGGGCTGCGGAAGCAGGGCCTGCGCTGCACTTGTGAGTGAGTCCCCCCCCCGTGACCTTGGGCTGCGGGCGGGATCTCCCAGGCTCCCCTGCCTGGCCCTCCTCTTTCCTGGCAGGCGAGGTCTCCCGCCCGGCCCTGCACCGAAAGGCACTTGCGGTTGTCACCTTGGTGAAACAGAGACAGAACTGGGGAGTTCTGGGAGAACTGGGAAGAGGAGGGGGAGGAAACGGTTTCAACACCCGCAGCATCATTTAGAAGGGTCTTTGAGGCACTTGAGGAGGGTGGGGAGAAAGAGAAGCTGCAAGAAATGGGGAGCCCTTGTTGTTTGGTGGGGCTGCTTTGTCCCTTCCTCCGGTTACAGCTAGTATCGCGGCCAGCTTTTGTTTGGCCCTCCAGAGGTGACCAGCAGTGGCCATAAGCCTTAGCCAGCTTGTGTGTGTGTGTGTGTGTGTGTGTGTGTGTGTGTGTGTGTGTGTGTGTGTGTGTGTGTGTGTGTGTGTGTGTGTGTGTGTGTGTGTTGTGTCGTTACAGTCGTGACCAACTCTTCGTAACCCCATGTCCATGGAGTTTTCTTGGCAGGAATACTGGAGTGGTTTGCCAGTTCCTACTCCAGCCGCCTACAGCACCTGGTATTCCCTGGTGGTCTCCCATCCAAGTGCTAACCAGGGCCGACCCTGCTTAGCTTCCGAAATCAAGCAAGATCAGATGTGCTTAGGCCTGGGCATCTAGGCAGCTCTAGCCAGCTTGGCTGTCCCCCAAAAGAGATGTAGCCCAGAGTGTCTGGAAGGCCAAGTGCATAGAGAGGTGGCCTCATGTTAGATGAGGAAAAGGAAAGAACGAGGCCCAGCCAGCGCTCCACCTCTTCTCTAACATCTAGTCCTGCTTCTAAGGTTAACAAGGACAGCAAGATACCTGTCTGAATACCTTGAATGATGTTGTCTTGTAATACAAAGGCAAAAGGCGCAAGGGGCCTTTCCAACAGAATCTGAGCAAGGTGGGCTCTGTTCAAATCCGGATGTAACTAGCTGCAAATCACTGGGTAATTGAAATTCACTTCTTATTCCAATTGCCAAGGTAACTACATTAAATTATAATTGGAACTTGACAAGGGATGGCTCCGGCTCCCCCGTAATGTAACTTTCTAGTTACATTTGTAAGTTTGAGGGTGAAGTGCAGGAAGATTAATCTCCCAGTTCAAGCACTGGCTCCTGTTGTCTTCTGTTGTGAGTGTTGTGACACGGCGGGAGGAAGGCAGTTGTGTTGTATTCCCCAGGCCTGGCATTTGGACACAGCTGGAAAAAAAGTTACTTTTTGGACTACAGCTCCCAGAATCTGAGCCAAAAACTAACCTCTCTTGGTGCCCTTAGAACTGCTACAATAATAAGCATTCTGTAAAAGTAACTTCCTAAGCACTGGTGGTGAACAAATCCTTCTCTCGCCATTGTAGGTAACAACCAAAAAGGGAATCAGGGCAGCTTTTTCTTAAACGAGGGCCACCCCTGCCTGAGCTGCAGGCCAGCTCTGGCTTGGAAAGGAGCCTCCTTGTGGAAGCTTCTCGCAGGACCTCTGGCACCTGACTTGACTGGAATAGCACAGAAGAGCACCAAACTGCAGCGTCCCCAGAGCACTGCCAAGAAAACATGCACCAGGGGCTCCCTCTCAGACCTTCCTGCCTTTGTAGAGAGAGAGAAGCATGCATCATTTCAGACGGGACCATTTTCTTTCAAAGGGAAATGGAGGCAGACAATATTGCATGCCATAAATTTATAGCTCACTGCTGGTCCAAATTCAGAATTCTGGAATGTGAAATGTCGCATTTCATCCGTTAACTGTGCATAACATTAAGTCATCCAAATATTTGTTTTGTTGGGAGGGATATTATGTATTGCACCCAAATAAATTGTTTTTTTATTTCCTGCCAAGAAAGACAAGCTCACTTGGCTATGGATAAATGATAACCTTTCAGAACTTTAGAGGAAGTTTCATGGCCCGTACTCGATAGAGATTGGTCGGTGCAGATCTAGGCATGGTCTTCTCTTCAACTCATTTTTCATTTTCCAACATGTTTCCAGTAGCATTCCAGTAGAAAGCAGGAAGAGGCTTCCAATAGAATGGCAGCCCTGTTTCAGCAGAATGGGGAGGCGCTCTATGAGTATCTTTCATAATAGGGGAAACACGTTGAGGATGTTTTAATTGTCTATTTTGATTGTGAGCCACCCAGAGACCTTTGGGTAGTGGGTAGCATATAAGCTAAATAAATAAATAAATAAATAAATAAATAAATAAATAAATAAATAAATAAATAAATAAATAAA
>JAHTLZ010000010.1:6784180-6807392 GCA_023846285.1 Phrynocephalus versicolor
TAATAATAATAATAATAATAATAATAATAATAATAATAATAATAATACCTTTATTGTCAATGTACAACATGTGCACAATGAAATTGGCTGAGTCTCCCTTTCCCACCCCCACCCCCTTCCCACCCCCATCCCACTGGCAACCACTCAGTCTTATTGCACCCTGTGTACTTGACACAGAATGCGCCAGGCCACAGGTCAGTTCTTCTATACTTGTCCTGGGATTATTTCCCATTCAGCAGTCTGACAGCCCATGGATAAAAACTGTTCTTCGGTCTGTTGGTGCGGCAGGCTATACTACGGTATCTTCTGCCTAATGGTAACAAGGTAAAGAGGTGCTGACCCGGGGTATGAATCATCCTTAAGAATTTTTTCAACCCTCTTGAGGCAACGATCCCTAGCGATATTGTCCAGTGCACATAGGGGACAGCCCATGATATACTGAGCTGTGCTTACCACCCTCTGTAGTATAATGCAGCATAAGACCTTTAGGGTTTTTTTTTACACTGGTGGCAGCGTACATGAACCTGACATGCCCACAAACCAACTGCAGAGTTTAAAAAAATGCAACCTCCACTGGCACTGAAGTTTTTGTTCCCTGCCTCCATCCTGGGGTGTTGTAGCGGGGAAGAGTGAAATAAAAATCAGATGGGAGACAAGCTTAAGGTTCCCTCTTTATACACAATTGTTCCCATCTAGATAAGAGCCCTGCTCATGCTTCCTGCCGTGTTAAAGATACAGTACAGGGATCTTAAACAGCACCCTGCCTGTGTAATATAGTACAGTGGTTTTTCAGTCCCTCTGAATTGCGTGATTTCAGTCATCCGAGAGAGAATTAGAGTGTGGTAGGTTCCAGGTATGTTGAAGCCGCACCAGTGGCCCCCTATGATGGTTACACCTTTTCTCTCATCCCCTACAGGCGCAGGCTCACGTCTGGGTGAGAGGCGGTTGTGATGGCAGCAAGTGTGACCGGTGCCAGAAGAAGATCAAGAGTTTTCAGAGCTTGACGGGGATGCACTGTGCCTGGTGCCACCAGAAAGTACGTTGTGGCTCCTTGGGGTGTTACGGGTGCAGTGGGATGCTGGGTTGGGTGGGTGGCAGGCTGGAGTCGTCGATCTGTCCGATAACCTTCCCAGGGCACGCAGCAAGGCATGAACGAAGGGCAGCCGTGGTTCTCCAAAGGTTTCTCCTCGCTTCTCCCTTCATTCCTGCCCAAGGGCCCTGCTGGCATACATAGAGCTCAATGGGAATTGTAGTCTCGGATACTCTACCTGAAGGTGACAAAGGAATGATGGACTGTAATAATATTTGGCTGTTTAAAACGATGTAAGCTGCAAAACCTCGGAAGAGCAGAGCAGCTGCAAAGCAGCATATAGTAACCCCCCCCCACCCGGTCTATCGCGGGGGTTAGGGACTGACCTGATCCGCAATCATTGAAAATATGCAATATGCGGATGCAGTTCAAGTCAGGCCTGGGTGTGTGTGCAATGTTTAAAATGTCTTTAAGCAACAGAGCCAAGCATTTGGCTCCGTTGCTTAAAGTCATTTTAAACATCGCACACTGCTTCTCCCGACCACCCCTAGGTGCGGGGGAGTGGCATGCGATGCCTCCATGGAGGCAAGCCCCAGGCTCCAGCTGATTGGTGCTGGGGTGGGGGAGAAAAACCTTTTGTTTCCCCACCCTAACGCCAATCAGCTGCAGCCTGGGGCTTGGGGAAGGGGGAAATGTTTTAAAAGCCCAAGCTTTTAAAATCTTTCCCCCCTCCCTCAAGCCCTTTTGGGGAACTGCGGCCCCGCAATATAGCGGGACCGCAGTATATGAACCGCGCAAGGGCGGGGGACCACTGTGTACACAATCATGCCTCGTCTTCAAGCACAGTGTTCCGCAAGAATGCAAAATGGGTCTGTGTTGTAGCTGCACACATTGGGAGCACAATATAACTAATAATAATTGGATACTGTCACCTCAGTTCCCAACGCATGGCAACCCTTTCCATTGTTTTCTAGGTAGCAAGGGAAGTAGTTTATTCTGAGACACCCTGGGGACAGTGCAGCTTGCCCAAGGCCACCCAGGCCTGCTCCTCCTCCCAGGAGGCCTAGTGGGGAATCCAGCTCCCGAGTGCTAGCTCTGCAGGCCGACACTTCAACCCCTGGGCTATCCAGCCTGCACAGCCACTGCTGTATTTTTTCATCTGCCAAAGTTATCAAGTTTTACTCTTCTGTCTACATGCCAGAAGCCTCATTTGATCAATGAAAAGTTATGATCGTCTCATTTCATGATACGGAGGGAAGGTTGCAAGCGGTGACTCCACATTCATGCGTTGGAGGGGGCAAAGAGAATGAAACGGTACTGCACACGTCAGGTGTTGCCTCTGCAGCCTTCCCACGTGCGCCAGTTAGTGCGGCCTTGGAAAAGGTACTATAAGTTCCCGGCTGATGCCCTTCTTTCTCCCTAGATTCATGACGAGTGCCTCTCTCTCATGCCTTCCACCTGCGACTGCGGGATCCTCCGAGACCATATCCTGCCACCTTCTGCAATCTACCCAGTTGTGCTGGTGAGTGCAAGGGCCTAACTGAGACACGTGGCCTCTGTGGAAAGGGTTATTCAGAAGCCTACGCGCACACGTACAGCAAACAGGAGAGCACTGCTCCAAAGCTCATTGCACCGGCAATAACCTTTTCTGGGCCTTGGGGGCAGGGGTTAGCAGTAGTCACAAATCACAAGTTATCTGTTTTGCTAGTCTAGATGGTTACTAACATAGGCCAAGGATCACAATTCCCCTCCAACAAAAGGGATTGATACTGTCTGCTGTTTAAGATGCTTGAGATGGTGCTCTTTAATAATATATTACTGTCTGAGTGGAATTTTTCTAAAAATATATTGTCCCTTGCTTCTTTTGAATGTGTCTTTAGTACAGGGATTGCTTTTGGTTACCAATGCTTACAGGGGTATTTGTTTAATCCTTTTAATATGTGTGTAGAGTTTTTAGCTTTAAATAGTGTCTTGAATGATAGCTTTAAATAGCTTTAAATAGTGTCTTGTATACTCCTTATTCCCACATTTTAAAATACAGTGGGCCCTCGTATAACATACAGTTTGTATAACATAAAATCTGTACAACATAAAAAATTCCAGAGATAGGGGAAATTTGCTTAACAGAATCGCCTATGGGGCGAATCCGTACAACATAAAAATTGTTATGATTAAGGATTATTCTGTTTTCATTGCATTCCTATGGGAAATTTGTATAAAGGAAAATTTGCTTAACATAATTTCATTTGGAATGAATTAATTCCTTTATACAAGGTACCACTGTGTCATCTTTTAATGATGAATGAATCTTTATTTATACCAAAATATCAATTTGCCAGAATAAAACAATTTGCCAGGATAAAACATTTTAAAAACATTGTAAAACTTTTGATAAAAGCCGCAAAGTTATTAATACATTTCCTGGGAGACCTGCCAAATTCTATGTGAAATTACTTCTTTCTGACAGGTCCCAGCAGATCTCAAATTGTGTTGCCAGATTTTGTACCGCTGCAGTAGTTGTATGTAGGCTCATGATTGCCAGTAATCCTAGCTCCTGATGATCATATAGAGTGTGGTCTCCAGTTAGGGATTTGATGTTGACTTGGCTCTCAATATATTATTTTATCTATCTTTTTGATATTGACTATTTATATAACAGTCCTGTTTGTACTTTTAATGATAAGATAAGATACCCTTTATTGGCATTTTAAAAAAATCTTTTAACGATATAAGCCCCTTTTGGATCCTTTTAAAGGAGAAAGGTGGGGTACAAATATTTTAAATTAATTTTTAAAAATGTTCTGTTAGCTCTTGAAAAGGTTGCAGTTAAAGTGGAATTAAGAAGGGCAGACATGGCTACTAATCGAGTCTAATCTGTATCAGGAGAGAGGAAGGCGCATAATTGTCTGTCGAAGCGCCGTTATTGTATTTTTGGCACAAGCATAGGCCTGAAGAAACCTGCTTTTCCTGTTGGAGCAGCAGTGCTGAGCACTGGCGGCCGTGTGTGTTGATTGTGGGGTCACCCCAACCCCCAAAGAATGCTAACTCCCTGAGCTTTGGGTCAGGGAGTCATGAAACCACTTCTTCTTGTAAAGCAGGTGTTGAGCCTTTTAAAATAACCCTAGGTTCTCCCTACGCGCCAAATAAAATGGTGGGCCAACTTTTAGAGTAGCGGTTCTCAACCTGTGGTCCTCCAAAGATGTGGGGCTTCTGCGCCCCAAAAGCCCAGCCCTTGCGGCCAGTGGCCAAGGCTTCTGGCATGCCAGAGGTTGTAAACGACTGATCTGGAGTGTAGCCTGTGGAAAGAGAAGCCGTTCCTGGATTGATACCTCAAGGAGAGGGTGGGTCTTCTGCCTTCCATCCCACCGGCATCTTGCCTTCTGTGGGGCTCTTAGGATGCCACCGGCCCCACTCATTCCTGCGTCCCTTTGGTGTCCCAGGAGCGGCAGAACAGTCAGAAGAATGGACTCGGTGGAACTCCTTCGGAAGAGCCGGCACAGCCTTTCACCACCCCGGAGGGCCAGGCCTTGCGGGTGAGTTTCCAGGATCCTGCCTTTCATCTCCCCATCTCTGGGAATACCCTTGATGGGCCTCTCCGTCCAGGTGGTTGGGACAATGCCTGCTCGTCAGGAGGAGGAGTGCGCCATTTGTGTGCCTACGTATGCCCCTGCTCAGTCTCCAGATCCCCCAGTGCTCCAAGGATTCCCCAGGCAGGATTCCGGGAGTTGTGTCCGACAAAAGTGGAGCCGCTTTCACTCCCCTAGCTGGCTGTAGAGAGAGAGAGGCCTCCAGTCCCCATTGCTTGCCATCTCTGGTCTGGACCTCTGCTTGCCTTTGCCAGCCTCTTTCTTTGGTAAAGAGGACTCTTTTAATAGTTTCCGACATGCAGCAGAATGAGTCTTTGAAGATTCAGAATAACAGTGATGATCATATGTTGCCGTTCCCATCCCAGCGTTTGATGGCCCTTCCTAAGATTTCCTAGTGGTTTGGGAATTCCCTGTTTTCTGGCATTACACGGGAATGGTGCAGCTTGTCCGAGGCTGCCCAGGCTGCCTCTTTTTCTAGACTCTGACTCTCAACCTGTGCTCCAGCTCTCTGAATTTTCCATCCAGCTCTCTGGAAAGTATAGGGAATGGAGGAAAAGCAACAGCAGCTCAAAGCCCTTGGGCATGTGCTGAGGTCCAGTTGATATAGGGACGCTCTTTTCCCTCTCACAAAATACTAGAACTAGGGGACATGCGCTCAAATTGAGGGCTGGGAGAGTGAGAACAGACAAAAGAATTTTTTTTAACCCAGCACGTTGTTAGTCTGTGGAACTCCCTGCCACAGGATGTGGTGATGGCATCTGGCCTGGATGCCTTCAAAAGGGGATTGGACAGATTCCTGGAGGAAAAGTCCATCACAGGTTACAAACCATGATGGAGATGTGTAATCTCCAGGCTTAAAACCGGGGTACTTCAAGGGCTAGATGCAGGGGAGTGGTATCAGGGGACAGAGTCTTGTGCACTCCTGGACGCATTTGGCGGGGCCACTGTGAGATACTGGAAGCTGGACTAGATGGGCCCTTGGCCTGATCCAGCATGGCTCTTCTTATGTTCTTATGAAAACTGTTGCAAAGTTATAAATGATCCGATTCTTGCCAAACAGTAGGTGCCTGCGAAACCCAGATGCCAGATTCTCCACTCCATGCTTGCTTGTGTTGCTGAGTCTTAAACCTCCCCTCACCCCATTTGCTTGTCTCAGTGGTGGGCTGTTGAATTTGGCCTTTAGCCAAGCTGGTTTCCCTAACCCCTTTCTTTCTCTCTTTCTTTCTTTTCTTCCGCAGATCATCCCTGTGCCTGACACTCACCCCTTGCTTGTCTTCGTGAACCCCAAGAGTGGGGGGAAACAGGGAGAGAGGTGAGAGAGAGGAAAGGGTGTTGAATGTGGAGGTTAAAAGAGGAAGCTGGGGGGGGTGTTACTTTTCCACCCCCAACAGGCACTCTGGGTGCTCCACACTGAGCTTGCTTTTGGAAAGCTCAACACAAGCCGTTTCCACAAGTGTTGAAAACAGCAGGAAGACAGTTCTACTTTGGAAAAACCGATTTTTAAGGCCAACATCCCTGCCAGTGGATTAGCGTGGGATCTGGCCACTTCCGCAAGCGTTGCTGCTGCTCAGGTGGTGATCGCTGGAAAGGAAGCCCACCCAAAGCTTTCCCCTTATTCTGCCCACGCAGACCAGCAGGAATTGCCCTACAGGTCCTTCTCAGTCAAATACTGGCCCGAAGAAGTACAATTTCAAGCTGAGTGTGGGGCATTGAAGAAGAAATCCAATCACAGCTACCTCTGTCTATTGATGGCATATAAATCTTTTTAAAAAGTTTTGTCCAAAAGTGTACCATATTTTTCCATCTATTAAGACGCCCCCATGTATAAGACAATCTCCACTTTCCGCCCCCAAATTGCAGTTTCACAACCACATGGTTCCCTTTTTGTCTGACTTCTATGTACAAGACGATCCTCAGTTCTTAGTCTCATAATTTTAGAGTAAAATATATTCTTACACATGGGAAAATACTGTAATCCTTTTGCTATGTCAGGGAATACATTGGATAGGAAGGGCCTCTTACGAAGACTAGGAGCTCCAAATCTGATATTTGGTCAGGGTGGATAAAAACAACAAACAGTGATTTTAAAAACAAACAAACCATTAATTTAAATCAAACAGTTGATTTTGTTTGTATTTAAATGATCACACAGCCTGATCTAAAAAAAAAATTGTTATTTGAATTGACTTGATTTACATCCATTCCACCCTGCCATTGCTACACTGATTGCTGGGGGTTCCACTTTCTGTGATCCTGTCTCAGAGTCGGTGCTTGGGTGAAAGTCTTTGCTCAGGTAGTTTTCTGATGGGCTGTTGTTGTCATCTCTGGCTGGCAGAGTGCTGCGGAAATTTCAGTATCTCCTCAATCCACGACAGGTCTACAACTTACTGAAGGGGGGCCCGGGACCTGGGTGAGTTGGTATGAATTTTGCTTACTCCTGGGTGCTTCCTGTGTTTTGCATCTCTTGTTTGGTGAAGGATAAAAGAGGCTGCGGATCAGAAGTGTGTGTGTGTGTGCATGCAGATCTCTTCAGAGTCTGAAAAAGTGGGTAGCTATAGCAAGGGGACTGTCTGGGAGGACTGAGCAGCACTTAAGCCGTAGGGAGTTCAGCTTTTTCATATGCACATATGTCCGTGTGTTTTATATATATGCATGTTTTGTCCCAGGCTGAATTTTTTCCGGGATGTGCCCGATTTTCGTATCCTGGTTTGCGGTGGTGATGGCACTGTGGGCTGGATCTTAGATGCCATCGGTAAGATTTTTGAAGGATATGAAGGCCTTAGATTTCCCTTGATTGTAGTCTGAGAACTAACAGTTCACAAACTTGGTTCTTGAGCCCAGCATGCAAAATGATGTCGACAACGTACCTGCCTTCCTAGTAATCTGCGGTCAGCTAACATCACCTGTGTGGTCACTCAGGCTCATACCTGTCAAGTTTCCCGTACTGGCCGGGAAACTCCCGTTTTTCACCCTTTTTCCCGCCGTCTTCCCAGATCATTTATTTCCCCGTAAATGTCCCATATCCCCCCCCCCCGCTGTGAGAGCGAGCGAGTGGTGTGCTGGCTGCGTGCTGCTTACCTTCTCCCAAGCAGGGCAGTTCAAAGCGGGAGGGCCATGGCACAGTCCCCTGCTTCCCCCACCATTGAGATTATGGGCATGCCAATTGCGTGCCTTGTCTGTCTAGTAGCCCGGGCCAGAGGCCGTGACACACTGAAGGGGGACCAAGGCTGGAGAAGAGGGAGCGAGCTGGTGCAGAAGTGGCATATGGGATGGCTGCGGTGATCCCCATCCCCCCCTCACTGCTTGCCCCACTGCTCAGAGGTCCTGGTGCCGGATGAGCTGGCTGCAGAATAGGCCTTCCCAGCTTCTTGCCATCTTTCTCCCCCCGCCCGCCCACCCGCCCGCCTGCCTGCCTGCTGCTTCTAAGGCAGGAGAGCCTGGAGCTTCCCCTCATGCCAGTGGGACGTTGGCTGGATGCTCCTTTCTCCCCTTCCCCCTCCTCCTCCCCCTCTCAATGGGTGTCAAAACATTTCCCTTATTTTCAAATCCAAAAATTGACAGGTATGCTCAGGTTGTAAGGGAGAACGGAGATGCTCCAGGCCAAAGAAGTTTCCACCTGGGCCACCAGCTTCTCTGATATTTTGCTCTTTCCTCACTGATCAGAGACATAGGATTCTTCCTTTTTGCTCTTTGGTAGCAATTAAGCTACCAAAGTGGAGGCTTTGCAGGGGTGGGTGGGATCATTTTGTTATGGAGTTTGCTGCTGGAGAGGGCAGAGCTCTTTCCAGAGCAGCTGTCTTGCGGGGTGGGAATCAAAGTTCGAAACTCCACCCCATTAGCATCAGTAGGGGTTTTCTGAAAGGCTGGCTGCAGAGCGTGAGAGAGCACAGTTTCTGGCAAAGGTAGGCCAGAAAGCAGATGGCCCTGTCCAGTCTGAAGTCTTCACACACACCTCACCGGCAGCTGGTTCTCCGATGCTTGCCTGGAACCAGCGCGGCCGCCTGCCTGATCATGTTTCCCCACCCGTAGTATAAGTTAAATTGAGGAACGAGGGCAAACCTCGCAGCTTGTGTCTTGCTCACGCGGCTTCTTTTCCCTTTCCAGATAAAGCCAACCTGCCCACTCGGCCTCCGGTGGCCGTGTTGCCTCTGGGAACTGGCAATGACTTGGCCCGTTGCCTTCGTTGGGGAGGAGGTGAGTTGACACCCAGATCCTGACAAGCAAAATGAAAAACTCAAGCATTGTGGCCCCTTGAACAATAAGGTCCTTGTGAGCTTTTATGGGCTGAAATCTGCTGCTGCAGGCGCTGAGGCACTCTCTAAAGAAATGTACAGGCATCTACAAGGGCTCACAGTGAAATAAGCCTGCTAGGCACTGCAACACTTCTGTTCTTGTGTTGTTGTTGTTGTTGTTGCTGCTGCTGCTGCTGCTGTTGCTGTTGTTTGTTGTTGTTGCTGCTGCTGCTGTTGTTGTTGCTGCTGCTGCTGTTGCTGTTGCTGTTGTTTGTTGTTGTTGTTGCTGTTGTTGTTGTTGCTGCTGCTGCTGCTAAAAGAGGCTAACACACATGGGCTGCCTCCCTGAAAAGCAATCTCGTCTTTCTTCTGTCTCTCTCCTGAGCCTCTGTGGGCTTTGTTTGCTGGTCTAAATCCTTCTGTCAGCAAAGGCTGCCCTTGTTTGGCTACAGCCGCTCCTCACTTAACAACCTACCTGTTTAATGACCGCTCAGACTTAGAACCAACAGCAGCAGCCAAAGCCGCTTGCGCCCCCTAATTGCTGCCTCAGGAAGATTCTGCTATTGCTGCCCACAGAACCTGGGCCAAAATTTGGCTGCACTTATCTTGTTAGCAGCGAGGAGGGGAGGAAGAAGGGCAACAGCATCCCCCACTCCACACATACCTTCCTTCTTCTCTGCTGCTGCTTCCAAGGGATGGGTGTTGCTGTGAATGTCCCAATGCCTCTGCTGGGGAGGAGAATTACAGGCGAAACCCGAAAAATTAGAATATTGTGCAAATGTTCATTTATTTCAGTAAGTCAACTCAAAAGGTGAAATTAATACATGGGATAGACTCATTACATGCAAAGCAAGATATGTCAAGCCTTATTTTTTTATTATTTTTTATTTTTGCCTGAGCCCCAAGTACAAATCAGCTGTAGCTAGCTTGGGGCTCAGCAAAAAAATCATCGCTCCTTTCCTCCACCCAATAGGATGGGGGGAAAGGAGGAATTTTCAAAAAAAAATTGCCATCTCTAAGCCTGCTCTACAGTGCTTGGCGCTCAGCAAAAAACAAATGAACAAAGAAAAAACCCCAAAACATCAGTCCTTTCCTCCACCAGATGGAGTGGGGGAAAAGGAGGGATTTTAAACCTTTTATTTTATTTTATTTCATTTTGCCTGCTCCAAGCCTGCTCTACAGCACGGGGCTCAGCAATTTTTTTATTTTTTTATTTTTTATTTTTTTCTGCAAGCACCCAGCAGGGAGGCTGTGCTACAGCTGATTGGGGCTTTTTTAAAAAAGCCCCCATCAGCTGTAGCTCAGCCCCCTGCTCTGCGCTTTTTTATTTCTTTATTTTTATTTTTTTATTTATTTTTGCTGCAAGTGCCCAGGAGGGGGCCCGCACTACAGCTGATGCAGGCTTTTTAAAAAAAGCCCCGATCAGTTGTATCGCAGGCCCCCTTCTGGGACTTTGTAAAAAATAATAATAATAATAACACTGACCAGCCCACTGTGCTGGGCTGGTTGGCTTGTGTAAAAAAGAAAGAAAGAAAGAAACCAAATGAAATACAAATTGAATTTTAAAAAAAAAATCATTTCGTAAGAAGCTAAACAAAATGGGGGGGGGCGGGAAACAAAAAAATGAAATACCATTTTGGTGTTTCGTGCCCATCTCTATATATTAGTTTCAGCTTTTGAGTTGACTTACTGAAATAAATGAACATTATTCTAATTTTTCGAGTTTCACCTGTAAGACGAGCAGGGAAGAGTGTCGGCCACTTCTCACACTGTTCTCCCTTCTTTTTTGTTCTGCTTCTCCCATGGCCTCCCTGAGAGCCTCCCCATTCTGGTCTGCCTACAAGGAGGACAGCCTCAATATACCACAAGACGTCTGCCTCTGGCTCCTCACTTAACAACCCATTCACTTAATGACCTAGTCATAGGAACGGGACTCTGTCATTGAGTGAGGCGTGCCTGTCTCTCTGGGGGACCTTTTAAAAGACAGCACAAATCATGATTGTGTGTGTTTTAGGCTAACTTCCACTAACCATGCACAGGGATTCTCTTGATTTCTCCCTGGTGTTCAACCTCTAGCTTTGGACTTTTTGCTGTCCCTTACCCGTCACTCTCTCGTGTTCACTTTTGAATAAACTGGGATTCTACAACCATTCGCATACAGTTCTTGTAATGACAGCTTATGAAGTGTAGTATAATCTAGTACAGGCCTGCACAACAGGTAGACCGCGGGCCACCAATAAAAGGGCTCAAAAGTAGCCCACTGGCCACCAATAAAAAGTGAAGAGATGTTTTCCACCCCTCCTTCCCCCATCCCAATGACCACCACTGCCCCGGCAAAGTTCTGGGTCTGCCAGCCCACTGTCTCAGCTGAGCGGGCACTTCAAGGGCCATGGCGTGGTCCCCTGCTCCCCCAGATGATTGAGTGGGTGCAAGGGAAGTGTGTGCATGGTCAGCCTTCGCATAGGAATGCATTGAAAATCAATTAATCTGTTCTGGAGGGAACGGATTTCAATGCATTCCTATTGGAAACTGCTGCTCTGCTTACAATATGTTTTTAACTTACAAGCAAGTGCTTGGAATGGATACAGTTCGTAAGTAGAGGTATTAGTATAGTAGCCCTCAGGCAGTTTGGGCCAGAAAAAGTAGACCTCGGCGTGTTCAAAGTTGGACAGCCCTGGTCTAGTACATACAGTGAGGGACATGAATCAGGACAACCTGGCTTCAGTTTGCTTCAACTCAGTCCTAAGGTTAGTTACATCCTTGAGATACCTCTCATGAGCAGGTAGAGTACAGACCCAAGGGCCAAGAGTTCCATTCCCTTCTGTGCCTCCTGAGAGAGGGGCCAACCAAGGTCACCAGGAGCATTTGTGGCTAATGGGGTTGCGAGCCTGGTGAGGGGCACCTTCCCGGAGTGGCAGCAGAAGCACACCACTTGTGGGTCCTTGATACCTAGAGGGTCAACATACGTCAGGGTAGACTTGCATGCATATGATTAGTTAATAGTTGCATTATTCTCGCGAGGATGATCTCTTGCTACTTAACTTGGGATAAAAGAGATATGTGGCAAGATACAAAGAGAAGAAATACACATCTAAGGGCATGGGTCAAGTAAGACTGACTGCATTTTAAAGGATTTTCTGGGGAAATGTGGTTCTGTAAATACAGTACGATGGTTTCTATTATGGATCCTTTTTTGTTGTTCAGTAGTGGGAATCCAGACTTGCTAAGTGTGGGAGTTATTTTTCTAGCACATAAGAAAGGAGAGGCTGGAAGAGGGAGCCTGGGCTTCATCCCCCCCTGCCCCCATGTCAGAGATCCAGAGCTTGGAAAAGTTACTTCCTAGACTACAACGCGTAGAATCCCAGAGCCGGCATGGTTATGTTGCCCCAGGATTCTGGGCACTGAAGGGAAAAGAAGAGGTTCCCCCAAGCTCTCTGGAGCACCTTACTGGGATCCCATCCCTACCCCCTTCCGTTTAATGAGAATACCGTCCCCTCTTTCTTGCGTTGCTCTTTCCCCCCTTATGTTTGACCGTCCCCTTCCTGCGCAGGTTATGACGGTGAAAATTTGGTGAAGATCCTGAAAGACATTGAAGTGAGCAACATCCTGCAGATGGATCGCTGGTCCGTGGAGGTGATACCTGACAACCCTGAAGAGAAAGGTGACCCGGTCCCCTACGAGATCATCAACAACTATTTTTCTATTGGTGTGGTAAGTAGGGAGGGCGGGGTTGGAGGAGTAGAAGTGCCAGGGAGGGGATGAGCTCCCCTTCACAGAGGAAAAGGAAGCTGTTTTGCCATTGGGTATAGGATGAGTGATGTTTGCACTGTCGTTAAGCATTTGGCTTTACTGCTCCCATTTTACAGCAGGAAGGAAAATGACCACTGCAGGTGGAACCTAAGAACATACGAAGAGCCCTGCTGGATCAGGCCAAAGGCCCATCAAGTCCAACTTCCTGTATCTCACAGTGGCCCCACCAGATGCCTCTGGGAGAGCACGAGATTAGATATCTGTCTCCTGATACCATTCCCCTGCATATGGTCCTCAAAGTACCACGGTTTTAAGCCTTGGAATGTCTAAATGTAGAGAATAAGCAAAAAGGGCTTTCCAGATGTGTTAGACCACAGTTCCCATTTGTGCTGCTGACTGGGATGATCTGTCATGTAGTCCAGCAAATCAGAAGGATGCCAGATAGGGAAAGGTTGGTGAAGTCAGAAGGGGGCAGAATGTAGACATTTCAACGCCAGGAGGAGACACAGGATCCTTTATCCAGTTGGCAGGATTTGGGGAGCTGAGAAATGGAAGGAGATTGAGGGTCCGACCAGGCGAGCATTCATCCCCATTTTTGGGTCCACTACAAGGACAGGCTGGTTCACTCTCCTTTTTTTCCAGTGATCACGTGACATAATTGCTGGAGCAAACCAATCCATCCCCAGAGTAGAGATGTGAAGGCCCGGGGGGGGGGGACCCTGAAAAAATTGTGGGGAAAATGTTTTTTTTTTCGTGTTTCCCCCCCCCCTGAAGCCTTTTTTGTTTTTGTTTTTAGAAAAAATTGGAAAAATTGAAAAAGAAAAAAAATAATTATGGAATGTTTTATTGTAACATGATGAATAAAATACAGATATTTTCCAAATCTTTTTCTTAAAAATATCATTGAAACTTAGCCCCACTCCCTTCTATGCATTTCCCCCTCTTCAATTCTTTTGATGAGAATGAGGCTTTTATTTTATTTTTATTTAATACTTTGAAGAGGAAATTGTTTTGCAGAGTTTTTTTTTTGTTCCACATAAACTAGTAAACAGTTTAGGAGATTGTTACTCCATTTGTTGCTTACAATTACAAATAAATATTATTTAAAATGTAAATTCTGTTTGTAATAATTGTTTGGATGCACTGTATTTTAATATACTCGTTGTGATAATTTTAAGCCAGGTCAAATTGTCCATAGTCATATTTTATGTTCCTAAAGTAACAGAATGACTTTCAAGCTGTAAAGGGTGTGTGCTAATGTAGCATTTTTTTCATTTTTCCCAAAAATTCCGGTTAAAAAAATATTGGGGGAAAAAACACAGTTTTTTGCCAAGCTTCAAAATTTCCAGAAACTTTATATCTCTACCCCAGAGTGTTCTTACCTGTACCTTTCTGGGTCCATGTTGGGCTTTTTTCTCTCGCTGTGGTTTGTTTCTAGCGCATGCAGTTTCTGGAAATGAACCAAAGAGGAGTATGAGATTATCCATTCACTTTTCTTTTTCAGCTTCTCATGTTGTGAAATGACACAAGCAGACAGCCATTTCACAATATTGGGAGATTAAACACTTCCTCTGCTCAATGGAGATGCAGAGAAATTGAAAGGTGTTATTTTTAACACTATATTAGGGCAACACTGATGTGCTGTATCACTTTCAAAAACAGAGACAACTTTCTCTTGGGTGTGGGAGGAGACAGGAAAGGGATTCCCCCCCCCTTTTTTTTAATTCTTTGTGGCGTTTCTTAAAGATCAGATTGAGAACCTGGCCACAGTTGAATCCACCACCAAATACTGCAGGTCATTTGAGGTGTTTATGCTGTGTGGATACGAGAATTGCACCAAATGGCCTACTGGACCTTTATGCAAGCTTAGGCCGCCCTGTTTAGCCCACGCCAGCCTGTAGTTTCAGGTTGCTCCATGGCGATGGGACACACCTTTCTGTCTCTTTGTTAGTGTAGGCTTTATTTGTTTGTGGGGTTTTTATCTTTCTCTGGACTTTTATTTAGTCTGAGTCACTACAATAATTTGGGTTACCACCATCTGATCCCCTACAATCAAGGTTTGCTTCATGGTGAATTCCCACAGACTGCTTTTCTGGAATTGTGGCCCAGAATGGGTTTCTGGCTCTTGGCCCCTCCTCTATGCAACAGTGGTTTTTCCACCTCCACGAAGCTCTGCCTCAGCTCTGACCCTCTCTTCTCTTTCACTCGTTTCTCCAGGACGCCTCCATCGCTCACCGATTCCACGTCATGAGGGAGAAATACCCGGAGAAATTCAACAGCAGGTTCGCTTTTTGTTCCTGGCAGCCCCTTAAGATGTTGAGGTCTGACCAGAATCTCCAGTTCAAGGTTCCCTTTTCTTCTCTGTGAGCCACAGTTCTCCTTGGGAGCTGGCTCTCGGCCTGGCAGTTTTGTACGCAGTATGTCTGTAGTGCATAGCTGGCGGCGGTTTACTGGATTCCTCTGTGGGGACTGTCAGAACAGGTGCTTCTGTGGAGGGGTTGGTTTCCCCTTGGCTATAGCTCAAGGAGCTGCCTAGATGCTCTCTAAGCACATCCAATCTCGCCTGATTTCGGAAGCTAAGCAGGGTCGGCCCTGGTTAGTACTTGGATGGGCGACCACCAGGGAATACCAGGTGCTGTAGGCGCCTGGAGTAGGAACTGGCAAACCACTCCAGTATTCCTGCCAAGAAAACTCCATGGTCATGGGGTCACGAAGAGTCGGTCATGACTGTAACGACACAACACACGCACACATAGCTCAAGAGGACCAATTCTGCAGGAAACAGACTGCATGTGGCCCTCAATGCCCCCCACCCTATCGCAGCAAGGAAAACATCACCCCCAGGTAGCAGATTTCTATTTGTAAAAGAACCCCACCCTCAGCGCTTGGATTTTGTTGTGACGGTGATGGGAACGGCCACACCCAGTTTTGATCGAAGGAGCCAATGCCTTTGGTGAAAGGGCAGAGGCAAGTGAATCAAGGTCTCCCAGAGGCTCTGAGGTGGTCGGTCACGGCTGCTGCAGCAGGTCCTACCCACGTGGACCTGCGTGGCTGAAACCTGTTGAGCCCCACTCACGGGTTGCTTTTTGTGTCGTTTCCCCTGCCCCCCTTCTGAGCAGGATGAAGAACAAGCTGTGGTATTTTGAGTTTGCCACCTCTGAGACCATCTTCGCCACCTGCAAGAAGCTCAAGGAGTGTCTGTCTGTGGAGGTGAGCGGGGATCCCTGTACCTCTCACGAGGATCGGCTGTGTTGCCATGGGGACGGGACAAGGCCTTGCTCCCCACCACTTTCTGCACTGCCCTCGGCTGTAAATTTGCTTAGGTCAGCGCGTTTGTGGGGTAGTTTATTTATTCATTTTATTTATTTATTGCATTTGTATACCGCCCACCTGACAGGAGGGAACCTCTTCGGAAAGCTGTTGTTCAGTGTTGGTGCTTCTAAAGGCTGTGGCCTTTGAGCAGGTGCAGAGTGCCTGTACGTCACTGCAGAACAGTCAGAAACAACTTGGGACCCACTTCACAGATGGGATTAGAAGTTCTGTGTCAGAAATGTGATGTAGGCCACATTGCCTTTTCTTTTGAAAAATAGTTTTACGAGGGTTGATTGAAAAGGGATGCCTCCATGGCTGTAACTTTCTTGTTAACCAATTTTCAAAATACTTTTCGTACCTGATAGCTACATTTGTCCTCTATGTAATGCACTCTTCCCTTTTCGACATAGTCCCCATCCCTTTCCATACGCTTGCGCCAGCGCGTGACTAGTCGGGCAAACCTGTTGGAGAAGAATTCCAGTGGTTGCTGTCAACAACAGGGTAGAATGGCAGCTTTCACCTCGTCAGAACGAAAGCGATGTCCCTTAAGAGGCTCTTTCATCTTGGGGAAGAGGTGAAAGTCGCAAGGTACAAAGTCGGGGCTGTACAGTAGGAGCGGTAGAACCTCCTTGAACTGGAGGCACTGCAAGGTCTCTTGTGTTTTGGTGATTCGTGAGTGGGCAGGCATTGTTGTGCTGCAGAATAGGGTCCAAATCCTTCCGGGTGTGGCACAACCATGCACAGAGCTTCTCCAACATTTTCACATAGTGTTGAGGGTTTATCATGGTTCCCTTTTCCAAGAAGTAAATGAGCACGACACCTTGGAAATCCCGGAAAATGATCACCATGAGTTTCTTTCGCAGATTGGACCACCTTGAACTTTTGGGGACGTGGGAGATGTTCTGTGGTGGTACTCCCTCGATGGTCTTTTGTTCTCGGGGTCAAAATGATGTGCCCATGATTCATCCCCTGTGAGAATGCGTTGGAGAAAAGCCTCACCCTCATGCTCGTACCGACCAACAGATGCCCGAGGTAGTCCAACAGATCCTGGCAAACTTGCTTCCTCTGCAGTTTGTGCTCTTGTGTTAGCATCCGCGGGATCCAACGAGTGCACACCTTGCGATATCCCAGCAGCACCTCAGTCACGATAAAGTGCACTCTTTATTGCAAAATGTTGAGTTCTGTGGGCATCTGCCATTGTTTGATTTGACAGTTAGCATGAACCAATTTATTGACACGATTTCAATGCTGGTCCTCCGATGCGTTGAAGGGTCATCCACTACGGGGTTGATCAAGCACACTAGAGGTAGATAGATTGGCTTCTTTCAACTCCCTGGCCTGCCGTCTCACCATCCTTGCACCTTGCGACTTAAGGGACATCACTTCTGACGACGAGATGAAAGTTGCCATTCAATCCTGGTGTCGACGACCACTACCGGAATTCTTCTCCAGCAGGTTTGCCCAACTAGTCACGCGTTGGTGCAATTACATAGAGGACAAAGGTAGCTCTCAGGTACAAAAAGAATATTGAAAATAAAAATGTTACAGCCATGGAGGCATTACTTTTCAATCAACCCTAATTGGCCTACCCCCACCCCACCCTTCTGCCGCCACTTCAGGACAGCAGCATCACCCTACTCCCAAAGGCAGGGATGTGGAACGTTTGATCCACTAGATCAGTGGTTCCCAACCTTCCTAATACCGTAACCCTTTAGTACAGTTCCTCATGTTGTGGTGACCCCCATGCCCTATTTGGAAGAGGCCACAAGCCCCCTTTGGCAGGCCAGTGCTGCAGGTGGCCTTAGAGGACTTCCCTCTATAGGCACCCTCAGCCAATCGCAGCCTCCAGTGCCACTGACTGACATCCCCTCCAGCCTATCAAGCTGTAGCTCACTCTTCCCCCCTTCCTCCCCCTCCTCCTCCAGACCCAAGCCATTTGTGCCTTTTTCTTCACCGGCTCATGGCGACCCCTGTGAAATGGTCATTCGACCCCCAAAGGGGTCCCGACCCCCAGGTTGGGAACCACTGCTCTAGATGTTGCTTTCCACCATGGCTGCCATGCCTAACCATGTCCCTGCTGGCTTGTAATGGTAGCAGTTTATGCCCCTGTCATGTCTGGAGGGTCAGTCTTTGACCTCTGGCCTTCCTGCCCCTTCCCCATCCCACCCCCTTTGAGCAAAGCTGGATCGGTAGAGCTTCTTCTCAAGTGTATCTTTGGAAAGCCAGCCTACCTAGTGACTCCACGTCTCTTCTCCTCCTCCCCCCCCCCGCCCCTACCATGTCCTTCTAACCCAGTGCTGTGGGCATCCCCTCGACCTCAGCGGAGCACTTTCTGGAGTGGCCATCCTGAACATTCCCAGCATGCATGGGGGCTCCAACCTCTGGGGTGAAACCAAAAGGCCTTTGGGGGAAGCAGCTGCCCGAAGCACTGCAGGGGGAGCAGCGCAGCCCCAGGTCATCACTGATTCTGAAACGCTGAAGAACTGTGTACAAGGTGAGAGGGGAGGCCGAGGCCCAGGAGAGGGGGAGGGGGGAGGGGGAGGGGGGCCTTTGGGCTTCTGAGCCCTCCGTAGTTGTGGAAAGGAAGAAGAGCTACAGCCTGAGGGAGCCAAGGAGGAAGAGGTGGCCAGAGGCTGAAGAAAGTGGACACCAGCTCCCAGAACCCCACAAGGGAAGGGTGTTGAGGAGCCAGGAGTATTGTTTAAGGGACTTCCTTGATCCGTCCTAGGGATGGTTGGCAAGAGGGAAACGGGTGGTGCTTGGGATGGTGCCAATAGTCTTTCGTTTCTCTTCCTCCCATTCCCTCTCCAGACCTGGGCGACCGGCGGATGGAGGTGGTGGGCCTGGAGGGCGTGATCGAGATGGGTCAGATCTACACAGGACTGAAGAGTGCCGGCAAGCGGCTGGCCAAGTGCTCTGAGATCACACTGCGGTGAGTCCACGGCCACAGGTCAAGGTGGGTTGGTGGCCAACCTCTTGGGGGGGATCCTCCTCCCCTCCCAACCCTCTCCCCTCCACTTGCAATTGCCGTTTTGTGTTTTGCCGGCCTTCTGGGGAAAGAATAAGGATGAGAAATAGCTGGGCCTTCCCAAGACTTCTCTTGAAATATGCCCGACACATGGGCTGAGAGGAAGGCAGCAGCATTGGTAGCTCGGTTGGAGGCTAGGCTCATCAGCAGAGCCTCCTGCAGTCTTACAACTTGAGTATGAGACATGTGAAACTTAAAAGTCCAGTGCTGCTGTGCATAGGCAGAGCTCAGATCTGCCCGTGGCATCAGACAAACCCAGCTGGCTCGAAGCTAACAAGTGTAGTGTAAGACCAGTTGCTGCCTCTCTCTGGCTGCGGCTATATGAGCGAATATTAAACAATGTCCCCTCTGCTTTTCATGCCCACTGGGCAAGGCTCTGTCCATTGCCCATGTTTCCACTGTCCTGGAACATCACACCTAGCTTGGTATATCACCAGAATAGCACCCACAGCTGTTCCCTCCATCCTCCCCAGGAGAATGAAACAATGGATCACACAAGGAAAAGTGCATTGGAATCATTTCAGCTTGAAACAAGCAGAAGGTGCCAGCAGCAGCAGAGAGGGGGTGGGGGAAACCCCTCCACATGGGTAGCAAAAAGGGCTAGCTTGATTTAAATTGATATGATCAGTTTTTAAAAACGCACACATGCCGCCCACTTTACACCTTCATCAAATCTTGTAATGTTTCACCACATGGTCACAGCCTCAGTCCCAGATATGATATATGTGAATTAAAATTCTGCCTTCTCCTGCTGGCTGTTGTAAGAGCTATTCTGTCCTTACCCGAACAGCTTTGGTTTGCTAGTGTTAGTGTATTGCGTCATCGATGACATGCCCTAGACTTAGGGCAATCGGTCCTAAAATGATCATTTTCCAAAATCAAGGCTCCTCAGTCTGCAGAATTGATTGTCCTGGCAGAGGAATGAATCGCCCTTCCGAACCCATGTCTACTCCGTGGCCTCATGCAGCTTCTCTCTGTTTTCCTCTTACCTTTTTTCCAGAACTCTCAAGCATCTCCCCATGCAGATAGATGGAGAGCCATGGATGCAGGCTCCATGCACGGTAAGCAGCCAGTTGGACCATCTCGGGCATCTTCTTCAGGCTGGTGGAGGTGGGGTGGAGACCTCCGGTAGAGGGACCCCAGAGCCCTCAGCCTGAAGCCACGTTGCCTCCATTGCTACTCCCAGTTTGTGGATACAGATCTCCAGTCGACTGCATATGGTAACTTCTGGTGCTGTGATGGAATCATTCCTGAGATATGGAATTAGTTTGGAATCAGTGGCTTAAGTCCTGCTGCTTTGTTGTGCCGGTCTTAGTGCACAGGTATAACTTGCAATGGTAAGCTACTGCTAGTTAGCAAGACACCTCTCTTAGATCCTTTGTGGCTCACCAGCCATGTGATGAGGGACCCAAACAGCAACTCATTTAGTAATGGCCATTTAGCACAATCCTTTGTACTGTTGCACTCGCAGCAGCATACCTGCAGCAATAAGATTATGGTCAGTGTCCAGTATTTTAAAGAGGTTTCTCTCTTTCTGTTCATCTGCGAGATCCTTTGAGCTTGATAAAGGAAAAAGAAGCCAGGTGCCTTAGAAACTTACATTGGGATGAAGAAAAGACCAGAGTCCTGCTTATGCAAATACCTCTCTGCTGTATATTTTCAGATCAAGATAACTCACAAGAACCAAGCCCCTATGCTCATCGCACCACCGCCCCGATCATCCAGCTTTTTTGGCCTGAAGAAGGGACCACAGGAGGCTTAAAAGGGATTTCTGGGCCGGCTTGGGAACAGCTGTTTTCATGATGTCTTCTCCAGGGCCTCTGTTGGAACGTCTCGCTGCCTGGCCCTACAGGGGGAGTCCTGCTCTACAGGCGGCCACCACCACCACCACCACCCCACTCACAACCACTTGGAACGAGGCAGGTGTTTTTGCTGCCTTGCATTTCACAAGGAGAGAGGCACCCTACGGGGCCAGAGCCTTGGCCTCTGGCACACAGATCAGATCAGCCTTGCTGGATTCTCTAGTCCGGGGGCAGGAGAAACATGGGCTCTCTGCTCTTTCAGGTCTTGCAGGGTCCTGCCCGCTGGAGTCATCCCCCTTTGCTTGCCGGGCTCCCTGTGCCAGCAGCTGCTGAAATGGGTAGATGCCAAAGCCTTCCTTCCTTGCGCTCCCACCAAAAGAAAAGCCCTGTAAACTGCTGTGCCTGTGTAGATCTTACCCCCTGCACTTGCCATAACTACTGAAAGACTGTGGTGGCACCAGCACTGCTTCCCCTCTCACTTCCCTTTTATTTATTGCCATGTCGTTCCAAGCTCCTTCCCTTGAGCTCTCAGAAGTGCCTCTGTGTGGAAATAAAGGGTTGGGCGTGGACCTCTCTCCCCATGTCCCTCCCTTCCTTTGGTCGGTGCTTGTGAGACGTGGAGGGGACGGACACGGAGTTACGGGGGCTGAAGATCTTCCTCTGTCTGCATTGGCCGACCCTCCTGGGAAACAAACCAAGACATGGTATTTTCTTGCAGAAAGACCCGTGGGTTTATTGTATGTACACACGCAGGTATTCAGCCACACCCCGAGGTATCTTTCTGGATGCCTTCAAAAGGGGATTGGACAGATTCCTGGAGGAAAAGTCCATTATAGGTTATAAACCATGATGGAGATGTGTCATCTCCATGCTTAAAACCATGGTGCTTCAAGAGCCAGATGCAGGAGAGTGCTATCAGGAGACAAATTATCTAGTCTCATGCGCTCCCAGACGCATCTGGTGGGGCCACTGTGAGATACAGGAAGCTGGACTCGATGGCCGTTTGGCCTGATCCAGCAGGGCTCTTCTTATGTTATGTTTCACGAACCTCTGTGGGATGCAAGTAGTGTAGTAGCATAGATGTAGTTGGAGGCCCTTGACCTCGCACCTCCTGAGACCATGCCTGTGCTGGATTTTGTCGCCATCAGCTGTTTTATGGGCACTATAGCCATGCACAATGAACTGTGAATAAGCCGTGCATTAAAGCATGGGATCCACAGGCAGTTCACTCCAGTTGCGCAAAAGATCCAAAGTGTTAGACTAACAAGCACTTTGCTGCCTGCTGCTGCTCCCACTCATCATGTAAAAATCTAATTGGATTCATAACGTACTGTTAATTTGGTGGTTTAGGAGATGAAAGGGGGTGGTTTTCACACTTCTCTCTTCAGGAACGCCGGGGTTATGTATGCCAGACCCCTGTGTGGCTCAAAATCCATTTACATAGGTCTTATGCCTCCAGAAATGTAACAAGCATAAACAGTTGATCCACACACAGATACACACACCCGTCTCCCCCAACCTGCATCCTCCTCTTGGCATGCCCCCAGCAACCCTCTCCAGCTGCCACGTGGAGCCACCATGATAGGGGCGGGAACGGGCTAGGCCATCACTGCTGTGCTACCAACAGTGGGGCTTGTTAAGTCCGAGAGCCGCTTCTCTCGGGCCACTTCCTGGAGAGGAAGAGCAATATAGTGTTGATTGAATATTTAATTTATTGGGGAGAAGCGGAGATAACTAAAACAGTGCTGCTCAGATCATTCAAAGGAGACATGTATATTCTTAAATAGTACTTAATTTCAAATACTTGGCATCTGCTACTTGAATTATGGTACTGTACTAGATCCTTAGAGGTTGATGGGGAGCTCCATTGGGTCCATGTTAGTTCCAAACTGGGGAGGATCCACAGATTTGCTTCAGAATGTAGTGCTTTCCTTTTGCCAATATGTTCAAATGCCTGTATGTTTGGGCCACTGGAAACTTCCCTGAGTGGGTCTGGTAATAATACTCTGGATTCCAATGGGATCTTTGAGTCAAGTTCACATACCAGATTCAGCAACCTATGGCATGTCTATATGAGTGGGGGAGGGGGAAGATGCATATTGACCTGCTGTGATTTGCACCCATGGAAAGCGTAGCAAATGTGGACGTGCCAGCAGTGTACACTTGTTGCCATCCAGACTTGCAAAAGCCATCAGGGACAGTCCTGGTTGCAGCACAAGCTGCCTTGAAGAAGCTGCAGACGAAGGCTGATTGGCCATTTCTTCATTTTCCTCCCTTTTAAAATTGTTTCCTAATGTTGTAGCCTTGCTTTGTTCCTGCGCTGACATGAGGCATTATTTTCAAAAACAACAACATAAAGTTTGGAGACAAGGGGTGCTCAGTTGAGTGGACCTAGCCCCCTCAGGCTGATCTGTCGCCTTACCAACACACACACACACACACACACACACACACACACACACACACACACA
>JAHTLZ010000010.1:6807402-6820020 GCA_023846285.1 Phrynocephalus versicolor
CACACACACACACACACACACACACACACACACACACACACACACACCTCTTTTGTGTGTCAGAACAGGCAGTCACACTGCCCGAACCCATGTGGATGCATTCACCTGCAGAAAGTAGAAGTCCTAGCGGCCAATAGAAAAAGGTGTGGATTAGGAGAAATAAAGTCAGGGCTGATTTGCACAGACTTGTATGCCATGTAGTCAATGGAAAATGATATTGATCAGTCTCAGTCCTGGAGCAATTCTTGTGCCATTTGCCAAGGTAGCTGCCCCTAAGAAAGCAGCTGTTGCTAACTTTAAAATTAGTTATACAGTTCAAATGGTCTGCTTCAGGAGCCATATCTCAGGACATCTGATTTTATACTTGAGCAGCTTGATAGGCACAGACTACTTCTGTTATACGGCTGGCTGCTCAGATGTGCAGGGCCATAATAGCAAACCTTGCCTTTTGGCATTACCAAAGATGCCTCCTATGACATTCTGCAGAATATTTCCCTTAGCATAATAGACTTGGAGCCACTGTTGCAATGCTTTCTATCTTTGTATTGCCCTGTTGTACCTTTTTGAAGGAATCTGAGGTGTTGCAGGAAATAACAAACAGCTGTCTTCACACCACCCTGTTCCCAAACTCTTTTTAGATCTTTGGGAGAGGTGTCCTGACTGCCTTGCTGTTATCCAGCAAGATGCAATCCAAGTCCTACAGTTTCATTCAGCTAAATGCGTTGAGAAGTCAGCTGTAACAAGAGCATTTGGAAGCCCGAGTTAGCAAACACTGCGTTTTGGCCAGAAACTCCCATAATATACTGGTCAACACAGCCACCATTCTCAGGGTTGTTACAAAACACAAGTTTTTGCAGCTCCGATGGGAGCCAACAAAGCACTTTGAGACAGCTACCAACATGATGTGTGGAGCTGCTGGCTTAATGCCTCTGCAAAACGAATATGTCTGTCTTCTCTCAAGGCAAGCACTGAAACAGCACCAAGGAGTAAGTAGTATTTTTTTTTTATTTATGTGGGCGTTGGGAAACAAGAACAACAATGTGTGTGCTGCTTGGGTGGTTCAGTGAGGGAGGAGAGGAACGGAAGGGGAGAACGCACTGCCTCCTTTTCCACCGTCGGCTCCACGAGACATCTGGGCAGTGCCTGGCAGGACCTGACGGGTCCCTTGGCGCTCATTTCCATCTTTAGATCACATGGCCGCTCAGCAGTGGGCTGCTTTCCCCGCTGGCCCCTTGCCCAAAAGCCTGGCGGAGGAAGAGGCGCACGGCGGTCCGGTCTGGGAGCCAGCGCCTGGGAGAGGTGCCGGCAGACATCACCGCTCTCAAGGGAGTGTACCTGGCGCGCCTGGAACAGAAAGAGGCGTCAGCAAAACCATCTGGGATGACGAGAGAAAGGGAGGGAGGGAGTAGTGGCTGACGGACACAGCAGAGGATCCACCCACCAGTTTAGAGGGGTGCTCTCCCACTGGTTCCAAGCCACGTAATGCTTGCATAGGAGTCATCGTTGAAATTAAAATTAGGAAAGCCCAGCATGGTGAGCTCTGAACGCTTGGCTGCTGCAGAAGACGACTGAAAGCAAGGCGGACCATTCCGAGTCAGGCGTGTGTGTTCTGAGGTTATGAGTTAGCGTGGCTATGTCAAAAGGCAGAGCAAGTAGGAAACAAGAGAAGGGAACTGGGATAATGTAGAGGTGACCTGTAAGTGCAGGAGGTGAAGTGGTGGAGAACAGAGATTCCTGGAGGTTGAGGAAAAAGACTCTCTGTTCCAGGTGCTCGGTTCATGGGCTCTCCTTCCACTGACCTAATATTCCCTTCCAGTTGGAGCAGGATAGGATATTGAGGCAGCGTGGAAATCCTACTTTAGCTGACCTCAAGTTAGGTGGCCTCCTATCTCAGAGCTTTAGTTATTCCACACATGACTTAGCACAAGTCATGAAAAGGAGCATCAGGCTGACAAGTCCATAGAACTGAGGACAGCATGCCTTTTGCATGCATAAGATCCCAGGTTCAACCTCCCATGTTTTCAGTTGAATCAGGGATCGGGAACAGTCCCCCTTGCCAGAACTATAATGACTGGCATCTGCTACTCCCTGCATCATCAAAACAATGGCCACTTCCTCAGATCTGATCCTGTCGGTCACTTCAAGAAGGGAAGGGAGTCTACACCCCCTCTCTGCATTAGCAAGTATGGATTCTAGCGTCCATGCCTTCCCCATATAGAGGTGAATTATGACAACAACATTGACAGTGATGTGGTGTGGCCCTGGAGGGTGGGTTGGTGGCAATGTGTAGGCCCTGGGAAGGTCTCCACCCTTTCTGTTGAATGATTGACATTGGCAGAGAAGATCTCTCTGAGTGATATTGAGAAGCCACTGTTGGTGTTGGGTCATCTTCAGGTACCCAAGTCAGCCACATCCTGGTGTCAGATCCAAAACATTTTTAGACTCGACAACTTCCAGAATCTCTGAATCATTCAGATTGACAGCCCTACCATCCCAGCTTTCCAAAATGGATTAAATCTAATCAGAATGCAACCAGAATATGGTAGCTTTCAGGGAGCCATTGAAAGCTCAGGCTTTCTTGGAACTTTTCCTAGCTTGATTTCTAGAACTGGACTTTGCAGAATGGCCCACTCTGGGTTGAAAGGCTTCAAGTTGCCTAACATGCTTGTCCATAGCCTCTTTGACTTTTGGACTGACTGGAAACGGCGTCTCCAGGCAAAGACTCACCTGTAGGTATAGGCCACAGCACCTAAAGCAGCAGCAACCAGCACGACTCCAACTAATACTGTTATTTGGGCTTCGCCAGAAGTTTTCCCTGCTGGAGAAGTGGGAGAAATCAATATTGGCTGTCAGTTCATCAAAGGGATTGGATTTGAGTTACACTTTCTTCTGAGAAACATAGGACGTAGAGATGTCCCACAATACATATGAGCACTGGCTTCCTTGTATGTGCCATCAAACAACGGTTCAGAAAAATGACTTTTTGGTGACTGCTGGCTGGAAACTCTGACATTAACTTCTTGAAGTTAAGCTACAAGCGCAAGGAACACGAATATAAGCAAAGTAAAGCATGCTGCTTGTATACTGCCCCATAACACTTAAAGCACATTTATAAGCACAGGCTACACATTGCCACCCTCCCCCACTGAGTACTCACTTTACTGACCTCGGAAGGATAGAAGGCTCAGTCAACCTGAAACTGGACCCCCAGGTCATGAGCACCAAGATAACATTCCCGTTCTTGGTTAAGGGATATCCACAGCATTGTGAGAACAGAGCAGTGGTTCCTAGCCTCGGGTCTCCAGATGTTCTTGGACCACATTTCGCAGAAATCCTGGCCAGCACAGCTAGTGGTGAAGGCTTCTGGGAGTTTTAGTCCAATAACATCTGGAGACCCAAGACTGGGAACTATTGGAAGAGAGAAAAGCCATGCTGGGACCATGGAGGATAGATTGAAGGGAAGTTGTTGATCTACAAAGAGCTCTTAAGGCTTAGGAGCAGCCACGGCAGATGAGTTGTTTTGCCAGAGTTCAGGGCTTCTTACCTTGGACACTGACTTGGGTGCTGGCTACAGCCAAACTATTGGCGTTAGCCAGAGAGATGTTGACACAGTAGAGTCCAGACTCGTTGAAGGCTTGACGTAGCACCAGTTGGCAATCAGGGCTGGGTTGGGCTGGGCTGCACACCGTCTCCTGAGCCATTGAGCACTCGGGGTCTGAAATGGTGGTGCAAACTTCTTCGGGGAGGCTGCAAGCAGGAGAAGTCAATTAGTCTTTGAGAGGGTGAGCAGTCCCACTGCAGCTTACTTACCACTTTCAAGGGGAGCACACTGTTTGACACCCTCCTCCACTACCACCTCTGTGTTTCTATATAACTGCTATGACAGCCTCGTCTTGCGGTGGTTACCCTATCTCACACTCCAGCTGGCAAGAGGCTGTTGGACCAGATGTCCTACCCATCTCCTTGTCCTATTCTTCGCTTCCGTCCATTCCTTTCCACAGGTCCATCCCTCTACTCTCCAAACCTACACCCCACAGCTGTCTTTTTTTTTTTTTTTTTAAAATGAAGAAGTGGAAATTTCCAGGGAGGTGGTGAACCAGAGGAGAGATCACTCTGACCTGCAAAACCTACCTTCCCTGGCAGGTCACTGTGAGATCCACCACGTTTGCTGCAACAGCTGATACCATCGGCACCACCTGTATGATTTCCACGCTCTCGATGCCCTCTGCAGTAAAAGAAGAGAATAAAGATGGGCCCCTTTTCTCCCCAGATCTGTTTCTTTTGCTGCCCATTTCTGTCTTTTCTCAACTCATCCAGAGGATCCTCTCTGGAAGAAGGTGGAGATACGCAGACTGGTGGGCAGCATGCATTTTGATGCTGAGCTGTTGACATGTAAAAACCTTTGAACCCGTGCAAGGAGAGGTAAGCCCACCAGATTTGGGGTGGGTGGGAGAGAAGGATGGTCTTACCACTCAAATGGTTACATTTTTAGTTTGTTAGGGAGTGCATCTATACATTGGAGACTTGCATCCTCATCACCCACCTCCATCCTCACATCCAGCCACTTGCTTTATCTCTCTCTGTCTTCTATTAGTGACCACATTAAGGAAGGATGCAGGACAGCTGATCCTGGCCTTTGCAGACAGGTTGAGAGAATGTGGCTTTTTAGTTCTAATACTAGAGGCTCTGGCACAGGGACGAAATGCACGCAACCCTCCTTGCCAAAATAACATCCATTCGGCAAAAGCCGTGGAGCCAATTCAGCATCCGTGTGGCTGAGCAACTCTCTTTCACACCCCTGCCCATCCCCTGGACTCACGGACAATGTCCAGGTTGGTGGCAAAGGTTCCGTAGCGGTAGAGAAGGCAGCCATTGGGAGCCTGGCGCTTTACCACGATCTGGACCACTTCGGTTGCAACGGTCCCAGTTTCAGGCATCACAGATACAGATGGATCGGCAGTGGCTGTGTCTTCCACAGCATCAGCTGGAAAGCAAGTCGAGGTCTAAGGAATAAAGTCCACTTTTGTCCTCCACCCATCTCTCTTTTCTCATATAAAAATTGTCTGACATCAATGAGGTGATGAGACCAAAGTAGATTTGTCCTGCTTCAGAGAAACACATGCCACTGGATAAGCAACCTCAAGAAGCGTTTTTATGGAGACTTAACATTTGGAATAAAATACCAAATCATCATCACCAGAGTTGGAAAACACCCTATGGGTTGTAGAGCTTAGCCCTGTTAAAGAGGAACAGTGAGGAATCAAATTCCTCACCTCCAGTTTTGCAGCCAGATACCTAAACCACTCACCTATCCAGCAGTTCTGGAAGTTATCAGTTATTCAGAAAAGCTACCTTTTCAAGCTTTGTCAAGAACAAAGGGATCTCTTCTCTAAGAGGATACATACAGCATGTGATTAGCAACTGAAAGAGTTCCTGCAAAGACGTTCTTTCCAAGCTTTGTGACTGAACCATTTGACTTGTAAATGAAACGTGTGTTTACTAATTGATGACCAATCAGAGAATTATGTGTGCCAATTTACGTGCATGCTAGTCATCCAACTCTAGGGGTGGTGCTCATCTTCGTATTCAAGCCGAAGAGCCAGTGTTGTGCAAGTCCATGGCCATGTGGCCGGCATGGCTGCAAGGAAACACTGTTTTACCTTCCCGCTTTTTACGGCAGTACCTATTTATCTACTTGCATTTACATGCTTTCGAACTGCTTGGTTGGCAGGAGCTGGGGTTAACAGCAGGAACTTACTCTGCTGCGTGGCACCCGGGATTCGAACCATTGAGCTGCCAATTTTGCAGCTGACTCTTTCGGCGCCTTAGATCGCTGAGCTATTGGAGGTTAGAAAATAGTGGACTATGACAAGAAAACATCTTTCAGTATTTAAAGAATTCCCTATTCTAATGTGTTCTCAACACATGGTAATGGTCCATTCCTCCACATGGCTCTACTGGAAAGTACCACCTTCCACCTAGGGTGGTGCTGAGCTAAACTTGGATCCCAGGGTCAGGCCATGGCAAAAGCCCAGTCTGTTATTTTCGTCACCATAACTGAAGAAAACATGAGAATGATTGATCCAAGTGGAGTTTTAGGATAGGATCCAAACACAGTGGACCCTGCATCACAGGACAATGCTAAGGAGGAGGAGGAGGAGGAGGAGGAGGAAGAGGTGTTCACAATATATTGAGTTGGACCTTGTATGAGAGGGAAGAGCTGCTCTCCGCTAAGTTAGGGATGGGGTGAGAGGCTGAAAAAGGCACAGGTTGAGGTGGTAGGAAGAAGGCCAAAAAGTAGGAGAACAAGAGAAACGGGGCACAAGGGAGCAGCAGCCATCTTGGCAAGCTGACCTGACTGGCAGGTGGGTCTTGCTAGGATACTGAAAGTGCGGAAGGAGTGTCCTCCTTTCCAACACTTGGCCTAATATTACACCTCACCGCATCCACAACTTACAGGTACCCCGTTTCATTCAATAAGTCTCTGAAAGGGTAGAGACCACTAGAGTTATTTTACCTTCATGACCCACAGCCCTCAATCCACCCCAATCCACTAGAGTAGTGGTTCTCAACCTGTGGGCCCCCAGATGTTCCTGGCCTGCAACTCCCAGAAGCCTCCACCACTCACTGTGCTGGAAGGGGCTTCTGGGAGTTGCAGTCCAGGAACATCCGGGGACTCACAGGTTGAGGACCACTGCACTAGAAGGTCTCCCATGCCTACCCCCTCTGCCCATCAGATGGCATTTCATTCCTCCCTCCTCTGCATCCAGGCCAGCTGGAGTTCCTTCTGCCTCTGGCAGTCCAACCCCAGCTTTACCTCCCGGGGCACAAGGTTAAAAAGAGAGAGACAGAGCTACAAGGAACAAGCATTAGGTGCCCCCACTGAATCTGAGAAGAATCTCCTCCTTGACCTACCTGCTGCTGGAGAAGGAGGGCTGCTGGCCACACCAGAGGGTGTCATCGTAATGTCAGGGAGCACCGCTGCAGTTGCTTCTGGTGATGAAGCCGTAGGAGCCAAAGTGCCTGAGTCACCCGCAGGTGTTGGTGTAACCACAGGCGCAGGCGCGACGGTGACTGGCAATGATGCAGAAATGGCAGTGGGTTCAGACGGCAATGCCTCAGTGCCAGGGAGAGAGGCGGGCACCGTGCTGGTCACAGAGATGGGGTCTACGGTGTCTGCATCCTCTTCAGCCAAGGTGGAGGAGGCAACAGTTGCAGGATCAGAGGAAGCAACAGCTAACTCTCCCCCTTCAGGTCCAGCAGCACTGACGACTGTGGCAGGGATGGCGACTGTGACCACAGGGCTGGGCTCTACAGTGTCTGGTTCCGGGGACTGCTCTGTTGGGAGTGCAGGGACTGCAGAAGCTGGAGCTGAAAAAGCAGTGTAGGAAAGAGACCAAAAAAGGGAGAAATGAGAGGTCCTAGCAGAAAGGTCCCCCTAAGTCCTCCTTTTTTTCAGGATAGTCAAGGCCAGTTGTTAGAATAACAGGAGGCTCAGATAAAGATCATAAAGGTAATTACAGATTCATGGAGCATGTGTGACAAAACAATTGTCTGAGATGTATTCTGCCCTCCTGCTCCATATTCTGAGTTGCAGAATAGGCCCTGTTGAGAGCACATGGAGCCACGGGTTCCTCCTGGCAGGCAAAGAAGCATCCTGTTAGACCTGGTTCTTCTCGGCTGCTCAGTCAGGGAGGAAAAATTGACAGCAGAGCTGTTGTCAATCACCTGGATGGTGCGAGTCTATCAGGGTGTGACATATATAGAACTGGGAAAGTTACGTTTTGGGACTACAACTCCCAGAATGCTCTTTGGACCTGATTGCTAACCATGTTGGCTGGGGATTATGGGAGCTGTAGTACAAAAATGTATTTTGCCAAGTTCCCGTATGGGGTTGATTTTGTGTACAGTACAGAAAACAGATGATGTTTAGAGGATTCGTAGACGGCATGCGTCATATGGATTCCCCTCAACCACTACAAGCGTTGTCACAGGATGACATGTCCTTTATTATTTCATAAAATATCTGCTCACTTGTAGCCATGCAGCTAATCAGAGTGAAAGGCACCTGATCCTAATGCAAAACCTGAACCTGCAGATTCATTGGCATGTGGCTTAACATATGAAGAGATGAATCTGGAGCTCAAGAACATTTTGTATTCCAAGAAATCGTTCCATCGTGTGTTCAGAAGTTGTCATGGGTCCCTCATAAATTTCTCTCATAGATGTAGGCAACCTAGTCCTCCCTGGTAGAACTTGACAGATGCAATAGCAACCGCTCAGTAGGAACACTCAGTGATTAGAGACAAGTCCAAATCCTGTTTAGGATGTCAGGTTGTTTCTGGCCACTTGACCAGGCCAGGTAGGACACATCTGCTATGGAGGGCACATGAGATGGGAAGGAGATTTAAAGGAGTTTTATACAGATTGACACTCCTTTGCGGCTGTGAAGATTAACAATGAGGGACAAACCGTTTTTAATGAAAACTTCTTCCTTTTCACTGATACTCTCAGTGGCGTTGCGAACATTCTCCACAATGCAGTTTAAAAGTGTTATTTTATACAGCATGCAATGACTACAATGAAAATCAGGAAATAACTTTGAAAGGGTAAGTCTTTACATTTATCTAGCTCTGTTTGAACCACGCACATTATGAATGATTCAACAGGGAACCCAACTTTGTTTTTTGGTGCATAACAAAAGAACTTAAACCCAATGGGGATGTGAATTAAGACAAGCAATGTGGTGAGGGGTTAGGTACTCACCTGAGGTCTGGACTCCCTCACTGCTTGTCCCAGTGATGCTGCTGATGGTAGGCAAGGCACTGGTCTCTTGAGATGTGCTGCCACTTGGCCCTGCCGTGGAGACCGTCATCACCTGGACAGTGGTGCCACTTGGTGCAGTTGTGGGGACAATGAGAGGCTCTTCTGTGGTGCTGCCACAGGAGGCCAAAGGGATGGCCGCCTGGACCACAACACGGGGGCTGAAGGTCCCGGCAGTGAGGTAGGTGTGGGTCACCATGGCTGCCCGAGAAATCAAGGTCCCACTCTGGTCACCAAAATCCCAAGAGTAGGAGATGTCAGCATCACTCAGGTATTGACTGGGGTCATGGAGCCGCACACCAAAGGAGATGGCCCGGTTTAGCACAAAGCGTCCATCTGTCCCATCCACATCAAGCACCTGTGCAATGTCCACGTTGAACGGGATCTGGTCTGTGAAGGGGAACAGAATGTCACCAATGGGCAGGGAAACCAACCGGCTTGAGAGGGGCAGCTGCAACAGGACAGCCTGCACCCCCCCCACACACACACCTTGGAAGCACACTTCGCTGCTGCACAATTAGGTGCCTTCCTAGAACTTAGAAACAATGACTTACAAGCAACATAGTTACCTATAAGGACTTAACATGTACTGTGGACCCTTGTATAACAAATGGTTTGTATAACATAAAATCTGTACAACATAAAAAATGCTGAAGATAGGGGAAATTTGCTTAACAGAATTGCCTATGGGGCGAATCCGTACAACATAAAATGGTTGTGATTAGAGATTACTCCATTTTCAATGCATTCTTATGGGAAACTTGTATAAAGGAAAAATTGCTTAATGGATAATTTCATTTGGAACAAATTAATTCCTTTATACAAATATCACTGCATTTATACTTTTGATAATAGTAACTAACATTTTGAAAGTAACGTAGCAAGCAGAAACTTGGACGTTTAACCTCTGACCCACTGAACTACTTCTTGCCACAACTGTAACTGTAAATTGACTTTATTTTTAATTGTAACATTGTGTTCATTGGTTTTATTTTTGCTAGTTTTGCTTTTGGCGTTTTTTGTTATATATTGCCATATATTAATTTTGATTATCTTATATATTATGTATCTTGTGTTGCTCTTTGAACGTTGTAAACTGCCCAGTGTGGCCTTTTAGGCCAGATGGGTGGGCTATAAATATAATAAATAAAAAAGTAATAAAAAAGTAACAGTCTCTCATGTACTGGAGATTATTTTTAACAAAAGTTGTCTCATCATCAGTCATGATGACCTTTAGAAGATCTTCCTAGTTTATGATTCTAAAATAACCTCATTGTTGTAATAGGTAATATTTTCTATTTCCTTCTTAAAGTTACATTTAAAGGGCATTGGGGGGGCACTTTGGCAGGAATATGTGTGATAAGGAACGCAACTTGTAGCTAGTAATGCCAGCGAATACCTTTTGCAAATGCAGGCACGGAACAAAGTACTTTTTTAAAACAATTTTTCTAATTCTGCTCTCTCTCTCTCTCTCCTGCTCAGTCAAGTCCCAGTAACTCAAAACAGAAGAGCCAGTGAGAGCCATACCCCATTCCCGTTCCCATACAAATGTTGGTGGTGGATCCTTGAGCACCTGCAGGTGTAGGGATGATCTGTCCAAAGCAAGGGGTCAGGGGAATTCACAGTACAGGTCTAATCCATTTCATTTAGGCCTCCTTCCACCCCGTCCCCTCTAATTCAAGTCACTTCCCTAGCAAATACAGCAAGTGACACTTACCAGTGATGCTGAACTGTGATGAGGTGCCGCCAATAGGGATGAATTTCTCACGTCCCCGGTAATGGTAAACTTGAACTTCCATCATGTAGGAACCCAAAGGTACATCATTGGTTTCGATGGTCAGCCGGGAGGAGGGACCATCCACTACCTGCCAGTATTGGCCTGAAATGAGGAACAATGATGAGAGGAGACAGTATTTGTTCTGATGGGAACCCAGGATCCCCTTCCTCCTTCTCCTCAATCAAGGAAAAACTGAAATGGGGAGGAGGAGGAAAGGCCCTTTGCCTAGGAGCCTCGTGGTGCAGTGGTTAAATGCCTGTACTGCAGGTAAAACTGTGCTCACAACCTGGGGTTCAATCCCAGGTAGCAGGCTCAAGGTTCACTCAGCCTTCCATCCTTCCGAGGTCGGTAAAATGAGTACCCAGCTTGCTGGGGGGGCAATGTGTAGCCTGCACATTGTAATTAAAATTGTAAACCGCCCAGAGACTATTTAAAGTGGTATGGGGCGGTATATAAACAGAACACTTTGCTTTGCTTTGCTTTGCCTTCCTGGCCATGTTTTAGGCACAGCAATGCTGGACTCCCACGCACGCAGTATTCTGAATTCAAGGTAGCAAAAGCTGACACCCTTGATGCTCTTTTATTTGGCACAATAAAGGCAATTATTTCAATTTTGGCCATTTTTAATTCACCCTGTTCCCGGGGACGTTTATCATGTTTTTTAAAAAAATATTCAGAATACAGGTAGAGTGTTTCTCCCACCTTTCTCGCTGTACTGCTTCCTCACTTAAAGTGAATAGCAAAAAATAATTAAAGAGTTCAAGAGTGTCACAAGGAGAAAATCCAGAAAATGGCCCTAGGGCCCAGAATGATGTGGGAAGCTATCCTTCAGGAATGTCCAAACTTCGGCCCTCCAGATGTTTTGGACCACAACTCCCACACTCCTTTGTTACTGGCAATCTAAGCTTAGAATTCTGCAGGTTGTGATCCAAAACATCAGGAGGGCTGAAGTTTGGACATGCCTGCAGGCTTAACTGGCCCAAGAGCAGAGACTTACCCCATGTCTGCCAGACATAGACGAACTTGCCACGTTTGCCACGGTCACTTGGGGAGAAGGGCTGTCCGTCAGGAAAGAAACAGTCTGACCTCTGAAGGTCCTGATCTGGAAAGACAGGCTCCCCTTCCATCACTTCAGTACCTGCAAGGAATGGGAAAATGAGAGGAGTCACAGAGTCTCTGAAGAAGAGGAGCTCTGAGGGAAGGTAAGCACAACCCTTTGTACTCAAGCTCACCATTCACAGTGCAGTTCTGACTCCACACGATGCGGCCATCTGGCAGCACGGTCTGGTTGCCCGGGAAGCGCAGGGCAATGCTGAACGTGGCTTTGGCGCCAGTTATGGTGGGGGCATCGTTGCTGATATCAAATGTTACATCGCCACCTGGGAAGGAAAAGTTAAAAGGAGTAAAAAAAAAGTCACCTCAGAACTCGGGGTTCCTTCATGGACACTCGTGCATTAGGCACATAAGAATGCCCATTGGTGTTGCTTAAGATTTGAATGTGACGACGTATAGCACATACATGTGCACATTGAGAAAGTGTTTTGACAGCTGAAATGGAAATGCAGCACATTTCACTCTAATGTGGATGATTGTGTCCATGTAACCCATATACCTATGGCAAGCCCTTCTCGCTCTCCCTTCTTTGTGTGTGAGAGAGCTCCGAACTTGAACTCAACAGCCTTTCAAAAAGAGGGCTGTGCACTGTAAAAGTGGACTCGTGGTTATCCTAGCCTAGTTTTTGGGGCCGATTGGTCTCGGCTGATCATCATGTTCCTTTCCTGTCCAGATCTGCTGCCCTTCATCCGCACCTCGCCAGCAGTTCTGCTGCCTGGAGTCTCCCTCTTTCCATCTCGGATACAGCTGCGAATTCCATCTCTTGTAGGCTGACTGTTTCTGGCTCCAGTTTTGCCCCCATCTGTTCTTCCTGCCACTGGCCCCTAAAGGAAGGAAGGAAGGAAGGAAGGAAGGAAGGAAGGAAGGAAGGAAGGAAGGAAGGAAGGAAGGAAGGAAGGAAGGAA
>JAHTLZ010000010.1:6820030-6859083 GCA_023846285.1 Phrynocephalus versicolor
GAAGGAAGGAAGGAAGGAAGGAAGGAAGGAAGGAAGGAAGGAAGGAACTGTTATTCTTGAATCTGTAAATTGTTTTTAATGATTTTGAAAATGTGATGTTATAACACTTGTTACAATATAGGACAAAGTTGTAGAATAAGGTTCTTTCAATTCTGCTTTGCAATTTTTATTACTTCATAGAGCACTGTTTCTCGACCTTGGGTAACCCAAGGACTATGATTCCCAGAAGCCTTCACCATCAGCTGTGCTGCCTGGGGTTTCTGGGAGTTCTGGTCCAAGAATATTTGGATTACTCAAGGTTGGGAAACACAGTCATAGAGACAGCAGGACATTCCGGTATAGTAACATCATTATCACCCGGAAAACCACTTCCTGGTTACACAGACTCACAGCGCTTTTACGCGACCCCTAAGATCCGCTGGCCACTTAAATGCGGACCAGAGATCTTGGGGGTTTGTCGCTCTTCCTGTGTTCCCACCCCTCCGTACTGCATTGCTCCTGTCTGCGTGATGGGAAGGAGAAAAAAAGGGAGAAAAGAATGCAGGCTCACCTCCACTCTGCCTTTGGGAGCTGCCCCGGAAAGCATTCCAGTCTCTTCCAGTCTCTTAAAGGGGTGGGGGGCAAAAAACAGACAAACACAAAGCGAGGAGAGCCCGGCACTCACTGCTTTACATCCGCATCAGAAATTTTTCACCTCCGGAGAGCAGGTACTTGAAAAGTGTGCTGGGACGCGCTTAGATGGGCGTGGTCGCATTAATTTTTTTTAAACTCCGGAGTTGGTGGGAAAACAATTTTAAGCTTCGGATCTGGGAGCCATTTGCCTCAGATTTTAGGAGTCGTGTAAAAGCGCTCACTGACGGTTCTTTGCCTACTGCACACTCTGTGGTTTTAATCTGCAACATTCTGAAGGAAATAGCCTAATTATTATGTTCAAGTGCTCAAATATACTGTCCAAATGCACTCTCTTTGGCACAAAAGCCATACTTCAAAACATGTGCAGCAATGTGGACTATCTGGAGAGGTAGCCATGAACTGCATGGCAGAGAAGGGAGGACCTTCACATGTGGTTACATTTTGTTTAGGCATTCAGGGGTGTCAAGAATCAAGAGCTGTAAATCTTCTCCTCAGATGATCTGAATAATATATGGACATGAATGGGATGATAATGGTGGGATCCACAAACACTTAAGCAGAAGGCACAGCCGTTCCGAAATATAAACATTTTAAAAAATTAATAACACTAAGCTCATTTTTGAAAGAAACATTTATCACTTGGCAGCAAAGAACAATCTAGTCTCTCCACTCTCATCCATATACCTTCTTTTCCACTCAGATAAAATTGAACAATGGAGGGGGTCGAGAGACAAAGGCTGAAAGACCTCACTAATCACGGGGAATTGATGACTCTTGAAGATTTTAAAAAAGATATTAGAAGGAAATAAAGCTAATTGGCTCTAAAGAAGATAAGCCACTGATTTTATTTGGAAAACAACACCCACAGACCTCTCAGATTTGAGGAAATGTGCAACAATCACACAAACACAAGGATAAATAGCTAAAATATACTCTTTTGACAACACACGTAAAATATTGGATTACAAATGGAACAAAAGGTTCTTGGGAATTGGACTTTGGAAAAATTTTACTCTGAGGTGCAACAGAGCACCACACAACAATCCCCTCAATTTAAACCAACCAAATCAGCAGAAACAAGGGATGCCTCATCTGATGTGTGGCCTGTGGGGAGTCGTAAAAGGGATAATTGGCCCCCAAGACTCATGAAATTTGCCCACCCTGTTCTAAAGCTTTCTTGGCTGTTGTTTCCCATAATTCATATTGGAAATATAGAGCCTGACTACGGAGGGGGGAAATTCAGGAAATAGTACTGGTTTGGGACTGACTGGTTCACATTTACATCAGTTGATCACATGATGCAATGGGAAACACAAACCAGCCCTGATTCCCACCACCCCAATCCATTGTTCTTCTTCTCCACCAGAGATCCTTCTACTTTTTAAAAAGTTGAATCCTTTCACTTCAGTTCAAAGCATGTGATTGCTTTGAACCGATGTAAAAAGACCAACCAAGTGTACACACAAAGTGGCGCTTTGATAAAGCACCTTCCCCCTTGCCTCACGAGGGATGACGGATGACGACAGGGGTAGCATATTCACTCTCACTCTCTCTCTCTTCCTCTCTCACTCTCTCTCTCTCTCTCTCTCTCTCTCTCTCTCACACACACACACACACACAGAGAGAGCATTCATAAGTGTCTGCAAAACTTCTCTCCCAAGACACGTTTTGTTTTTAACAGCTTCTCCTAGGACAGCACTTCTGTTTCTGTGAAGATTCTCAGTCATCCAGGTGAGTTTATCTGGAAGTTGAGTCATGGCAACTGGACTTCTTATCTTAAGAGATTGAAACATCTGGCTGCTCATCCAAACAACTTCCATCAGTCTGAGGAAAGCTAGTTGAGTCCTCCATTTGACCTCATGTCACCCTGGTCTAAAATAGGCTCATAAGACGAACAATGGCCTGAATAGGCTCTTAGGTGGACAATAGTCTCCATAGGCCATGAGGTGAACAATGGCCTATGGTGCTGAAACCCATAAAGTATGGGTCGTTAGCTATGGGTTTGGTGGTGGTGGTGTGAAGTATTTTTGATTTGTCTGGGGATTGTTGAAATCACTGCCTGATAAGTAACTGATAGACTACCTGAGCCCCCCCCCACCTCTGTTGAGAACACTCCTGTCTATTTATTTACAGTATTTTTACAGCTTAATTAACTCTACCAGCTGGCAACATGAGGAAATGAGTGACTGCAGAAGGAAAACCTCCTTGAGTTCCTTTGAACTGCACCACTTACAGGTGCCTCAGTAGAACTGCCATTAGAAGGCTTTCCCCCACTCCTCTGTCTGTGTGGGCACTTAAGTCAAAGAACTGAACGCTCCAGTTCAACTTCACAGTGAGATAATGTGATTTAATTTCTCTTTCCCTCACTGTGTAGTCGCACCCTTAGTCTGGATACATGGGAACAGAAGCCTACAAATTCTGTCCATGAATAGAGTTCTCCTTGAACTCCTTAACATACAGATTAATATGTTTGGCAAGCAATTAAGTACATTAGTTAGACGATACTAGGATGAGACTATTAACTAAATCAATACTGCTGATTCCAATGCAGTATATTTATTACAGCACCAACAAGAGAGAAATAGTCACCTTCAAATAAAACTATGATCAAGATTAGCTAACTAAAACTGATTAGGATCCTAAAGCTAACTCACCAAAACAGGTTGCAGGAAAAGGAGGTCCCCCAGACTCCCTAATGCAGAGGTGGGGAACCTTTGGCCCTCCACATGTTTTGGATCACAACTCTCATAGAATTCTCGGAGCTGCACTCCAAAACGTCTGGAGCGCCAGAGGTTCCCCACCCCCTGCCCTGATGCCTCTTTCACATTTGACAGGAATTTGTCATTGTTGCTGTTATGTGACCTCAAGGCACTCTTGTCTTAACAGCAGCCCTATGCATCAATGACCTCCAAAAGGCCTTGGCCTGTGGCATAGCATTATCAAATCACCACTCAGCCACAATACTTGCTGGCCGAGTCTGGCAGCGGATTGACTTACTGCCTTATTTACCACATAGTGTTTTGGATGGAGATTTAAAAGGAGGGTGGCTCACTGGACTAAGGCTTCCAAAATTGTCAGCTGCAAAGTCAGCAGCTCGGCGATTCAAAGCCCAGGTGCCACACAGTGGGGCAAACTCCCGCTGATAACCCCAGCTCCTGCCAACCTAGCAATTTGAAAGCATGTAAATGCAAGTACATAAATAGGTGTCGCGGTAAAAAGCGGGAAGGTAAAACAGTGTTTCCTTGCAGCCATGCCAGCCACGTGGCCACGGACTTGTACAACACTGGTTCTTCGGCTTGAATATGGAGGTGAGCACTGCCCCTAGAGTCGGACATGACTAGCACGCATGTGCGGGGAAAAACCTTTACATTTACTTAAAAAGGAGGGGAAAGTAAGAATCGTGCACTTCTCCTTGAGATGCTTGGAGGAAAAGCCAGATAATCAGCGAAACAAAACAGTCAAGGATCACACTTCCTCAGTAAGAAATTATGAAAGTGCTAGGGAAAAAATGTGGCTTTTCAACAAGAACACACCTACATTGGGATGTAGAGTAGGGGAATTTGCACATGTTATATATGTGGAGTCATAGCTGTATACTGTACTTCTTTTGCAGTAAAACCAGCAGCTGGACAGTCCTGCTCCCATCCTCTTCACTTTCCCCCCTCACTGGATGCTCATCAGGTGCCATTTCCTCACAATTTCTTTAGCTTCCTCCTCTGACATAAATGATATGAAATTTAATATCAGTACTATAATATGGATGGTGCATAGCAAGTCCTTAGAACGGAATAAACGCAGATTGCTAAAAATGAATGCTTTCCCTCTCTTTTCCAGTCCGTGTGCCAAGCTGTTCTTCTGCTTTGCATTAGTATAGCAATTCTCAACATTTCCAGCATCACACACTTTTGATCTGTGCAAAATGTTCACACCTCTTTTACTATCTGATCCACTTCTAAGGGGGTGGGCGGGAATTAATAATGTAAGAAAATAAATACAGAAAACTATTCAAAAATTCTAAATGAAAGTAGGATTTTTTTTAAAATGGTTCAGCTGATTTAAAAAAAATTGTTATGAAAATCTCACAGTCTCTCCCACCCTCAAATTCTTATACACAACCGCACACACAATTTCGGAATCAACATGTCGGAAGTTGTGAGGATAGCTTTTACTTTCTGCTGACTAACTTACTGCTTTCCAGATTTTCATACCCATGGAAATACTGTATACTCGTATACTGTATATACCAACTACAGGGCTTCATTAGCTTTAATGGTTTCATAAAAGGCAAAGTAAGAACTCTTGCATTGATCACACCTGCAGCAATGGCATTGATCGGAACTTTTCCTACATGCAACCAGCCAGTCCACCCAGCTTCCCCCTAACAAATCTCATCATTCAACCCTACCACCAACATCTCTGCTTTCTACCAGCCTCAGGGGGCAACTACTACCTACACGAATCACATGTGTTCTTCGTGCTGCTGCTATCTCTCTCCCCTTCCTCCCCCAGTCTTATATAAACCAGACATTTTATATGGAAAGCAGAGGTTTGCAAACATACACTGCTTGGCCAGTGCCTCATTAACCCCCAGTTCAGCAGCAACGGTCCTGCCCTCAGCTGAGAGTCACATGAAAGAGCTTGACGAGAGGCTGCCAAGCCCCATGTGACGGGAGCCCCACGGCCCTGTGCTGGGCTGAGCCATCACATGCTGGCTGCAACCACGGCAGAGGAGAACGTTCCTGGGCTCCCTGCCATACAAATGGGGGCAAGGGTGGGGAGACTACAAATGGTGGTGGTGGGGAGAGCCAAAAAGAGAACTCGCCGCTTGAAGGGCCAGATGGGGAATGGGGAAAAGTGAGAAAGGAGGTTATGATCAGGAGGAAACCGGAGAGAAAAGGAAAAGATGGTGACCGGGGGAAATAGTCTAGCTCAAATTAAGTTTCCCAGATTGAGTGAAGGGAGATGTGGAGATAATGGAGAGAACCCATCACAAAAAAAAAAAAAATCATCCCCACATAAGAAGCCACCTTCTGATAAAGTCAGACCACTGGGGGCATCTGTTTCACTGTCACGTGGTTTCCACTAGCTCCTCTGGTTTTCAGGTAGAGCTTTATTGAGATCTAACATGGATAGGCTGGAGATGAGAAGCCCAGGGCCTTATTTCCTCCTCCTCTTCAGAGTCACATCCATGAACCATTAGACCCCGCATGACGGGTGAAGTTACTGGTTGTAGTACCAAGATCAAGGGAAGGGTCTGGAGACTTCCCACGGGGAAGAGAATGGAACCTGAGCATGAAGTTGATGAACCTATCCTAGTGCAAACTGCACTTTTGTCCAGAATAATCTTATACTGTATACCGCTTTTATTGTATTTGTATATCTATATAGATATAATGGCCATTGGCAATAATAAAAACTAAATTTGATTTGATTTAGGCTGTAGTTAGTGCCTTTGAACTAACTGGAGAGGTGAAGTTTACAGTAACATCTACCTCTTCAAAACAACCTCTGGACATCTGACAGGAGGAGAGGTAGTTTTCAGGATTGAAATTCATTGGCTAGCAATCCTTTATTGAGGAGTCAGCAGCACTCAACAGATGAATGAAGGGGAAAGGTGTCAAATGATTCTTCACACTGAATGTTCGATCAGTCATGGCCCCTTGAAGAGGGGGCACGGTTCTACTTAGGCTTGTGCTCCTCACCTTCTGTCTGGTGACCACACCTTACAATAAGGTCATCTGGAGCCTAGGAACACAACCTTATTTTGATAATACTTACCTAGAATGTCCTTCTTAATAAATTCAGTGGCTAGCAGGACATCCCCAAAAGACATATAAATGAGCTAACTGGCTGTTTGATCTCAGTCCACAGCATTCACAGTAGCAAGTGGTCATGTTATATGAAAGAAAAGGGCTGGGGGCAGATCACAAGGGAATAAGGGGCAGCCGTTGAGAGAGGAAGAAAGAATTCACCAGGCTGTATCTGTAGTTTCCTTCCACTTTGCCATAATTTGATGGAAAAGAAAATAACAGATGAAGGTGTTGAGAGTGTTATATTCACAATTTATCATGTGTATAGTCTGAATCCTGCAGCTGAAGTGTATATCATGCGCACAGACACACACAATACATGTATCACTGACCCACAGCACTGTGGGTGTAAAACCACGTCTGTACACTTTATTTGCATAGTTACTTACAGTGCTAATCTAAGATGGTGCACAATCACAACCATCATCCTTTTTCACCAAGTGCGCGCATGCGCGCGCGCGCACGCACGCACGCGCACACACACACACACACACACACACACACACATGCACACACACACACACACACACACACACATTCCACATTCCAGACAGCAATAATCACCACAAGAGGATTAAAGTCTCCTTGTCTGCCCATTTCTCCATGAGGCTTGTGTGAGCATGTGTGAAGGAGAAGAAAGCTAGTGACAGAGAATATGTCCTTGACTCTGCTGAAGCCCACCAAGACACTTACCCTAAAGCTGTGACAGCTATTCATGTGGCAGACTGGAATACAATACACGTATGTAATTTTGAACTCAGTGGAATTTGAGGTGGTAGTGGTGAGACTTAAGGTTTTGCCCTCACATGCTTTCTGATTATACAAGAACTCAGTCAAAATTTAGAACTACAACTTTATATGTGCAATAGGCTTTTCATGTCGACATTCTTTGGCACCATGATTATCCTCCGAATTAAGCCTGTTTTCTACATTACAGCTGCCTGCCAAAACTCCTAGTCCAGTTCACACACTCTAACACCTGCTGTGCACTTTACAATAAAAGGTAAAACCCTTCACACACTTGTTAATTCTGTGACTGGTGCCGCATCTAATGTGGGGCACGGATCTGGGACCTCATCTTGAAACTTGAGGATAAATTAGTTATTCAATAAATATCTATTTGATTTCAGACATTGAGGAATGCATAGCTGAACATTAGGCTCTGGAATAAATTTTTCGTGGACTTTGAACCAAGAGTATTGCCATAAATGGGAAACAGATCAAGCAGAAATCTGCTTTTAATGACAGTAAGTCCAATGGCTTTTCCCTGAGGCATGTAGATCTGAACATCCTAATTAAAATGTGGAAAAGTCTTTGAGAATTAACTTGTGTTTCTTCTGACTATTTCTTGCAGAAGCGCGACTTTGAAGAAGAGAGGCCAAAATACATTGTTACCAGGGCGATTTGTATATGTGATGCTAAAAACAATTTCAAGACATTTTCACATTTGAACGCTGTTTATGAGGGAAGGACTTTTAAAAACAAATCTGATGTACAATGCCAATGCAGGGCTTGGTTTTTAAAAATTTTACTGGATTTAAAATAAAGTTGATCTAATCCTCACCTAGCAATAGGCTTATTGCTGTAATTCTCTAAATGAAATGAAAAGACAATTTAAATATAAAATGAGAACATATAAATAAAATAGTACTTGTATTCAGAAAGGATTGCAGGGGAGCAGGTTAGGATTTAGCTTACATTAAGCAGAATAAATCTATATACAGTGGACCCTCATATAACAAACAGTTTGTATAACATAAAATCTGTACAACATAAAAAATTCCGGAGATAGGAGAAATTTGCTTAACAGAATCGTCTATGGGGTGAATCTGAACAACCTAAAAATGGTCACAATTAGGGATTATTCTGTTTTCAATGCATTCCTATGGGAACTTTGTATAAAGGAAAATTTTCTTAACATAATTTCATTTGGAACGAATTAATTCCTTTATACAAGGTACCACTGTATATACTGTATATAATAAGTAGCATTATATGTGCTCTATTATAATTGTTAACAATTTAGAATATAAAGTGGGACACCACAGCTAGTTGATTGATAAAAATCTTAGAACACATGGGAAACATATAGCCACTTCAGCCCTGTGAGGGGGAGCCCCTCACAGAGCCCCAAACAGAACATTTTCAGACTTACACACCATTTTTGCACTGACTAAGTTGTGGAGACTTGCACTATAGCTAGTGTGATCTTAATTTTGCTGTGCCCTTGCTTTACCACTTAGTAAGGATAGCAGTTGAATCTGAATGAGATGCACATTCAGATTGTGGGACTCTTAATTAATGGGGTGACAGGGGTTATTTTCACGAATTCCACTGATTTGTAATTATGTGTACAGTTCTTTCAGGAAGAAGGAAGAAAATATCCGGGACTTTACTTACTGCGCTGAGCTGTAGCTACAGCCAGAAGGGCGCATATCACAGCCAGCAGGTACCAACTCCTTGGCATCTTCACCCTGGTTTCTGCGTAGCCTCCTGAGCGTCTGAGGGCAAAGGAGCGCAGTCAAGGAGCCACCGGCTATATGAAAGGGAGCTCATTTGCATAACCCCACCTTTGCCTTGCCATGAAGGCACCACTTTCTTTCCTCACCTCCTCCCGCTTTCTAAGAACGAGGAAACATGGGATGTGTGACCGAGTCACAAGTTAGCATTGTGGTGAACACAGTGGGGGCCCCCATTATTTGATTCCTTAGTTGAAGGGAATGTTAAAGAAGGGGATGGGTGAAGCTCAAACACTAGAGCTCTTCATGAAGGCAGTCGGGGGTTAATTAGGGAGAGGGCAAGAGAGATGAAGCAAAATGACTAGTTATGCAACTTCATTAAAGAGTATTGGGGTGAAATTACAGGGTTCCTCAGAGGCCCCGTTTCTTTGCCTGTCATGCTGGCCTTTTTGCAACCAATTCAGGAAGAAATGTTGCATTTGGTGAACGAAGAAAGCAAAGCTTCTCACAGTTTAAGATAACATCAGCTGGCGTGAGCCATAAAACCATAAATTATACAGCTCTAACTCAACATTTAATGATTCTCACCAGTTCTACTAACTAACCGTCCCTCCTCCCTCCCCTCAACCCTACACACACCCCACCTCTATTTTCTACAGCCTATCATATCATCTACAGCCCATTAATATTTGCTCATATTATATCGTACACCTCATTCTGCTGCTACATATGTCTGACGAAGTTCACATGTGAACGAAACGTTACATTAAAATATGAAAGTTAGTCTTTAAGGTGCCACATGTTTGTGTCTTTTATTTTATTTTATTTTATTTTTCTTTGAATTTTGCCTGAAATTCTTGAAAAGACTAACACGGCTACCCTCTTTGAAAGCTTGTAAGGGAGCAGCACATGATATAACTGATAAAATCGAGAGAGAGAGAGAGAGAGAGAGAGAGAATTTGTGGACATATCAAGAGCACTTCCCATCCAATGTTCATCCTAGCTTGGAAAAAATGAAGGCCTTGTATGTAGTCAAGACAAGGCAAAACCAGTTGGAAAATGACAGTGAGTTCTAGTGGTTAGAGACTTACACTATAATACCCATCTGAGAGGGGCACATTTTACTATGGCTCTTATTATGGCCCCCTGAAATTTAGGATACGGTATTTTTTTAATTCCTAAGGGCAGGGAGAGGTGTTTGTCATCTAATATGTTTTGTTGATTACTGTTTATAAATCTGTTATATATGACTTTTCATTGTTTTTTTATTATTTACTACAGTATTTTGTAAACAGCCCTGAGTAGTGCAATTTGCACTAAGGGGCTAGTATACAAATACAGTGGACCCTTGTATAACAAACAGCTTGTATAACATAAAATCTGTACAACATAAAAATTCTGGAGATAGGGAAAATTTGCTTAACATAATCGCTTATGGGGAAAATCCGTACAACATAAAAATGGGATTACTCCGTTTTCAATGCATTCCTATAGGAATTTGTATAAAGGATAATTTGCTTAACATAATTTCATTTGGAACGAATTAATTCCTTTATACAAGGTACCACTGTATAAATACAAATATCAAATATAATAATAGTTAGAGGCTTGGACTTCAAACAAGTCTGATTCCTACTTAGGCATTAAAACTCAACGGACTTAATAGAAGCTCTCTCTCTCTCTTTCTCATTGTAACCTCTCTCCTAGGTTATGGTGAGAACAAATGAGGCAGTCCTCCCTTACAGTTGCATTCTAGGCAGGAGGATACTTACGTTGAGAATGTACAACCGCGTAGCTTTTTCTTCTTTGATTAGACTTTATCATTTAGAAAACACTGTGTACAAGCATCAAGGACATAACAGTCCACAAAACATGAAAAAGCCAAAAGACACAAGAAGCATAACTGGGAAACAAAGTTGTTTGGACCGCCTCGTGTGAATGGCCACTGCACATAGAAGACCCCTTTCTAGGACTGTGATTTTCCAGTAGATGCTTCACCTGGAAGCTCCCTCTGTAATTTAAATAATGGGGAACTGAAATCATATGCCTTCCCTTTTTTCACCATCTCTTTTTTTATTTTGTTTAACCATTAATTGATGAGATAGAAGACAAGGATTGCCCTATATTTTAACATTTTCACAGTGCTTGAAATTAAGTATTCTGTAAGTAAAACACTGTTGAGAGAGGGATTTTCAATACACACATTAATGGCTTCTCTGACTCCTCTCTCAAACCACCTATCTTCTCCATCTAATATGTGTACATCCTCATGTTTGAATGAGTGTTCTTTGTCCTTCAAATGAAGGTACACTGCTAATTCTTGTCCTGAGTTGTTGTCCCCTCTGTGCTGGGCCATCCTCCTGTCTGTGTTTCTATTAAAAATAACACCAACCAAGACTTTCAAAACACAAATGCACATCTCAGAAGAGGCTACATAGAGACGACTGAGCTGAACAACTGTGCTAGGTATCTGGTACAGTAGAATTCACCAAAGCTCTGTGAAAATATCCTCAAATCATCATTAATTTTTAATCCTAAGTGGCAATGTTTAGAAATCAGCAGGGGAACATTCCGTGTCAGAAACTCATATTTATTTTACAGAAGTGAAAACATAAGAGAAATTACATGTGATCTTATACTTCTAAGGTTTTTATCAAGATTGGGAATGTCCATTTGTAGAATATAAAATTTGGAACAGGATAATTGCCCCAAAATGACCCCTTTATAAAACAGACATAAAAAGCATTGAGATTTTAGAACTGAAATGCTTTATAGAAAACAGAGGAATACAAAATGAACCAACATGAACCAGTCAGGCGACTCTTCCAGAATACAAATTGACAAATAGGATGGACTCTATGTAAAAAAGAATTAGCCAATGGTATGAACTTTTAAAAATACAAACCGACAAATGGCATGATTCCAGGTAAACAGAAGATAACCAATAGTGTGAGCTCTCAGAGAAATGCAGAGTGGATTAATGCTATAAAGGTAGACTGTGTTCAGATGCAAATGAAGTTAAGATTTCTTTATTGTCTCATTATCTGCTTTCCTCTGACACGAGGAAGGGCAAACAAGGGAAGGAATTAGGGTGAGGCAGGAGAGAATTAAAAGGGGTGGGAATCAGGGGGAGAACAAAGGAAAATTCCTCTGGCCAGGTGCAGCTGTTGTTGCCTCTTCCCCAAGGGCTGGGTCTGTGGGGACCCCCAACCAACTCGTACAGGAGCCCAGAATATTTCTTAGCTAGCATTGGGGAGAAATCAAGGTACTCCTGTCCCTATCTGCAAGGGTAGTCTAGGGTTATTATATTATGTTAAATTGAGCCCTGTCAATCCAATAATGTAGGTACACAGCAGCATGAGAAAAGGCCAAAAGTCCTTCCCATGAGTACGGGCCCACTCTCCCTGATGGATCTGGCTGCTACAGTGACCCCCCGCCATTTCGCGGTTCAGGTACCGCGGCCTTCCTACAACATGGGATCGCAGTACCTTCACCGTGGGGGGGGGAGAGCCCCCCGGGTTGCTCCGCACTGCCCCCCCCCACCCCCCAGAAGCCTCGGGGGGTGTGGGAGGGCGGCAGGGGGCGATCGGGTTGCTCCGTGCCGCCCTCCCACACACACACCGAGAAGCCTCGGGGCGGCCGGGAGAGAGCAATCTGGTTGCTCCGTGCCGCTCAGCCAGGCTCCCCCGGGAAGGCCCACGGCAGGCGAGAGGGGCGGTGCTGAGCGATCTGGTCGCTCCGCGCTGCTCAGCCAGGCTCCCCCACCCCCCACCCGCTTTCGCATATCGTGGATTTTCTTGCATTGCGGGTGGGGTGGGTCCCTAACCCCAGCGATCGGCGGGGGGTTACTGTATCTGCTTGTGAATAGTTTTTCTGTCCCTGAAGCATTCTCTAAGGAAAAACTGCTCTGCTTTTGTTTGCAGTTCTTTCCTTTCAATGCCCACCCTTTTCTCGTCACCCCACATTAGAGTTTGGACAGACAGGGCAATTTGGCAAACCCCTTTCCTGACTTTTTCCCTCAGCTAGGGCTCTGCTGGGGCTGTGCTCCTTTGTAGGGGGTTGGAACCCACAGAGTGGACTAGCCCTACTTCCTTGCCTTTTCTTGGAGCTGTCATTAAATTGGCTGCAGTGGCTTTCCTATTTTGTTTGCTTTTTATTTAAAGTAAATGGCACATTGAAAGATCAATTAAACATTCCCCCTTTTAATACCACAACACACCCATTGTGTCACAGGGTTGTCACCTCCGATAATGTTGCTCACAGCTCCATTTGGGGGCAAGCCAGCCATCTGCAAAGACAAAAAGCTAATTAGGATCATGCCAAATCCTACCAAAAAGAATAGCTGCCCTATCACTGTGTCAGGAGGGTGTGTAACAGCTCTTAAAAGAGCAGAATGGTTTGATCAAAGTAGAAGTACGTATCTGTGGATGCCACAATTTGGTTCAAACTGTGATCCACCTTACTTTTATTAAATCCTTTGCCACCAAAATCATTTTGGAACATAATGAAATGGTCTAAAACAAATATCTTAAGGACAATTTTATCTGTCTCACCCCCTCCAAAGGAAAATAAAAAGGAAAGACTCATCCTTGATAGCTTCAAGTCAGAGGCTGTTGGGATCACCTTTTGATCAAACCCACACCACTTACTGTTGCCAAGCCCTCAAAATATCCATTCCTCCCATTCAAAGGTGGGAGAACCACTGATAAGCCATCCCTCAGCTTCCCTGTAGACTAGAGAATAGCACAGCCAGGCCTCCCAATTTGAGTGGCAGAACCTGGTTGCTTTGTAGCAGCCTACAGAGGACTGCAATTCATAAATTCACAGGGGGCGCTGAAGATAAAAAGCCAATAATGGACTCTGGACTCCATTGGAACCCCATTTGTACCTGTCCATAAATCAAGACTATCAACCCCAAATTCAGCCCCTTATTAGCCAAAATTTTCCTTCTTAAAGGGACATAACTGAACCTCCCACTAAAACACCCCAGGTCAGTATCCTTACACCTCCATTTAACCCCCCCATGCATTATTTTCATCTTTCACTCTGTACACACACACACACACACACACACACACACACACACACACACACACACACACACACACACACTTTTTCTTCCCTAACAACCCCTGTTGTGTCTACTCTTGGCATGGAGGCACTGTAACCATCATCTTCCAACAGCATCATGGAATGGACCAGCCTCACTTCTCTGTGGGGTCATAAAATGGATCGGAATCACCCTTTTTGCAGCATTATGGACAAAGGCCTTGAGTTTCACCTTGGAAAAAAACGTATTAATTGGACCTCCTTTCCTGGTTCCCCAAGCAGCCTGTTTTCGGCCACTGGAAACCAGCCCAGATATTGTATTTACCTTTCTTTGTGTACCAAATATTTGTATTTCAAAACCCCCACTGTTCCACACCTTGAGGGGGACTGGTCTGATCCAGCTACATTATCCAGGCAAAGACCTGATGATTAAACCCATCAACCAGCCAGCCTTCCCATTCTGATGTCTCACACACCTTTGGTTCTCATAATGGGTGTCCCCCTAAGCCCATCCCTGCCCATTGCCACCTGATTACTTTCCTAACTCACCTAATTGTCTCTTGATGGCCCAATCCAGTCTTATTGGGTAAGAAACGGTCTGGCATTACAGCTACAGAGACTAAACTTTATGGATATCAACATGGCCACATGATTCTTCTTCTTCTAGGACAATGTTGCCGACTCTATGGCACAGGTGTCAAAGGTGGCACTCGGAGCCCTTTCTGTGGGCACCCAACATCGCCCCTTCACAGCCACCTGCTTTCAGGTTAAATCGCTGTATTGGCACTTTGCGAAAAATTAGTGGGTTTTGAATCGCAGTTTGGGCACTTGGTCTCTAAAAGGTCCGCCATCACTGTTCTAGGAATTACAGCTGACTGGGGGGATTTTGGTTCATTTTAGGACTGGTAGACATTTACCAAAACCTGTTGTCTTCAAAAATAGAATGAAAATAAATTAAGCTTGGAATCTGGCAACCTTTGAATTAAACTAGTGATTGGGTTGGACTTAATGCCTTGAAAACTGGAATTTCAGCCTGTTTTTGACCAGAATACTATTTATTGCTTGTTAGTTTGTGGCTTACAGCATTCCATGTAATCAGGTGTGAGTGACTGATGAATGTGGTTTGGCTAGCTCAGAAGACCGCATTTGGCCCATTTTTAAATACTGAAGTTGTTGAGTCTGCAGCAGGTTATTCCTGCTGTATGCTGCTGGGCCTCAGAATTCCCAATAAAGAGTCCAGCAGGAGAGACATCCAAGGGGGAATGCTGGTTTTATTTTTTTTAATGTCTTTTTATTGATAACATTCTTCAATTATATATTTTTATCCTCTTTAAGGTTTACGTTTTCGCCCTCTTATCCCCCCTCCCGCCACTTCATTATTTTCAGTGTTTTTCTCTCAGCGAGGGGCACAAGGTCTGGAGCTTCCACCGAACGTCTTCGTTCTCTTCTTCCTCTATCCATCTCCGGTACACAGTCCATTTCTCCTTAGTTTTCTCTATTTTGTCTTTCCACGGCATATCTTGGTCAATAATAAAAATTACATCTGATTGAATAATTTCAAACAAATAGTTATGCCATTTCTTTTCAGTCCATTTACTCTTGTCTTTCCAACCTGCCGCTATGACTGCTTTGCCTGCTAATACCATTGCTTTTAGTAGTTCTGCCTGCTTCTTCTCTACTGTATCTATTCCAATTGAACTTAAACACATTAATTCAGCATCTATTTTTATATTTACTGGGAGTAATTTATTTATTTTATTAACAATAATTTCCCAGAATGTTTTAACTTCCGAACACTCCCACCACATATGAGAATACCATCCTTTTGTTTCCTTGCAGTGCCAACAATTGGGATTTAGTCCTGAGAACATATTTGCTAGCATGGCTGGGGTTCTATACCATTTAGTGAAGAATTTCAATTCTAGTTCCTTAAATTTGTATAGTTTTATTTTAGTAATTCCATTCATTAGTCTTATAGCTTTTTGCTCTGATATTTGCATTTCTGTCTCCCATTTTTTTTGTAATTGCATAATTGCTTGTTCCTTGTCCGTAGTCATTTTCTTATATATGACACCTGCTAGCCCTCTTTTATTTTGATTCATTATTCTGTATATTTCTTCTATTGGTTCCTCTATACCTATATCCCTTTCTTCTATTAATTTATGAACCTTCTTATATAGGCCAGCTATTTTTAGCCAATATTGTGGACCTATTTCCCTCTCTAACACTGGAATTGCTTTCAACACTTCTCCGTTGTACATATCTTTTATTCTTCTAAATCCTTTTTGCCTAAGTAAATCCCACTATCCAGGATCTGTATTATCTTTTTCTAGTGTTTCCATTGGTGCCCATCTGGATATACCTTTTAGCCATTTTGGTTGCCACTTCTTCCAAATTTTCAGTATGTTTCTTCTAGGTCCCATATCTAATTCATTTTCTCTAGTTGCCTTATTTGTAAATACACCAAATTTTCCTACCCCCTTATTTGCCTCATTTTCAAATCTAACCCATTTGGAATTCTTACCTTCTATTTCTAAAAATGTTTTCAACTGAAAGGCTTCGTAGTAACTTACTATATCTGGTACGCCCCACCCTAATTCTGAGTTATGTCTATGAATTGTTCTTTTAGAAATTCTAGTATTTGAGCTGCCAAATATCCATTTCCTTATTTTGGCATTCCATTTTTCTAATCTTTGTTTGGTGATTTCCAATGGTAAGACCTAGAAAAGGTATATTAATTTTGGTAACCAAAACATTTGTACTCCTAATTCTAGATGTTATTACTTCTGATTTTGTCATATTAATTTTTAAACCTGAAGTTGTTTCAAAATCTTCTAGTATCACCTTAATTTCTTTAATTCCTTCCTTTGGGTTGCACGTTATTATAATTATATCGTCCGCAAACAAATTAATCTTCATCTCTGCTTTCCCTATTTTGCAACCTTCTATCCTTCCTGAATTTCTAATTCTTTCCGCTAATTGTTCTATTGCCATTATAAACAAAAAGGGTGAGAGTGGACAGCCTTGTCTTACTACCCTTGTAATGGGGAATTGTTCAGTGTGCTCGCTATTTATTCGAACTATGGCTGAACTATCTTTATAGATTTCTTGTATTGTTTTTATAAACCTTTGGCCCATACCATATTTCGTCATTATACACCATAAAAATTTGTGAGACAGAGTGTCAAAAGCTTTGTATACAACTAATTTAAGTAGTCCTAATTTCTTACATTGACCATGACTTAATACATTTAATATATTCCTAATTGGATGAGCTATACTTCTATTTTTCACAAACCCATACTGATCTTCCTTTATTAATTGTGGGATGATATTTTTAAGCCTATTTGCCATTATTTTGGCAAAAATCTTATAATCTTGATTTAGTAGACTTATTGGTCTATAAGAACCCAGTTCCTTAGGGTCCCTCTGTGGTTTTAATAATATTGTTATTTCTGCCTTCCTCCACAAATTGGGTGCCTTCCCTCCCTTTATTATATTATTAAAAACTTCTTGCAGTTCTGGTATTAAAATTCCCTTCATTTCCTTATAAAACTCTGGTGTGAATCCATCTGTACCTGGTGATTTACCTACTCTTAATCCCTTTATTACCTGTTCTATTTCTTGCAGTGTTATTTCTGCCTCAAGGCCCTCTTTCTCTTTCTCTTTGAGTTTAATTCCTATTAATTCTTCATACTCTCCAGTATCTTTTTTCTTATATAAGGTCTTATAAAAATTCATAAAGGCTTCTTTAATCTCTTTCAGGTTGTGTCTTATATTCCTGTTTATTCTAATAGCTTTCACTTTTTGCTTTTCCCTCTTGATTTTTAAATGTTTTGCTAATCTTTTAACTGATCTTATTGTATTTCTCTGAAATTCATCCTTTACCATGACTTGTTTTTTCCAAAGTGATTTTAAATCAAGGGAGTCTAATTGCTTTTTCAAATCTGTAATTTTCCTGCTTCTAGCCTGACAGAATGTCTGCAATTGTTGTGCTTGCAATTCCTCCAATTCTTGTATTTTCTCTTTTTTTGCCATGTACCATCCTTTTTTTATTTCCTTCTCTTTCATTAAACAATATCCTCTGATGACATATTTTGCAGCATCCCATAATATATCTGTGGTGACTGTTCCTCTATTTTCCTGAAAGTAGAATTTTATTTGGTCTTCCATATATTTTTTATCCTTTTCTTTAGACATAATCATATTATTGTATCTCCACCATCTTTTGGGTTGATCCCCGTTTACTTCTATTTCTACACTAATGGGCGCATGGTCTGATATCCATATTGGATGTGTAGTTATTCCTTTTAGTTCCCATCTACTAAATTCATTAAGAATTATGTAATCCAAGCATGAGGCTGTTTTATGTCTGTTAGAAAAATATGTTGGTTGTGGAGTTAAACCTAGTATTTCATGTGCTTCTTTTAAAGCCCATTGTTTCCACTTAAATATTTTACTTTTCGTAAAGTCTATTTTAAAATCTCCTGTTATTATTACTTCTCCTTCTGCAAATTTCTGGTTTTATTCAGCTCAATAAAAGACAGCAGGCCAACACCCCACCCAGGGCAGTGCTGAGGTGTTCCGCCCCCAAGACAAAATGGAGACACATTTTATTCCTTCCTTTTCCCTCCCTCCAAGGTGGCTGGGGGTGGGCAGGGGCAGTCTTTGGGGATTGTCCAATGGATGCAGTCTGGGGCTGGTCCAGGGGTGGTCCCAAGGCGTTCCTGATTATGCAGGGCTGGACATCTGCCCAGGTGTGCCTGGCCTAATCTGTCCCTTAATGGGCCATCAGGGGTGTGACAATGATAAGGGGGAGCAGGGTATTGTGTTGAGGTCTTGACAAACAAAGAAAATCAGTAAATCAATGGGGGGGGGGAGAGCAGTGAATCATCAGGAAACAGAGACAATTCAATGGGGAAACCAGAGTCTCAATGGAATGAGGCCGGAGGCTGCCAGATAGTCCTGGAAGGGTGTAAAGTTGAAATGGAAATGCCTCTGGCTGCCTCTTAATCCAGGATGCAGCTGCTGGAGAGTGCAAGGGCCAAGATGAACAATGGATTCCGCTTCTGGAAGATGCAGCCATGCCAAAGAGTCACCATTTTCCTCCTTCTCTCCCTAGGGTTCTTGCCCAAGATGGTGGTCCCAAGCATAGAGAACGGGGGGGGGTACCCAGGAAAACATGGTGGGGTAAGAGGTTAAGAGGGGAGCAGGGGGGATGCCCTAATAGCTCAAGGTGGCGGGGAGGGGAAGCCAAGAGAAAGAGAGGGGGGAATATAGTGGAGGGGGAGAAGGAGAATCCAGGTGTGTATGGAGTTTTGTCAGTAGTTTAGGCTCTTCAGGGTCTATGGTGAATGATGTTGTATTATTTCAATTAATCAAAGCCTCCTGGTTCAGCAACAGTGCTGCTCAGGTTGGGACAAGACTGCAGAGCAGCTTGCCTATTATTTCTCTGGGAAAGTTCCAGTTTGTTTGGGGTTTTCGTGTGGTGCTTGTGCATGGTATGGGGCGCGGTTTTGGGGTGTTGGGAACCCCAAAAGCATCTTGTAAAATATTTCATTATGTCCAATTATGACTTAACAAAGTGTGGATTCTTTAGAAGCTATATTGCTGATGGCTACCTTGTCATTATTTTATCACACACTCCCATGGTATCTGATTCAAGGAAGGATAATTAGTACAGTGGTACCTTGTATAAAGGAATTAATTTGTTCCAAATGAAATTATGTTAAGCAAATTTTCCTTTATACAAATTCCCATAGGAATGCATTGAAAATGGAGTGATCCCATTTTTATGTTGTATGAATTTGCCCCATAGGCGATTCTGTTAAGCAAATTTCCCCTATCTCCAGAATTTTTTATGTTGTACAACTTTTATGTTATACAAGCTGTTTGCTATACAAGGATCCACTGTATAAACGTTTTTTAAATTGGGTACAGACTACTTTTGTTTTTAGTAAAACTTATTTTGGAGTTTGCCACTGGCTGTTTCTTTGTATTGTACAGAGCTTTGTGTTTTTTAAAAACTGTCTATAACTGTTTTATTGCTTACTCTGTTTTTGGTATGTTATATTGTATTCTGAATATTGCGCTCTGTCGCCTCTCTGTAAGCCGCCCAGAGTTCCTCCGGGAAGATGGGCAGGATACAAATGCAATAATAAATAAAAATAAATAAATAAAATTTTGTGGTTTTGTATTCAATTGTATTTTTGTTTAATTTTATTACTTTGTTCAGTGGAATATTCATTCCCATGGATCTATTCTGGAATTCAAATATACTACTGCCAACGGCAGAAGAAAAAAAATGAATTTGCTCTTTATTTTGACAGCCAAATATAGGTAATAAGTAATTTTGGAAACAGGCGGTTTTGCTTGGATTGTTTACCCAGAATTCACATCTATAAGGCGAGCCTCGCCTTTCCTAAACGGGGGGGGGGGGTCGATTTTGGAGAGTTACGCCCCCTTTAAGGGCTTCAGGGCATTTTCTTTCTCCCCTCCCTCCCGGCGGCCCGCAAGCTCGCCTCCGAGCCAATAGGATGAGACGGTGGGCGGGGCCAAGGGAAAGCGGGAAGCGGTTGGCAAAGAGGTGAGGAGCTGCGGGCGGGAGCTTTGTTGCCAGTTGTTTGAGTCTCTCTCGCGCGGGAAAAAGCCAGCGAGCGCGCGAGCCGATCCCACCGCAGTCCCAACGGCCGGCCGGGCAAGAGCGCGTGCGAGAGGGCCCATCGCGAGCGCGTCTCTCTTTTCTCTCCTTCTCTGAGGCGGGCTTTGGGGCTTTCCTGGACTCCAGACCGGCCTCGCCCATTACGGCCTTTTCCCCGTCCCCCCGACCGAGCCGTCGACACCCCCACCCCCACCTCTCTCTCTCTCTCGGCTTCCCGGAGAAGGGGTGGTGGTGGTGGTTGGGCAAAGTTGTCCCTGGTCGCCGGCGGGGGCCCCCTTACCACCTCCTCCTCCACCTCCTTCCATGGAGAACTTCCAGAAGGTGGAGAAGATCGGGGAGGGCACCTACGGCGTGGTCTACAAAGCCAAGAACAAACTCACCGGCGAGGTGGTGGCCCTGAAGAAGATCCGCCTGGACACGTGAGTGCGAAAGGGCGACCTCTCCCCAACCCCGTTTTTGTTTTTAAGAGAATGAGGGGTTGGGGGGGAGGAGGAAGGAAGCCCCGTTGCAGCTGTGGGGAGGGGAGGGGGGCGGCGGCGAAGAGGGACCGGAGAGGCAAAAGGGGCCCCCTCCCCGGTTCCCTGTGTGTGTGTGTGCATGTTGGGGGGGGGCTTTGTCCTTGGCTCCCTCGCGCGCCTCCTCTTCCTGCCGCCGGAGGGGAACGAACAAAGAGTCCTGTGTCGCCTTTCTGGACGCGACGCACCAAGTTGTCCACCAACTTCCGCGGGACCGGCCCCTCTTCCTCCCCGAGGATGAACAACCCCCCCCCCCGCCCCCGCCGCCCGCCATCCGATCGACCCACTCACCCACCCAACCCGCGCGGCCCCCGGCTCGGGGCCCCGCGGGGGGCGGGACGCCCCCCCCCCACAATCCCCCCGGGTGCTCTCCGGGGAAGGGAGGGCTGGCGGTGCCCCTTTGGGCGGATTGGGAAGTTTTCAGTAATGAAGGGCCTCGAGGAGGGCGGGGGAGCTTCTTCACAGGCCAACCCTCACCCCACCCCACCCCCCTAGCATGAGTGGCCATGGCGGGCTCTGTCTTATGCCAGGCATGTCCAAACTTCGGCCCGCCAGATGTTTTGAACCACGACTCCCACAGTCCTTTGCCATTGGAAATACAGGCTTGGAATTCTGGGAGTTGTGGTCCAAAACGTCAGGAGGGACGAAGTTTGGACGTGCCTGTTTTATGCGTTTCTAACGCCGGATGGTAGAGTTTATTAAGAGGGCTGGGGAAGGGGGGGATGAATGGGGTGGCTGGAAGGGGGACTGATGAGGTGGCCCGAATTCGCTAGCCAACGTGGCCACATAGTGCTCTCACTCCTGTTAAACCTGGCCTCCGTGGCTTCTCAAGTGCTGCATTTGGCAAACTGCTGCAGGAGCTCTGCCTTGCAGCTGTTACGTCCTGTTTTCTCTACTTTTAAAAAAATTGCATCTTTTTTAGCTAAGAAGGAAAGGATCATTGAGCATGTGCAGAAAGAATGTTCTCTCCATTGCCAATCCCTTTATGTCTAGAGGCCAGCTGGGAATTCCTCAGTACAGTACATCTGAGATCCTTTATTTTCCCAATTCTAATTTCCAGCAGTGTGTGGAAGAGTTATCTTTTTTGGGAGGGGCTCCAGATCTCAGAAAACACAACCAGCATTCTGGAAGTTGCAGTTCAAAAGAGAAACTTTTGCAGGCTCTTATTTTCAGAGAATATTGTTCATGCATACTGAGATAACTTTAGGTTAATGATATTTAGACATTCTTTTCCTTGCTTTGTTTTCTGGGCACCACACAACACTTAACACACTGGATTGTAATGCATAGTATTCTCCTGTGGCTTAGGGTTGCATTTTCCTCGTTTTATATAGACCTTAGTGCAGTGGTTCCCAGCCTTCCTAATGCAGCGACCCTTTAGTACACTTCCTCATGTTGTGGTGACCCCTTGCCCTACTTGGAAGAGGCCACAAGCCCCCTTTGGCAGGCCACTGCTACATGTGGCCATAGAGAACTTCCCTCTACAGGCACCCTCAGCCAATCACAGTCTCCGGTGCCATTGACTGACATCCCCTCCAACCTATCAAGCTGTAACTCACTCTTTCCTCCCCCTCATCCTCCAGGCCCAAGCCCTTTGTGCCTTTTTCTTCACTTGCTCATGGTGACCCCTGTGAAATGGTCATTTGACCCTCAGAGGGGTCCCAACCCCCAAGTTGGGAAACATTGCCTTAGTAGATGTTACTTTTACCTTATACTTTATTCATTTCTGAAGCACCAACAAATTATACATTGTACACTTGTAACCAGTGTGGATAAATCATTATTTTTTAAAAATCAGGTTAGGTTGTTATTTAAATCAAATTGATTTAAGTCAAAACTACCTTGCTTGTAACCTACTTAAACTTAAGTCTCCCACATTTCAAAGTGATGTATGCAATTTGTACCCTCTTTCTGTTTACTCCTCACAAAAACCTTCTGTGTAGAGCAGTGGTGTCCAAACTTCAGCCCTCCAGATGTTTCGGACCACAACTCCCACAGTCCTTTGTAATTGACAATACAGGCTTGGAATTCTGGGAGTTGTGGTCCAAAACATCTGGAGGGCCGAAGTTTGGACAGCCCTGATGTACAGTAAGATGAGAGAGGCAAATTGAAGGTTTTGGAGCTGTGTCTGTCAGGTTTGCAGGCAGCACTCTAATCATCACACACACTCCACTATTTATTTAATGCTAGGAATGTTAGTTATTAAAACAAGAGTTCGCTGTACATTTTTAAAAAATCAGTTCCAACATGGGGGAATTGGTTGTCATGCATTAATTGGCAGCTCACTTAAAATTGTTAATTTATAAAAGTGAACAGGCAGGGCTGTAAATGACACTAGGTGTTGTGGCATTTAATCCTATTTGGAGGATCACTAACTGTCACTTGATACTAGTGATCAGGATGTCTGTGAAGATTCTCAGTCATCCAGGTGAGTTTATCTGGAAGTTGAGTCATGGCTACTGGACTTCTTTTTTGAGAGATAGAAAGGTTTCGCTGTTCATCCAAACAGCTTCATCGGTCTGAATACAGCTAGTGCAAATCCTCCATCTTGTAGGCAGCTTTGACCTCTTGTCACCCTGGCCTGAATTAGGCTCCTAAGATGAACAATGGCCTAAATAGGCTCGTTAGGGAGACAATAGTATCCTTAGCCTTAAGGTGAACAATGGTTACCCCTCCCTCAACAGAGGTGGTGGGCTCCGGCATAGTCTATCTGCTACTTACCAGGCTGTGCTTTCCAAAAGCCTTCACCACCAAGGCCATAGCTAACGACCCATTCTTGATAGGTTTCAGCACCTTAGGCCATTGTTCACCTTAAGGCTAAGGATACTATTGTCTCCCTAATGAGCCTATTTAGGCCATTGTTCATCTTAGGAGCCTAATTCAGGCCAGGGTGACAAGAGGTCAAAGCTGCCTACAAGATGGAGGATTTGCACTAGCTGTATTCAGAACAATGAAGCTGTTTGGATGAGAACAGCGTAAGGTTTCTATCTCTCAAAAAAGAAGTCCAGTAGCCATGACTAACTTCCAGATAGTGATCAGGATATAGGAGTAAAGAGTCTGTCCCAACTAGAGAAGTCCCACTGAATCAACTGGATTTTGGTGACTGAGAACATATTTAAGTCTTGTTGATTCAGTGGATCTAACTAGTTGGAACTAACTCTTGTGGCTCTAATTTTAACAGATTTAGTCTATATTCTGCACATTATATTATGTTTTAGGGGCTGATCACCAGCATTTACTACACATTACATGAGTACGTTATACGTACCAATAGATCCAGTTGAAATGACACTGGCAGATGGCCCTAAAGATGGGAATAGAATACCTGATACCAAAAGTTTTTGGACTACAGGTCCCTTAGTCCCTCACCATTAGCTGTGCTGTGTAAGATGGAAGAGAATTGTAGTCCAACAAACAACTAGATGACCAAGCACTTCTTCACCCTTTATGAAGGGATCCAAAATTAGAAAGGTTAATAGCCAGTCTTATTGGACTAGAGTTTGTTGAAAAATACAAGCTTGTTGATTCTGTTCTAACGATTTTGAAATACAAGTGTGCACACTTACACTTAAAAAGGAGGCTCTAATGGAGATACTATTTGCATGGGCACTATGGTTTTTTGTTCCTTTTAGAACCTTTTCCATAAAGAGGAAAGCAGAGATTTTTCTGAAAGATTTAAGTTATATATTATTTATAGTTGTGTATTTTGAAATGTGGCACTTTCTGCATTTCTTCAGAAAGAGTCCAGTAGGTAAGGATATCTTCTTTCTTCTTTTTCTTTAGTGCTTGTCCTTTTTCCATTTAAATACAAAGTTGGGCTATTAGGTTTTTCCTTGATAAATCAAAGAGGGGCAACAAATCTGGAGCACAGCCATGGCTAGCTCAGTCCTGTAGCTCAATGTCTTCCCTCCTCATTCTGTCTTTCTTAAATGTTTCTAGGGAGACAGAAGGTGTCCCAAGCACAGCAATTCGGGAGATCTCACTCTTGAAGGAACTGAACCACCCTAATATTGTCAAGTAAGTGTGTGAAAGGAGTTTGGGAGAGGGGATACTCTGGGAAAATACAGTGGTATCTCTACTTATGAATTTAAGCTGTTCCAAATGCATGCTCTTAAGTCGAACAATTCTTAAGTAGAAGTACTGTATCTAAAAAAAATTGAAAAAATAAATTAAAAATTGATTTTTTAAAAAATTGTAAGTTGAGACCCCATCTAAAATTTGTAAGGTGGCAGTTAATACGCCACGATTTTCTGCTATTAAGTCAGATTGCTCTTAAGTCGAGCCTCTCTTAAGTAGAAGTACCACTGTAACTGGTATAGGTTCATTGAAGGGGAGAAAGTGCTACCACTTCCAGACAATTTTATGGCACGCACACGAGTGAGGATGTAAGGTTTGTGTGAGGGAATATTTGGTTGTCCAGGTATTATAGACTTCCAACTCTTAGAAGCTGTATCTTACGTGGCTAGTGGTCAGTAGTTGTGGGCAAAATTCCCTCTAGTTTTCCCCCCCGCTTCACGGCAGCCTTGTCCAGCTGCATGTAGGGGATGGGGTCTCAACTGAAACCCAGAATAGGCATTTACAGTAGGACCTCGGTATCTGCTGGGAATTGGTTCCAAGCCTTCCCATGGATAATGAAAACCATGGATAAGAGAGAATGCCAAAATGTTCCCAAAACTGCAGTTTTGTGATAGTAACTTTACAGCTGCTTTTTTGCAACAGTAGCTTGCTTTACAGCTGCTCTTTGTGATGGTACCTTGCTTTACGGCTCCTGTTTTATGACAGTAGCTTGCTTTGCGGCTGCTGAATTATGTATTTTTCCTCTGCCAACTGTGGATAATTGAATCAGTGGATAATGAATCAATGAATACGAGGGTCCTACTGTACTTCAGCTGCTGCTGTGGGGTACAGATGAAGCTATGCATGCACATGCATGCACCACTTACAGGAAAAATTGATTATGGGGGTTGTAGTTCAAGACATCTATTGGGGGCAAAGGACCCCTTCTTTGGATGTAAGAAAGGCAATTTATCAACTGTTGTGGAAGCTGCTGGTCTTAATTGCCAAGTAATTTTCAACATTCACCAAGTAATATGCAGAAATACACAAGGACAAATATTTATAACAAGAATGCCATGTCCTTGTTTTAGAGGTGGAGACTTTCCAACATTCTAAACTTGTGAGAAAAAGCAATTCTTTATTTTCTTTTTTTTATGGAAATGTTGAAGAAAATTGAAATAATTACTTTTCATATGAAGCCTAAACTTACTGCACCTGTTAGAAACATTGGACATTACATTCATAACTCTGCAATTGTACACAATTGTATAATTAGGTGCATTTATGAAATGTTAAAATGTAGACAATTGTATACAAGCCAACTTGTAAATATATATTGCATGCTAAAGAGAACGTTTCATACAGTCACGCTAAGAATGTATTTCTTAGTTTTGCCATTTGGGATCTAAGGGTGAAAATGGAAAATACAAATTTAGCAGGAAGCAAACTAAAAGGCAGAATTTGGACAGAATCTCGTGTTAAGACTGACTGTTTTTTAAATGAGAAAGGTCAGTTGAAGAAGCAGCATTCAGCAGTAAACCCCTACCCTTTTCTTATGGGGATAACAGCTTCCACTAAATGCAGGAATGCATATTGAATTTTATTGTTGTCTATACTGCATGTACACAGTAGAGATGGAGAACACGTCCTTGAGAAAAATGAAAAATAAATTGCTCTCCCAAATTTTTCTAACTCTCCCCAACCCCAAGCCTTTACATTTTGGACCACAACTCCTACAGTCCTTTGTATCTCTGGCAGTGGGGCTGAAATAATTACCATCTGTTCCACAAATTGAACTTGCTTTTAGAACTTTGAGTCTGAGTATTTGGTCCAAAAACACTGCTGCAATTTTTGTTGTTGCTCTTTAACGTAATACAAATGATGGATATATCAGAATTCTTGTAAACAAGTGTCCCCAAAAACAAAGTTTTAATCTTTATCTTGGTATTACCCAAGTATTTCAATAGAATCATTGATATGACATAAAATATGAAGGATTCATGTGAGAGCTGCTGCCTCCACCACCCAGACTGCCCATGGGCACAGCTTCTATAAAGTCAACAATATTGGAGCTGCTAGAATAAGGTTTTATTAATGTAGGGGAATAGGAGAAAGGTTTGGAATTGGATGCCAGTAGCACCCTACTCTGCCCGGTTGTGTGGGTGGGTGGTGGTGGTTTGAGCTGGTTCTACTAGCTCCCTCCCCCCCCCCACTTCACTGCAGCATCCCTCTCACAATAAAGTGCCATTCTAATCTTATAAAATATCAGACATTAAAAAGCATTGGATGTTTCAGATGAAAATTTATTGTAAACAAAACAAATTACACATACATTATTCCCTAGTGGTGCTAACTTTCTAAACCTAAAGATTTAACAAGTGCTTTTTGAACACAGTTCTGTCAATTTGTCATTGCCGTGAGATAGGCACACTTCTGTTTAGTGCTGCTTTATCAAACTCACTTCTTTGCTTTTTCTGCTGTCCTTTCCTTATCTGTCCAGACTATTAGATGTCATCCATACAGAAAACAAACTCTATTTGGTTTTTGAATTCCTCCATCAAGACCTTAAGAAATTCATGGATTCATCATCTACTATAAGTGGCATAGAATTGCCACTGATCAAGGTGAGTAGCTGGGGAACAAAAGGTGAGCTAAGTTGTGGAGAAACAAAAAAAGAGTGGGGTTTCGGCCCGTTAATACACTGACTTGTTGTAGAGATTGAGAATAGCCCATATATGTTCAGTGGAATATGCACATTCTGCTCCCCGATCAGTTGAACTGAATGGGGCTTCTCTTGGCATGTACAGGAGGGGCTCATATGTGATAACTTAGATAACATTTTTGTATAGACCTATATAAAGGTTGTACTTATTGATAAAATTACAGGGTTTTTTCTGTTTTGTTATTTAGTTTACTTGTGTGACCAAACTGTACAAGGCAACATTCTGCAGATGTCATGGATGCAGTATTTGCATTCCTTGCCTCTCCTTGGTTTGTTACTTGACTCTACAGCTTAAGAAGTTCCTGGCTGGTAGTTAGAGGCTGATGAGTGGTTTGCTCTGAAGGCAAACACATTCAGACCCATAAAGGCTATATGAGAGGGATAGAATTCCTTTGAGCCACCAGTCACTTCGGTTCATAGGATACAGTAGAACTCGTGAGGCTGAATTGTGCCATGCCTCTTGTTGCAGAAACACTAGAATATAATATAGAATAAGATTATATAGAAGACAACTCAAACTTAATGAGAGCCAGCAGACCAGCATGGTTCTGTCTTGTTACTTGAACCTTCCAGATGTAGCCAATAAAAGTGAATCAGTAGCTGCTACTTGGGTGACCCCGCAAGGCCTCTGTCACCTCTAGAGACTACATCTAGGATGTTTTAAGTTCAACAAGAGAGTGCTTGGGCTGGTTCCCAGTATCTCAGCTGGCAGTCCTTTGTACTGAGACCACATTGAAAATGGTAAACCTTTTGCTTTACAAGTATGCTCTCCTCTCAGCTTTCCTGCATCTCTTTTCCCCTAGAGCTACCTGTTCCAGTTACTGCAAGGCCTTGCCTTCTGCCATTCTCATCGGGTGCTCCACCGGGACCTTAAACCCCAGAACCTCCTAATCAATGCTGATGGAGCAATAAAACTGGCTGATTTTGGGCTTGCCCGTGCATTCGGTGTTCCAGTGCGCACTTACACACATGAAGTGAGTATATTTGCTTCTCTGTCTGATTATGCTACAGTTAAGTTAAAGTAAACTATTACTTAGTTTTATGTCATATCTGTTCAACAATTCCTCTTTCTTTTTTAAAACATGATTTGACTGGACAGTGATTCAGAAATAGCATGAAGACTGAGATAGTAAGAATGACTTATGTAGTTTGAATTAAATGCTGTATAACAAACAGCTTAATAAAACCTTGTAGAAAGATGATAAGTAAGGCCGACCCTCCTATATGGATGTGTGGTTTGGACTATTAAGGAGATGTTTAATAGATTAAATGTATTTTAAATGTTTATTTATTTATTTTATTTTATTAACAAAAATTTTAGTCACCCCACTACCAAGTCTTGATGTATAGAAGAAATTTTGCACCTCTTGTACTGATAAAATACAAGAATAAATAGATTGATCTGAACAGTTTTTGTATTCTCCATCCTTCATGAAGTGAACAGAGAGGGATTCCCTTTTGCCATGGTGCCCTCAGGAAATGAATCCACTAGGACAGGTCATAGTTTCCATGCCTATAGATATATAATAGAAAAGGTTTTATTTAAGTTGAATTTGTCTTTTTTGTTATTAAGAGTATAAAAGTGCAGTGCTGGTTCTTGGTTTTTGGTGATATATTTTACATTGCTGCTTTTTGTATGGTTTTATGTTTATTTCTTTATAACGTATATAAATGTTGACTGGTATAGCCATGGTTCCCTTTCAGGTGGATGGAAGAGGTGTGTGTGTATGTGTGTGTGTGTGTGTGTGTTTCCAGAGTGAGTGTAAGTTGTGAAACTAATTCTCTGAATTAGTAGTACTTGGTGTTAACATATAAGAGAGATGAAATTCAGTTGTCCAAAGCTGGTGGAGTTTTCTTGGGATTTGAAGTTTGTTTTCTGATCTTGGCAACTGTGAGGAACAGTGTGCCAAATTTTGCCACTGGTCCTTCTAGAATTACATCAATAATGTCAAGCATTTCAAACATGGGCCTTCTCTGTCCTTACCTAGAGATGGATAGAGTACACAGTTCATTACTAAGCTATAAGTACTGTAAAGCCCTTTCCAGATCATCTGTTTCTTTCATAAAACTATCAGAATATCAACAGGTAATATCTGTTCAGAAAATCAACTAGTTAGAGCAGGGCTGGCCGGTAGAATAGGTTTTGGGAAAGGGCAATTGTTCTGAAAGAAATCCATGACTAATCTATACAGTAGAATGATAATCAATGGTCATAGTTAGTTTGCTTCTTTGACTACAACTTACTTTTCAGGCCAGAATAATCTTGAGGAAAAGAACATTGTTTAGCCAAGCTTCTGCATATCAGTTTTTAAGGTGCATGAACTTGTGTTCATCCTGTGTTTAAAGAGTTGCCATGCAGACTCATGTTTGATTTGAATTCTGGCCTTGTTTCTTTTCAAGAGCTGGAATTATAACTTTGATGGAAGAGTATGGCAAAACAGTTTGTTTATCAAGGGCTTATAATTTTGTTTGTGTGTATAAGAAAAAGTGAGTACTGAACCGATGGTGGGTGTTATGTTTTGCATTAGGTGGTGACCCTCTGGTATCGTGCTCCAGAAATTCTCCTTGGTTGCAAATACTATTCAACAGCTGTGGACATATGGAGCCTGGGTTGCATCTTTGCAGAGATGGTATGTCTCTTTTTGGGAAACAGGTGGGATGGAGTAGTAGTGAAATCGGCACTAGTCTGGTTTGGGTAGAAGACAAGTGATTAAAGTCAACAAAGAAAGTGTTGCTTTTATATTACTAAGCTTGGATCTCAAGGCCGTAATAGAATTCTAGATTTGGACCATCAACACAAACTGTCCCGGAGACAGAAGATGAGAACGCGTTCTGTTATCAAGAAAAGGTGGGAGGACAAATAACAGAACAGATGCAAGCATTATTGAGAAGTGGGCCGCTCAGTGAGTTGGGTATCTGACTGAGCCAGAGGTTGGAGTTCAGTTCCTCATTGTGCTTCCTGGATAAAAACATTGAGCAAACTGCACCTTTACACCGTACCCCCAGAAGGGACTGCTAAACCAGTTGTCAACACTTACCATACCTTTCAAGCCTTGCAAATGGCTACCTTAAGGCCAGAATTGACAGCATGCAATTGCTGCAATTTTTAGTTTCTCCCTGACTGGTTTGCTGTGAGCATTTCTGACCATTGAGGTTCTCAGGACTATTGTGAGTGGAGCAAGTAACATGGGCCTGAAATGTTCTGGAATAAGTCCCATTTCCAATATAGGTAGGTGAGTCATATTGGTAGGAACAGGAGATACAGGCTACTTTCCATATTATTGGAATCCTAAGTGTTTAGGACCCAAATGCACCCCTAGCTAAAAGCAACCAAGTATTCTCAGTGCCTTATTCATGTCAGACCATAGTGTGGTAGAAATGGAATACCCTTTGTTGTAGGTAAGATGCTTAGGGCAAATTGCTTGAATTAACTTGATACTGTGAAGAGAGCATCCACATAGTCACATGAAGGCCACTGCCAAGCTGGTTCATCCCCCCTGTTTTTAAACATTTCTCTACTTTTTTCTATTCTCCTTTGACATAGCTAGCAACATATAACCAAAACTGTGGTTGTGGGGGTTAGTATAATTGAGTGCATTCCTTGAATTTTTGGTTACTTAGAAATCTCAAAATATTGCCATTTTATTGCTTTAATGCACAGTAGTGCAGTGTTATCTTCTGGTGTTATAGCACAGTGAACTCTCGTTCATTTATCTATGTTGTGAAGCAAAGAACGTCAAATCAGATGCTTTCCACATCCTTTCTTTTGCCTTGTGAACGGCTGCTGACAAAGATCAGTTGATTTGGCATGTCTTTGTGATGTTGATCATTTTCTTCCCCTGAAGGAAAATATTTCTAGTACCAGAAAGGGAATAGAAAAGTTCTATTCTGAGTTTTCCTTTTGAAGACTGAATTATCCTGTATCATGTAGTGTGTGATTCATAGACCTACTGCAATGAAAGCTTTCTAGATCCACTTCCATTTTAACAGTTTGGATTGTCCTCTGTTCATTAGCCATCTTTGAAGGATGCAGTGCTAGTTTCTGAATGTAATGGCAACACTCAAATATCAAGTGAAATAAGGCACTTAATAGGTGAAAGCAACAGACCCAGTCAGTTTTAAAGCAGTTTTAAAAACATGTAAACTTTTTTCAGAGGCTGGGAGAGACACCTAAAAAGAAATGCAAATTAAAATGATAATTTATGGGTATATTATGCAAATAATATATATTTAAATGGGTATATTTAAAACTATTTAAATATACCCAGAAAGATAAAAGCTATAGCAGGGCTGTCCAACTTTGAACAGCCCACAGTCTACTTTAAACCACCAAACATCCCCACTGTCTGCTTACAGAAGCACATGCTTGCATGCGCTACCCAACTAGCAGCTCAAGGAAGTGGTGCTGGTCCTGGCCATGGCTCCTTGCTTTGCCAGTGCTCTGGATTAGGAAGGCAGAGACTCCTATGGAGGAGCTGGGCGAGGGGGTGGGGCGCGGCGGTGGAAGGGAAGGGAAGGGAACAAATCCAGAGAAAGTGGGCAGGTGGGCCAATATATATATATATTATATATATATATATATAATCCTAATCTTCAGCACCACCACCACCCCAGAGTCCCTTCGGGAAGACGAACAGTATAGAAATAAACAAATAAACAATTAATAAATAAATACTCTTACAATGAAAACCACAGGTTTTCTAGAGTCCTAGTCCTCAATGAGCCATAAGAATCACTGGGTGACCTTGGATCTAATGTTTACCGTAAACGGATCGACATCACAGTTGTGACAACAAAGAGGACTGGAGAGCTGTGTACGCTGCTTTAAATTCATTGGAGAAAGTTTGAAGCATAAATGTAACAAGTAAAATTTAAAAATACACAATGACTCTAAAATTCTGCCCTTTCTCCCAGGAGCTCAGGGTTCAGCACATGATTATCCCATGTCCACTTTTTTGCACTTTTCAAAAAAGATCATATTATTTTAATTTTTTTCAGTAGAATAATTTTTCAAGCTAATTTACTGGTAGAGGCTGTCTTAAGAGCTTCATAGCTGAGTATATGTTTGAACTCCTCATGCCTCCTAGTAACTAGTATAATGATTATTATTGATAACAACCCACCAATTACAAATACAACATGCCATCATGTCAATTTTGACTTATAGTGTGACCCTTTTCACCATAGCATCCTGGATTTATTGACCACAGTAGTTCTTTACCATCCATGGGTGACAGGAAAAACAGATGAGTTAGGAGAGGCATGCTCAGAGCATCATGCTGAACTGTGGTTTGGATCTTATTTTCCCCTGCTGAACAGTTGACCCGTAGAGCCCTCTTTCCTGGGGATTCAGAAATCGACCAGCTGTTCCGCATCTTTCGCACACTGGGCACTCCAGATGAGACAGTATGGCCAGGTGTCACCTCCATGCCAGACTACAAATCCAGTTTTCCCAAGTGGGCCCGACAGGACTTCAGTAAAGTGGTGCCACCTCTGGATGAAGAAGGCAGGAAGCTTCTGGCGGTGAGTTTCCAGATTGTAGCTTCCTCAGCCTGCTCTGTGTACTGAGGGTCCAAGGTTTCCATTGATTCTATGTGGAACAGCTCTTTTTCTTAGTCCCAGCTGGCAATCTTTGGTCCTATGACTGTTGTTGTGGTGCAGCTCCTATTAACAGTAATCTTTTGACTGATAACTGGAAGACCACCTCTGCTTTATTTCATAGTTGCAATCTCATTCTGCACCAGGTTCAGTCTTCATGCTCTTGGTACTGAGGTATATATACATTTTCTTAATCCACTTTCTTTTGTCCCTAATAATATAATATTGTTTTTCCCCATAGAAGCCTTCTTTTAAAGAAATGTCTTGTTTTGGTTTAGTTTCTTTGTGTTTTTTGGCCTACTGCTAATTGCTCTGATGCCTCATTTTCCCTTTTAGCAAATGCTCCATTATGATCCCAACAAGAGGATTTCGGCTAAGACTGCACTCGGCCACCCCTTCTTCCGGGATGTCACAAAAGCTGTGCCACATCTTCGTCTGTGAGATGGGATCAGGACCTGTGAACCTGCCCTGGTGCAAACTTTGTAATTTGCTGCTTCTTTGGAGTGTACCAGTAGCTTGCACTTAACTTTTCAAGGTAGTGCTTCATGGCACCGGACCTCCTGTTGGATGCACAACCAATGGCTTTGGGGAGTCTGAACTCATTTCAAAGCACTAGGAGAGAGTGAAGATACAGTGCTTCCGGGTTGCATTTGTGTCAAGATTGAAGAGACCTCCAGGGCTGTCAGCAACAAGGAACCTGTTGTCTATGCGGGCAGCACCAGCACTCATATTTCCTTACCTCCTGAGAGTACCATCTTCCTCTTAGCGATTATGCAGTGTCTCCCACATAGTAGCTGACTTTCTTGATCTGCCTTCTTTGCAGTACTCATGAGCCAACTATCTGCCAGATGGTGGCTGTTTTTCTGAATTTCATCATTGACTTTTAATAGAGGATTGGTACCTACCTAATGGTTCCATAGTAGGAGTATGCCTGCCTTTTCCTTCCTAATTTGGTGTCCTGATGGGACTCATGCACTTAAATTTTCGCCCTTCATGAGCAGAAAGAACCTTGACTTGAGCAAAATATGAAGCCAATTGATATTGCCAAGTAATCGTTTGCTGATAGCGATAGCTTGTGATACGTGATGGCTGAAGAAAAACAGGCAGAACTGCCAATGCTCTATTTTTGTGGCATAGAATGTATATAATGGCTTCCTAACCAGTCAGATAAACTGCTGACCATGTCACCAGACCGTTGGCCTCTCAGTTTCTCAGGGTTTCAGTTGAGAGTAACTTGCACATCATTGTCACTTACTCAACATCTCTCCCGAATCTTGCTGTGCTATTTCCTATGCATGCATTTCTTGCTTATGTCAGCAGTTCCAGGCCTTTCCTGAACCATATTGTCTATTAAAGCCTTAAGCATTTCCCTATCTGATTCTGGGGCCAGGATCGAGTGTTCATTACATTTATATTTGAGTGCAAATTTATGTTCAGTGTATTCAGAGCTGAGACAAATGTGCCTTATGAGCCTTGGTTTCAGGCAATGTGTTCTGCAAATACAGATGGTTTAAAATGCTGCACACATTAGCTTTTGAATTTTAGGTATGCAAGAATTCAAATGAGCAGATCTGATGATCTTCTCATCCAGTTCCACCACTGTGCACCTTTCCCATAATGCATTAATGTTTAGGAACGGTGCTGCCATAAGCCCCAGAGAGCCAGAAGTGAAACCCCCTTTTCTTTATTCTGTCTTATTTTGAAAGCCTTAGACGTCTTAGGTTATTTTATGTATATTGCAGAATTGGAAATAATTTCATATGCTGTCTAAATAGTAATATTTATAGTGTGGAAGAAGGCTGAATTTGAAGAAAATCATGATTGGTCTCCAGTAAAGTCCATCTTCTCTTAATACTATAAAACTTAGAAAGGAATGGAAGGAACTGTGAGACCACTTGACCGAGCTAATGATGGTTTGCCTGGAGACTCAAGTTTTTGTTCAGGATGAATATATGAGGAGTATAAAAACCTTAGCTAGCCCCTGTGGTACAGAGGTGTGAGGACTTGTGCAGACTAAATCAAGTATCTTTGTTGTACATATACTGCACGGTGACGCAGATCCCTTCTGGTATTGTCAGGTCAAATTACATACAGTACTTCATCCTCTGCGATACAAGGAGTAAAGAAAATGAGGGAACAGTTATATAAGGTTTTCATATTTTAATTTTCTTTTAAATGTTGCTATGTTGGAAAAAAATTTGCAGATTTTACTGGAAAACAGATTTCTACTGATAAGTTGAAATAACATTGCCTTGAGTGAAGATTGTGGGGATGGGTAGGAGTTTTCATTCAACAGAAACATAGATGATGTGGTCTATTGGTGGATTATCAGGTATGAATGGAGATTTAATGAACAGTTCTGTTTCCTCTTTGGGAAACTGGCAGCTCAGACTACTAAACTGCTGATATAGGTAACTTCTTAAAAGGTCTTAAGAGAAGTTAGGATTCACTGAGCTAAAGTGGACGTGTCTGATATAGAAACTCAGTAATTATAAAATAAGCCAGCAATATTTCATCAAGATACAGTATCTTCAAAAGCAGAAGGTTTTATTTACCCACCATTAGTGTTTGGGAGCATTATTTTCTATCCCTCCTCACTGCCATGTTTGGACTTAAATTTTTATATTTATTGGGCTGTTCTATTAAAATGTCCTGGGCTTGTATAAAACTGACTACTCTAAGCACCTTCTCAGCTTTGTAAAATAATCTTAAAGAAATGTATTTTTGTCTTTTGGTAGTGCTTTGTAATACATGTTTCTAAAATAATGGTGAGAGCTGTTTATACATCATTAAAATATTTTGTAGTTTTAAAGCAATGTTTTGTGGGGTCTGCCATTCACCTTAGTTGAATTGCCAATTTAGTGCTAGAGTTAGTTTGGTTCCTATCAAACATAAAACATTCATTCATACAAATAACTGTGTTTTCAGTGCAAGCAATGTGTGATTGCCCGTAAGGAAATGTGCTTATGACTCTTGATCATGGACCTGACTTCTAGTGGGGAAAAATGGGAGCTGACCCTACAGAGAAGCCTCAGTGAACCATCATTCTACACTCATCAGCCACAACATTAAAACCACTGGCAGGTGAAGTGAATTGCATTACTTTTATCATCACAATGACACCTGTCATAGGAGAGGGTATATTATGCAGCAAGTGAATGTCATTTCTTGAATTACACGTGTTGCAAGCAGTGATGGCCTCTCCAAAAATGGCAAGTGTTGTGGGTGTTCCTGGTACAGGGCTATTACTGTATTTGCCAAGAGTGGTGCAAGGAAGGACAACCAGTGAACCAGCATCCAGACTGGTGGCGGCAAAGGATAATTGATGTGCATGGGAAGTACAGGCTACCCTGTCTGGGCTGATCACAGAAGCAGTATGCCCTAATTTTCATCCCTGCTGCACGGTGCTGTTCTGTTCGTGTGACTCTCCTGTTTAGGTTCCATCCTGACCAAACCAAAACTGATGGTGGGTGGGTGGGTAAGCCCTATGTGGAGGGGCACTGGTGCATGTGCGTGCACATACCTTAGAGCAGTGGTTCTCAACCTTCCTAATGCTATGACTACTAGGTGGAGGCTACACGGTTCGGGAGAGCCACCCGCCTGCAGGAGTGGCGGCGGCGGAAGCGGCTGTGTGGCCTGGCAAAGCCTGCCCACAAGATTGGCAGAGGAGATGGAGGCAGCATAGCACCATGGTGGGGTACCGCCGGGAGTGGTGTCTTGGTTCCTAAGAACATCAGAAACGTGTTTCCCTATGGTCTTAGGTGACCCCTGTGAAGGGGTCGTTTGACCCACAGGTTGACAACTGCTGCCATAGAGAGAACCTTGCACAGAAGAACTAATACAGCTCAGATTGTTGAAAAAAGGTATGGTTATGACAGAAAGGTCTTAGAGCACACAGTGCGTCATGTTTTTCTGTGTATGGAGCTGCCCAGCCACAGAATGGTCCAAGTGCCCATGATGACCTCTATTCACTTTTGAAAGTGCCTACACTGGGGATGTGGTCCTTGGAATGGGATCATAGAGGATGCCTTGGTGTGTGTGTGGGGGGGGGGAGATGACAGCAGGATGCTCTATATGTGAAAAAGGCAGGCCAACAGAAGCAGTGTTATGGTCTGGGCAAGGTTCTGCTGGGAATCCTCGGGTCCTGGCATTCATGTGGATGTTACTTTGACATGTGCCACCTGACGAGGGATCATTGAAGACCACATATACCCCTTCATGGCAAAGGTGTTCCTGTTTCAGCAAGATAATGGACTGTGTGTGTGTTGCCTTGTTACAGTCATGACCACCTCAAGACCCCATGTCCACGGAGTATTCTTGGCAGGAATACTGGAGTGGTTTGCCAGTTTCTATTCCAGGCGTCTACAGCACCTGGTATTCCCTGTTGGTCTCCCATCCAAGTAATAACCAGGGCGGACCCTCAGCTTCCAAAATCAGGCGAGATCAGATGTGCTACCACACTGCAAAAATTGTTCAGAAATGATTTGAGGAACATGACAATTCAGGATGTTGCCTTAGCCTCTGAACTCCACAGATCTTGATCCAATGTAGCATTCTATGGGATGTGCTGGAGCACCAAATTTGATCCATGAGGTCCCACCTCAAAATCTGCAGGACTTATAGGATCTGCTCATGTCCTGGTGCCAGATATCACAGGACAGGTCCAGAGGTCTTGGGGTGTCCATGCCTTGACACATCAGAACTGTTTATGCCTTTGGATGCAAGTTTCCTGGACACTATGCTATTAAATGCATCAAGTGGGACGGTAGTTCACAAGGCAACCTGCGATCTCCCCCAGGTGAAGAGGGTTGAAGCTGTTTGGATGAGCAGTGAAACGTTTCAGTCTCAAGAAAAAGAAGTCCAGTTGCCATGACATACCTTCCAGATAAACTCACCTGGATGACTGAGAATCTTCACAGACCTCTTTCAAAGTGTGAGAAACATGGACGTGTCAAATCGCAACTAAGAGAGGTCATGATTCAATGCGTGAAGCCTGTTCCCTCCTTCGACCTCGGAAAACCTGAAGCCAGAGGTTAGCTGACAGCCAGCGCCTTTCTACGCTCCGTTCACTTACAAACGGACTCCTCCCGCCTATTCCTTTATGAAGAACGTGAAATGGAGATCCCGGGTGGCACAGGAAACGTGGTGGCGGGTTTTAACCTCATCTTTCTGTTTATGAAACCGCCAGAAGCTCCGCCCCGTCATCTCCGGATTCAACTCTCCCCGCCGAACAATCGCTAGTACTGTACGGAGGGAAGTTACACAAGTACTGTACAGGGAAGCACGGCTGCAATGGAAACGCAGGATCAGCCCATATTGTCAAGGAGGATTTTAAAATGCAGACAGCTATGCTGAGCCGCTTCAGTAAAGCGACTCCTATAGCCACCAAGAAGAGGCCTTTTGTAAAAGTAATGCCCTTTCCTTGCCAGCTCAAGATAAGTAGGTCAGCGATGCAAAATGGGGGCCACTCGCATATCCGCCAGGCAAATCTATTTCCCTTATTTATTTATTTATTTATTTATTTATTTATTTATTTATTTATTTATTTAT
>JAHTLZ010000010.1:6859093-6871170 GCA_023846285.1 Phrynocephalus versicolor
TATTTATTTATTTATTTATTTATTTATTTATTTATTTATTTATTTATGAAATTTTACCGCCCGTTTTCCCAAACGAACTCCGGGCGGTTAATCAAAATAAAAAATCAAAGCAGATCCCAGAATGCAAATACTACAATACCTTCCAATTATTGAGAGGACTAGCCAAGTTTAGAGGGAGCAGGGAAACGGGAAGAAATATCACCGTTACCTTCTAATCATAAAACGTTCCGGTGCTTCAGCCCAAGGGATCTACTACTATGCCGCTCCTTTTCCGACGCCAGCCATCGTACCTTACAAAGAGCGGTCTGCATAAGTAACTTCTAGGTCACCCGACCACCGACCAGGATTCTAGCTCTTTGTAACGCCTAACAGTTCCTTGCACTGCGGTTTTCTTAGGCAGGTTACTTAAAGGCTGATTTGCTGCACCCTCACCCCCGCCCCCACAGAGGTCCGTCGGCTCCCTGGATCCCGCGATCTTGGCTCAGCGCTCTTCAATCCACCGCGGCGATTAACCTGCCAGACGGCTAAATGAAAGAAAGGTTTGCCCCCCGCCCAGGTCCCTTTTTCTTGTGGTTGCGCGGCCTGCCATTCAAATTCCCAGCTCGCTTCTCACTGGCCCGCGATGACAATGTAGTCTCCCATTGGATTAAAAAAGAAAGGGGTCAGCTTCGCCAACTTCCTTGTCAATCATTTTCTGGGTCATCTGGTCTGGGATTGGCCAGTAAACGGCGGAAGCCCGAGTTATGACTGGCTGGGGAGGGCACACGGCTCCTCCTTCTTGGGTCACCTTATTTGTTGTTTATGAAGCCTCTCGAAGAGTCTCCCTTTCTACTGGTTGAGGCGCTCGTCCATTAAAGGAATATCCAACCCTTCTTTTGGCTCGGTGGGTTTTAATTGGCCGCCCATTGTCTTCTCTCCCATTGGTGAAAGTGCTCTCGCCCATCCTGAGACGGACGGGGCAAGGGTGGGGTTTCCTGGAGGGTGATTGGTCAACAGGGCGTGCCCGTTCTCCAGGTGCCTTAGGACGATTGGTTCGAAGGCGCCCTAAGCCCCACCTCCTTGCACAGAGGTGGGTTTGGTTGAGGTAGTTTGTTTGTGTGCGAGACATTCGGGGCCCGCGAAGGGGCGGGGGAGTTGGAGCCGTCTCAGGTACACGGACGGGGTTCGGGGGTTCGATTTGGGCCTCGCCGGTTGCCTGGGATTCCCGAGGGGAGCGTCCCCGGCCGGGGGGGGGAAGGAGGGGGGAGCTTCCTCGGCCGAGGCGGCCGCCCCATAAACCGGAGGGGAGTCGGGGAGACGCTGGGCCCCTTCGGAAGCGGCGGGTGGGGGTGGGGGTGGGGGGAGAAGGAAGGAAGGAAGGGGGTGGTGGACTCGGGGCTTGCTCCCCGCCGAGAGGCTGCGGCCTTGCGCCTGTGGGAAGAGGCTGCCGCCGCCTCATGAAGGAGAGGGTCCGTCAGGGAGGCCGCGGAAGGGAGTGGAGTGGGCGGGCGGGCGGGCGGGAGGGCGAGGTAGGCCTCTCCTCCTCCCTGGCGCCCTCCGCGCCCCTTTTTCCCCTTTGGCTGCCTTGTAAAGGGCAGAGAGAGAGAGAGAGAGAGGCTGTATGGAGGGAGGGAGGGAGGGAGGGAGGGCGGGGAGAGCGAGCGAGGTGGGGGTGTTGGTGTGGGGGGGTCGAGGTCCAAAGCCCCCCTCCCCGGGCCTCAGAGGCAGCCGGGAGGGCACGAGTAGGGGTGGGGCGGGCGCGCGGGAGGGTCGTCGTCTTGGAAGTTTTGTGTCCAGCTTCCTTCGGCACCAAAGGTTCCCGGTTCCCGCGCACGGCCTCCTTGAGCTCGGGAGGCACCCCCCCCCCCGCCGCCGCCGCGAAGAGGTTTAGGGCTGCTTGCTTCCCACCCCTCCTTCTCCTCCCTTAAACCACGTCGAAGGTGGGTCGAGTGGAGGAGAGTTAAACGGGGCCCCTGGTTGCCAAAGCGGCTGCAGTAGCTTCCCTGCGTTGGTCCCTGCCCTATATTAGGTTTGGTGCAGGGGGTTCGTTCGGATTAAGGCTTCTAGGTTTTAAAGGTTTTAGGGGTAGGCAGCTGTTTTGTCAGGGTCAGGTCGAGACCTCCCGTTTTGCTTCTTGTTTGCTGGAATTATAGCTGTTTTTACTTCATGCTCACCAGTGCAAGTCCTCAGTGAGTTGACTGGGCCTCTTCCAGTTGCATTTTTTGTTCTGTTTGTTTGGCTATTCAAGTATTTGTGCTTTCCCATAATATACTGATACATACTTTAATACTTCCCTAGACGGTTGTAGAGGTGGGTAGGTAAGGGATTCATATGTACTGTATTTCCTTGCTTTAAGGAGTTTACAATCTGCTCTCCCAGTTTGACTCTTATTAAAAATGTATTTGTGTAGGCAGGGTGCCCAGAAAACTAGAGTGTAGGGGGGGAAATAAAGTCCTTGCTGATCTAGTATGGAAAATAGGGATTGCTTTTTGGAACTACTTAATGAGTCAGTGCTCATAATAAAGCATTCTAGTGGTTTGTTTAATAGTAGAAGTTTGCATATATTAAAGCTAAAATGGTTAAACAATAGTATATGTGTGTGTTGTATCTTATTTTATCAAAGTTAGATGAATGGTTAGCTCAGTTTACTGTATAATGCTGCCAATGATTTATGAATTAGTGGGGGTTGTTTCCACACTTATAGGAGTGTGTAGAGAAGGGAGGATGTGATTCATAGAAGTTAGAATGTGAGGTCATTCAATGTAGGTTTGTCCTACAAACTCTTGCTAGTCTGCAGGATGCTTTGTATGGTCTACTGATAGGCTACTTCCCTCTGATAGTTAGAAAGAAGTGGCCTTTCTTTGGTTTTATCCTGATTATTCTTAGCTGCTGTTAACCATTTGGGCCTTGGGTTGTTATCAGGCAACCAAGAAACTTAAGATCCTCTTCTCAAGTCAGGTATTTGTTGGATGACTTAATTCTCAGAACATGATTTTCGTAAATTGGGGGGAGCTCTTCTTAGGAGAGCAAGACTTCATAATTTTATGGTTAGTCAAAACTTGCATGTAGAATCACTCTAGTGGAGTTGAAATCACTCTAATTTAAGTATATAAATGCATAAGTATATTTATTTATTTATTTTTATATTTGTATACCGCACCGATTGTCCCGAGTGGGACCTCTGGGTGGTTTACATCAGGCAACTTGGGGGGGGGGGCAAGAAATTAAGAAGAAGGAGGAGGAGGAGAAGGAGAAGACAACAAACATATACTTGGCAAGAGGCGCAAAACAATTCAGACAAAATGAACAACAAACACGGGGATAACAAAACACCCTTTGGGCCAAAAAGCCCCCAAAACTCACAACAACTATCAGATTCCGGCCATGAAAGCCTTTGAGAATACAAAATATTATATCTTTCTGCCCTAAACAAAAGAGTATGAATTTAATACCCATGTCCTCTGTGTGCCTAAAGGTTGGGTAGATATTTCAATTCTTGTAAAAGGTGTGAATGGAATATGCTTGTTGTCAGATAGCTGTCAGAAATCCAACAGCTAGTTGTATAGTAGCTGAAGGTACAGTTGAGCAGTTTAAAAAAATGCCAGTTGTTTTAAACTTGGTGGGGCTAATGAGAGACACTAACACATTCACAATGATATCCTGGATGCTGTTGCATATCTTGGCTAAAAGAGTAGATTGTTGATAGAGAAGGCAGATGATAGTAGTGCCTCATGGCTCACTTTAACTGTCATCTGTGCCACAATCTGGTTTAAGAATCTGTAAAGGAAAGAGTTGAAGGGTGCATCTGGTGAGCAATTTGCCCATGGAAAAATCTGAACTAGATATCTCAACTGTCTATTCTTTCTTGTTCTCTGACCCTTATGCAATAACCCTGGCAAAAATCAGCTTCCTATTTTACTTAGCCAGAATTTAAAGACTCTCCTTTCAAGCCTGGAACAATAGAATGAGTAAACATATAATATCACCTCTCCCAGGCTTGTCCTTGAATTGGTGCAAACAGATCCCAGTCAAACAGAGCTATTTGTAACTATTGTGCATAGTTTAGATGCTTAAGCAAGGGTAAAGGTTTGTCTGTCAATTGAATTCCCTTCTTAGTAATACTAATTTCAAGCATTAGAAGCTGCAAGAATTTACTAGAAGTATATTCTTGTTGCAGTGACTGCTGTTGTTGACTGACAGATTCAACCTGGTTTTTCCATGCCTTCAAGCAGGACAGGAAAGCAAGGTTGTGGTGCCCTGTTTTGTTTATGGAGATAGGCCTTTGGGGACAGCATTTCTGTGAAACAGAATCCTGATGGAGAGTGTTCAAATATTGCTGTCTGAGTAACAGACTTTGTTTTAATAACCTTTAAAGAAGTGGGTTAAATGGCGAGAAGAAGAGAGGTGGGAAGCTTGTAAACAAACAAAAAATCCTATCCATACCTTATGTAGTTCATAAACTTTTGATTGTCTTTTTCCTAGTTGATTGGCCTATATTCTAATAGCATTTTATAGTTCTGAAAATAATAAGACAATGCCATGTAAAAACAAGTGCCCAGAATCTTAGACTATTAAAACCTGAGGACAAGTAGCTGGCAGATACTAGAATTCCACTCATACCAATATATTCTTCATGGAGACAAACTGAAGGATAGAATCCTCTTCTTTTGCTGGCTATGCAGAAGTATGAAAACCAAGACAAAATGGTACAAGAAGCTTGATCTGCTATTTTGTTTCCAGCTGTTGTGGATTCTGTGCTTCACACATAGCAGACAAATCTCTTACATGTGTAAGAGTGAAATATAACTTTCCTGAAGCTGCTTTTTTCCAGCTTGCAAACCTTTCTGGCTTTTTTTCCTCATAAGAAGGCACAAGCCAATAACTACTTTGGCTAACTTATATGGATGTCTTCCATCCATCCATTCATCCATCTGTCATGTCAGGGTGTTGCACAATTTAAAATTATGAGCATATATATAATATAAAATGCAAACAATTTTAAAGTGTTAAAATGATTAGACTCAGAAGCCAGCTGGTCAAAAATAATCATTTTAACCTTTTAAAAGCATAAATTGTAAAGACTAGTGTTTCCTGGCATAAGCTAGTGTCATCTTAAACTTGTTTTTTTGAGGTAAATACCTGAAACTGTCCCCATTAGGTTTGGAAACTAAGCTCTGGCTACTCAGAATAAAGGCAGATATTTGATACTTAAAATATTTCATTTAGGACTCATAGAATGTCTTCCCAGAAACTAGTTTGATAAGGCTGGCTTCTCTGAGACTACACAGTTGGGAGTAAGTTCTGTTGAGCATAAGGATTTACTTCTGAGCAAACCTGCCATTTGCTTGGAGTAGCTCTCTTGACAACTACAATGCTATATGACTAATGAGAAACAAATTAATCTTATAAACAATTGTTAATTCTAGGTGTAGATTGTCTTAATTGTACTAAACTGTATATTATCCCTCAATACTGTAAGCTGCTTTGGGTCCTTTTCCAAGGAGAAAGGTGGGGTAAAAATAGTCTAAAATAATAAATAAATAAATAAGATCTGCTGCTTTCAACTAGAACTCTGTCCCAAAAAAGGAAGACTCATGTTCCCACCCTCACACACATCCGTGCTAGTTGTGTCCAACTCTAGGGATGGTGCTCATCTCTGTTTCTAAGCTAAAGAGCCAGTGTTGTGCAAGTATGTGGCCAGCATGGCTGAGCATATTTCTGTGCATGGAACTCTGTTTACCCTCCTGCTTTTTTTGGCGAAACCTGTTTATCTGCTTGCATTTACATGCTTTCGAACTGCTAGGTTGGCATGAGATGAGGTTAACAGCGGGAGCTCACTCTGCTGTGTGGCACCCAGGATTCGAACCGCCAAGCTGCCGACTTTGCAGCCGACAGTTTCATCGCTCTAGCCCACTGAGCCACCACGCCCCACATACACCTATATAGCCCTGTGGAATTCATGCCTTTGTCAGTTTTAGTTTTATTAGCTTTTCAAGCCTAATGGTAAGATTTTAAAATTGAAGGGTAGATTTGTATGTGTTTGAACCAACATGTCATATGATTTGCAAGTAAATGCACTTCTTTCATCCCTTTTGTTTTTGACCTTAAATCCCTGTTTGGGAAAATTAGATAACCCCCAAATGCTCTGAATGATCTTCCAGTTTCCTGTTTTCTGTTTAGGAGTGCAGGACATATAATAATGGACATAAGTTACAGGTAGCCAGATTTTGGTTGATACCCTTCCAACTCCCTTACTCTGAAAGGAGACTTTGTTTAGTAACCTGTTTAAGGGATCCATCATTCTTATAGGTGAAACAATGTTATATATGGTTGTAAAAGTTTTCAGGAAAACTAAAGTTCCCTGAATGTTACTGCTGCTCAATAATGTATCCAGGTTACAGATTTCAGTCTGATACGTGGAATGTCTGAATGCTGTACAACTTACTTTCTACTGATGCCGTAATCTTATCTCTGTTTTCTAATGTACCTGTTTATCTTCAAAACTCTTGCCCTATCAGTTTTGGATTTAATACCCAATGCCTTTTCACTGTTAAAAGTACACACTGCATCAGGTCACTTCAAAACCTGTGCAGGATAAGTTTAGAGGGGCAACTGTGTTGAACTGGAGAAGCAGAACAGATTCTAGAGATATAATACATTTGTTCGTCTTGAAGTTAGTCGTAGCGTACAATGTCAGTTACCTATGCCTTTTATTCACCTTAGTATAAGCTGGCCAGATAGTAGAGTTTTGGAGTTCAATTCTTCGCTGTGCCTCTTGTGAGTAGCGCCAGCTTGTTTGGCCTTGGGCAAGTTGCATGGTCCCAGGAAGCGTTCCCCCCCCCCAGAAGAAGGAAATGACAACCATTTCAGAGTTCTCACTACCTAGAAAACCCTGGGAAGCATCACCTTAAATCAGAATGGGCTTGCTGGCACACAGTTGTTACTTTTATCTGCTGCGTAGTTGAAAGACCTTTGACTTTGCCATGGGGATGTGAGGTTGAAAGCAAAATTACTTCCTTAAATCATTTTGACATTTTAGTAAAAGTTTAGGAAGTGCATTTGTTCAGGGAGCCTACTAGATTCACTAGAATCACTTGTTACAAAGAATTAATGTCAGAAGATATGCATTGCTAAACAAGTTATTTCAAAATGTTTCTGGGGAATAGTGTGACTGAGAATACTGTATTTAAACTACATTACAGTGGTGTAAGGGAAGTTACCTTGGACATGAATCATTTTGTCTTTTATCTTCAGCTATATCTTTGGCACTCTTGCTGAATACTGAGTTTATAGTAATAGTAAAATATCATTGAATATTGAGTTTATCTGTATGGGTGTGTTCTGTGCCAGCAAGTCAGAACCAACTTACAGCGACCCTAATAGTAGGGCTTTCAAGTTAAATGAGTAGCTTTACCAGTTCCACTTTCCCAGTAAGTTTCCTTGGCTGAGCAGGGATTCAAACCCTGTTCTCTTGGGGTCTGGTTCATCACACTACCCATTACACTGCATTATACTTACTCTTTGTTTTCTCTCCTGCATTTTCTGCAACTTGGAATCTCTCTCAAGACTGTCTGATTCTCTTAAGTCTCACTACTTAATCTGATAGATTTTAGAGTGGGAACTAGACACGGGCAGAAACCAAAAAGTGAACCAGGAGGGTTGTGAAAATGTTTGCTTTGTTGGTTCTGGTGGGTTCAGCTTTTTCCAAACCGAAGAATCTGAACTTTCACGAACTGGTGAATATTTTTGTGATTTAACAAACTTACTGGTTTGATTTCCCTACTGCTGTAGTCTGTTCCCACTCCTTTCCCCCACCCCTGGGCTTGTTTGTTTTGTAAGACAGCCACTGGGTTTGTGGTTCCTTAGGGGAAAGATTGGAAGTTTGTCGTTTGTGGACTTGAGCAGACCATGACAAGTTGCCACTTCCCTGGTTCATGTCCATCACTAGTGGGGACAGTTGGATTGTACAGTGTAGAGATATATTCTAGTTTTAGACAGGAGTAAAATTAAAGTTTTCAGTTTTCAGCATGACGCATTCTTGAGGTTTTTTTTTCTTTTGAGACATAAATCTCTTTTGAGTTAAAAATAAGCTATGAATGATCAGTGATCAATTTAAGAGATGATCCTAGTATCGTAAATCAGGAATAACACAGCTACTCTAGTTTGCACTTCTTCCTGAGGCTGTCAAGAATATCCAATTTATTTTACCCTTCTTTTGAAATAAATTATTAAAAGAGGAAAGAAAGAGGCTGCAGATCATCTCACTGTAAGTTGCCATGGAGAGGAAGTGAATGGTTTCTGCTCCTCTTTTTTATATGTTCCCTGCAGCTTTACTGAAATTGATCTTATTTCTCTAAGTAGAAACTTTTTGTCAAAAAGACCCCATTTTGTCTTCATCCTAATTAACAGGAAGAAACATTGTACCACTGAATGAAAGCCCCAGAAATAGTACAGTACTTTATGGAAACTTTGGGAAGTTTAGTGCTATAAACTCATCCCAGTGGCTTGTTGTGCATTGTGCCACTTATGTGTGCTCTTTATTCAACTTGCTACTTTTTAATGTGAAAATCTGACTTACTGTAGAAAGGAGGCAGGATTTATTATGTTTAAGACTGTTAAATTATCCTTGGGGTCAGGGGAAATGTACCTGTGCTTTTGTACTGTGGCTATGAGAGAACTGGTCATGCTTGGCAGCTATGTGGGCATTTTAGAAATTGTATGTGACTATGTAAGGATCAGTGCATAAAACAGGGTGCAGCACCCCACTCCAGATTTTCCTAGAAGGCTAGTACCAGCTGTGGTGGCTACTTCTAAAAGTACGTAGGGCTCTTTTCAGAAAACTTTGACAGGATGTCTGTGTAAGGTCATTGCTCAGCTGCACTCTCTTTAACAAGGTCTTGGGAAAGGAAGGAAATGTATTTAGCAGACTCAGCTTAAGGAAAGCCAAATATGTAGCATTTGTTCTGTTTAAAAGATGTGTTTCTGGTGTTACCTTTGTTCCATTCTTGATTTTAGTCCAGATTACAGAAGGCGTCTGAGTTACCTTTTGTTGTGCCATGTTGGATAGCTTGAATAACAACTATTTGGTCTGTCCAATATTTGTATGAACCCCATGTAATGTTTCTAGCTAGACCTTGTATTACTTGTTGAAATTTGCTGAGGGATAAAAATCAGGAGCACATTTAGGCAGTGCCTGCTTCTGACAAATGGTTTCTGAAGTATCCTGAAGCAGGTCATAAGAGCTGAGTTTATGTAACTCAGGTGTTCTTGGACTCCAGCTCCCAGAAATCCTGGCCAGCACAGCTGGCAGTGAAGGCTTCTGAAACTTGGCAATTCTAGTAGATGTTTCCCACTGTGTCCAGCTAGTATTGCCTTTGGAAGACCGGCAAGTCGGACTTGAAAGCAAGTTCTTGCTTTCTCTCTTCTTCATCAGCAACTGATGTTGAAAAATATGATACTCTTGATTCTGGAGTTCCCTATAGTTATCTTGCCCTCACCAGCTTTATTCTCTATTAATATGATTCTCTGTCAAGACTGTCAAAGCTGGAGACCATTGTCACATCTTGTAGCAGCAAATTCAGGCATTCATAGTGCAATCATGAAGTACTTAATCTAATGTTTTTTTCCTCTCTTGAATGTTTTTGGTCTTTGACCATAATAAAGCTATTCATTCATTCCTTCCTTTCTTGAATTTTCAACCCAAGAGTTCCATTGGCCACATTGATATCACACCTTGTCTGATGAAATGTGTGAACAGTATACCAGCAACCACCTCATCCCTTCCTTCATGGCAAGCTGTGATTAAACTAGGATATCTGTAATTAATCATAGTCTGTTACTTTTCCAGTGCACACAGCTATGTTCACTACAGTGAGCAAATATATTAGACTATGATGTGAAGCCTGTTTAAGATCCTTGCTTGTTTTGAAGCTGGTAACATAATTACAGATCTGGAAAAAAATGAGAGCTGAGCTTAATTAGGGACTTTGTGGTAAAATTAGAGCAAGCCACAAAGGGGCTAGATTAATGGGCAAAAAGTGATCCAGAATTCTGTTTTTATGAATTCTGTACTTTTCAGTGTGCTAAACTGTATAAATATCTATCACTACTGCCTTAGTAGCCATTTCCCTCCGTCTAAAATGTCTTGAAATTTTTCAGAACTCAATAATGTAGTGTGTTTCCCTATATGGAGGCAACTCCAGGACCCTAAGAATTAAATTACTGTATACTTTTCTCGTTCTGCAGTACACGTTTTGAGATTGTGTTACCAGCACTGGCCACAATTATTTCAAATGATGTAACAGATGACTATTTAATGAAACCGTTCCAGTTCTTATTTTTGATCCTTAGCATGGAATGTGCCTTTGGTCTTGGTGTCTGCTAGAACAAGCTCACACTTTTTGAGGGGGAGGGGAGGTCATTAATGCACAATCTTGGAGTTATTTAAGCTTCCTAAAAATGAAATTTCTGCCCACAACTTTTGTAATTTTTTCTAAAAAGTGCCTCAAAATAAAAAATATAGCCCACACAGGAAGCTTTTCTCATTGCAATATAGGCTTGGAACTCTGGGAGTTGTTGTCCAAAGCATCTGGAGTACCAAAGGTTTGCCACCACTGCAGTCTGGACCATGTTACTAGGTGGCAGGGGTGTTTCATTTTCTCATCCCCATAATCCTCCTCTGCACACTCTGTTGGAAGAAATTTTGAGAAGGAGCTAGGATAAAGTGGTACAAAATAATCAGTTCGGATTTCAAGGCAAGCACATCTTGGACTATTGCCCAACTGCAGAATCAGAATTCTCGCAGTTCATATTGGCAAATTTAGCTGCAGTTTTCTTCTGATGGTAATCATGATAACTGATAAGGGAACTTGACCCTTATGTTTTGATAGATTGTCATATTATTTTTATCCTTGACTATGTTAATTGAACTATGTAACTAACAAATGGAAGTACTGCTTGTCTTATTGCCTTGTGTACTGTAGCATCATGCTTTCTCTTCGTACAAACCTGTCTGATTAACTGATTAGTTGGTAGGTAGGCAGGCAGATGCCTTTCCCCCCATAAGGGGATACAAAGTGGCTCACAATGTTAAAACATGTACAGTAACCCCCCGCCGATCACTGGGGTTAGGGACCCACCCCACCCGCGATGCACGAAAATCTGTGATATGTGGAAGCGGGTGGGGTGGGGGTGGGGACCGATTGCGCGGCACGCCAGTGGCGGCAGGGGGATCTTACCTCCCACCACCGCTGACCGCCCGTGCGTGGGAGGGCCACGAAGAGCGACCGGATCGCTCCCTGCCACTCCCCCATGCGGCTCCGAGGCCTCCCAGAAGGGGCGGGGGGCGTGGAGAGTTATCGGATCGCTCCCCGCCGCCCCCCCCACGCAGCTCCGAGGCCTCCCAGAGGGGCCTGGGGGGCGGCAGAGAGCAATCGGATTGCTCCCCGCCACCCCCCACGCGGCTCCGAGGCTTCTTCGGGGTGCGTGGGAGGGCCGCGCGGAGCAACCCGGCCGCCCCCCCCGGTTCCGGTATTGCGATCCCGCGATGTAGTTGGACCGCAGTACCGGAACCGCGAAATGGCGGGGGTTCACTGTAATACTGAAAACATATTAAATAGCAGATTCAAAACCAATTAAAATAAGTAATTAAACATTTGAACTTTGAAAGCAACGGCCTACCATTCTGAATATAAATGAAGTTCTCTTATATTATGAATGTGTCAGATATTAGTCTGTTTGTGGACATGAGGCCTGTGGTTTTTTTTCTAGGAGCATTTCCATTACAAAAGGATGTCTTCCATTAAGTATTTTAATTCTGCATTTCTTTTCTGATTCTGAGGTCATCACACCAAAATATAGGAGATACGGGTGGCTTCCTGCATTAATATTTCCTCCCTAATGTCTTTGTTTTACCATAGTTATTTATGTGGGGAAGCAAATAATGTTGAATTTTGCAGCAGCAGATGAGACAAAAAGACTACCATGATGCCATAATGGGGTTCTGTAGACTCTTGAATCTTGGTGTGTGTGTGTGTGTGTGTGTGTGTGTGTGTGTGTGTGTGTGTGTGTGTGTGTGTGTGTGTGTGTGTGTGTGTGTG
>JAHTLZ010000010.1:6871180-6882767 GCA_023846285.1 Phrynocephalus versicolor
GTGTGTGTGTGTGTGTGTGTGTGTGTGTGTGTGTGTGTGTGTGTGTGCGCGCGCGCGCCCACCCACCCTCACACCATTTCAAGGAATAGAAGCAAGAAAGACAACTGCAAGGGTCACAGAGCTTCACTGCACACAGAAGTGTTTTCCCTGTCCCTAGCCTAACTCAGGAGACATGGCTTTTTAAAATTCAACATAATTGTTGCACTTGAGGCCAATTTTGAGGTATATGATATTCCAAATTGCTAAATGAGGCTTATAGGTAAATGGCAGATGTTATCAGAAACATGACACTCCCCCAGCTGAGTCAAGTGTGTCTAAATGGTATGGCCACTGGGGATCAGATTGCCTTGTTACTTGCTGGCTAAACATTGTCTTTCCCTGTGTCTTTTCCAAAAGTCTGTATCCTCTGTTTGCAAGTCCCCTAATGCATTGACACTTTCCTTCCATTGTACAGAGGGAGAAAATGACACCAGAAGGTACCTTGTTTCCTTTTAATTGCTCAGCTCTCATAGAACTTGTTCACATCTGCTGGCTCTCACACTCTCTCTGATATACCTGGATCATTTTTACATGCATGCACTGTTTTGCCTTTCACATCTCCAGCACACTTGCTGATCACGTTTTTCCTCTTTTATTCTAGGAGGAACTGTCTGTCCCCTTGGAGGAAACTGTTGTCCTATTCTCCGCCCGAATAAATCCTCTGGTCTCACAAGGTCTGGTCAGAGGTTGGCAGGTTTCTGCATTGGCTGGGGCACTGGTTGCTCTTGGAATCTAGGCCATGACCAGCAGAGGAGCTGCCAGGCCAAATGGTCAATCACAAGCCAGCAAGATCTGTCAATTCAAGCTAGTATTACTGGGTGAATCGGCAGTAGGCAAGTCCAGCTTGGTTCTGCGTTTTGTCAAGGGACAGTTCCACGAATACCAGGAGAGCACAATTGGTGGTAAGTGAGTTTTGGGGAATCTGCCTTCCATGGGAAGAAAATGTAGTGTCCAAAATATAGGGAAGCATCCCAGATTGCCTCCTCTCTGTAGTAATATTCTCCATTAGGACACAGAGACTTGCATCTGTTTCCAGTTAGATTGCACTGTGCTCAGCTTCAAGTGCAGCCACCACTCTCCTGACTTGCATTACCAAAACAGAACTTCCAAAATTGCAGAAGAGGTTGTCCTAGATTCCATCTGTGGCACTTCCTCCTTGAAAGGCAGAAACTATGTTTGGCTGTTCTGGGGAAAAGAATCAGAATCAGAATACTTTTATTGGCCAAGTGTGGTTGGACACATCCAGAATTTGTTTTGGTAAAATATGCTCTCCATATATAAAAGGAAATATAAGAGGGTATAATATAGCATAATCCTCTAAAAACCTATAGCTATATGTTTTAATACTATAGAATAAACAGCAAGCAAACTTCAGCTGTTGTTTTCATGAACACTGTTTTTTCCCCAGTTTTTGGTATTTTGAATTAATTTTGTCTTCCTTGTCTTAAAAATGTGTACCACCAAGTGTGTATTCTTTAGGCTTTTACTTCATGCACAACACTTTAAGTTTCTATAAATTTGTCATTTATTTACTTGTTTTGAAGCTGACTTTAAAACAGTATATTCATAAAATAATTTATTCAGTTTTGTGACAAAGATATCATAAAAAGTTGTGTATTCAGGGACGTGTTTTTGTCATGATAATTTTCAGAATCATTTGTTTCTGGGCAAACATGAGATGAATGCTTTTTTTTTTTTTTTTTGAAAACCCTTCTCTAGTATCTTCTTAACAATTCAGTCTTTAATTCCAGTTTGCACATCATAATTGCATGTCTACGCTTTTGAGAAGGAGGGAGGTCTTTCAAGATAAAAAGCTTGTGGTGACTGAAGAGAAAACATATGCCAAATCCAGCATTAAGTAGAAAAAGCAAAGGAAGTAATTTTTTTCCACACAGACTCTTTTTGTGTGGGCAATGTAGTATTTGTAAGTGAGATTATTCTATTTGCACCCTGAGATGGTCCAGTTTTAGGAAGATTGTATCACGTGATTTCTCTACATGTCTGGGTTGTCCTGTTGGTCACTACTTGAGGAGCAGTGCTAGGGAATGCTGAGATGCTCAGATGTCAGCATTGTGGCCCCAACTAGTAATTAATCTGATTGCTTAATAGCACTTCATGCTTCGTGTAAGCTAGTTGAGAAGAGCAACATTTCAGTGACAGTTAAATAATGTTGAATATTGATATTTTATTTATTTATTTATTTTTAGACTTACTGACCGCCCGATTTTCCCACAGGAACTCTGGGCAGTGTACAACATGTTACACATAATAGCAACTGCCCATAGCTACAAACCCAAGACATCCCCTTCACAATACAAATACAGAAAGAAAAAAATAGCAAAATAGAATAAATACCAATAACCATAATAATACTAATATAAAGGTGTTAAAAATAATTAAAATAAAATGGACAATGGCACCACAAACAACCGTGGCAGGGCAACTCCGGCAAGAAAGACTGGTGCTAGCAGTAAATCACCAAACAAAACACAAACACAGTCACAGCGTGCTCAGAAGTCCCCAAAACATTCCCTGAAGAGCCAGGTCTTTAAAGCCCTTCTAAAGGCTGACAGCGACTCCGCCAGCCTAATATCCCGATGGCAGCTTGTTCCAGTGTGTCAGGGCCACCACCGAGAAGGCCCAGTTTCAGGTAGAGACCCTTCGGGCCTCTCTTGGGGTGGCCACCCGGAGTGAAAGGGATACCAAGGCTCTGGTTGGTCGGGACGAGATATCCATGTTGGCAGTTCCTAATCACTCTTTACGTTCCTATTTCACAGCTGCTTTCCTTACACAGTCTGTCTGCCTAGATGACACAACGGTAAAGTTTGAGATATGGGACACAGCTGGCCAGGAAAGATATCACAGTTTGGCTCCTATGTATTACCGGGGGGCTCAGGCTGCCATTGTGGTGTATGACATAACTAACCAGGTAAGCCCACACCGTTTTGTTAATTTGTGGGATGAAAAACCAGCCCCAGATAGAATGGAAGCGTGTCTTGATTGCTGCTCAGTGACTCTGAGCCCGCTTTCCCTCTTCATTGGGAGGTTGTTGGCCACAACCTGAAACACCATGGCCAAAATCCTGTTGCTTAAATTGCACTAGAGCAGGACCATTAAATCAATGAGGGTTTAGTGAATAAATTCTTCTGTTCATTGATTCAAATAGGCCTACTTTAACTATATCTTACTATTGTAAAGTAGAGTTTAGAGGAGTTGACTTACCAAATCTTCATTGGGTTTGTTGGCCGACTGTGATGGGATTTACCATGCTAAGCAACAGGATTTTGACCAGTTGGTTATTACGGCTTCAAAACTCTGGACAGTTTAATGTTTACTGCTAATAAATGAGAGTTCTTTCTAATCATGTACTGTCCTGCTATTGAACACACATTGTAAACTAACTTTCTAGCTTGTGATAGTTGGTTCTCCATCGTGGCCTTTGTGAAACCACACAGATGGGTTTCCTAGGTGCCCTTGTGCCAGAGGTCGGACTTCCCTAGCAATAGGAAAGTTCGTTAGTTTCCACCCCCGGCCCCGCGCATGATGGCATTATGGTGAAGACTCTAAATTATTGTTTATTCTGGATCAATTAATACACAATCTTTATGAATTGTGTTAATACAGTTGTTAATTTTTAAAAAGTCAAATTATTTATGATTAATTCACATTTCAATATTTCTGAAGAAATTTGTCTAGAAATTTGCTGAATTCAGTGGAATTTTCTTCCAAGTCACTATATTCAATAACACTGTGAAATACCTGGGATATTCTAGAGCAGTGATTCTTAAACCTGGGTCCCCAAATGTTATCGGACTGTAACTTCCAGAAATCCTGGCTAGTACTTCTAGTGGTGAAGGCTTCTAAGATCTGCAGTTTAATATATTCGGGAACCCAGGGTTGGAAACCATTGGGGAACCTGTTGCCTTATAGATGTTTTGTTGCAGCTGCCATTATTCAGGATCATTAGTCATTTAGATAATTAGAGATTATCTACTTTTGGTCTGGAGAGGTAGTTTTTGTTGTAGCCATTATTAGAGTCCACAATTAAAAACTCAGCTGCTTGCATGTTTTTTAAAGTCCAGTCCCTTTCTGGCATAAGTTCCATTAACCTCTTGCTACTTGCTACTATCTTCTTGAGTTGCTGGCCATTTTAATTTAGTTATTGGTTAAGAATTTAAGAAGACGTCCAAAGAAATAAACCAAAGAAACACCCCATCCACTGCCTTTACTGGTAGTGATTCTCAGTACAGTAATTAAAGACTTCCCTCTCTTATCCTGTGGCTTTCTGGTGATGAAAGAGATTCAGCAGCATCTTTGGGACCTTTAGGGAAGAAATCAGAAGTGTTTTCGTTCCAAAACATCACTGCAGCTGAATATACTGTCTGCCTTATCCAACATAATTTCAGCTATTGGCTTTAGTATTGGGGGATATATATCCATCATAACTGGTACCTATCAATACCCTTTATGTGTGTGTATGTTTGCGTGCATGTGTGCATCCCATAAAGTTGATTCTGATTTATAGTGACACCCCTTAGAATGGATGGGGAACCTTTGGCCCTCCAGATGCTTTGGACCACATCTCCCAGAATTTCAAACATATACTGCCAATGATAAAGGACTTTGGGAGTTGTGGTCCAAAACATCTGGAGGGCCGAAGGATCTCCACACTGCTGTAGAGTATCTTAAATATAAAGCTTTCAGAAGTGGCTTACCATTCCCTTTATTTTGGAGGCTCTCACCCAAAAATACACTGGCTTCTCTTTTCCCAAAAGTCATTTGTTTTGTGTCCCTGTCAAATGTACCTGTGGCCTAAAACCAAGTTTAGTCATAACTCCCCCCTTATTATTATTATTATTATTATTATTATTATTTTGGCCTGCAAGCAAACTGTAAGCTGTTACAACAGAGGAGTTAACATGCTCGCTTTAACTAGCCCCCGTCAACAGTATGGGATCAGAATTTTGAAACAGCTCTAGTTTTCAGACACCACTCAGCATAAAGAGTGTGGCCGTTATAATCAGTACATGAGATATAACTAAGACATGTGTTACCTTGGGTTGATCAAATCACAGTGGACTCAAATTGCAAACATGAATCTTCAAGAAAGGTTGAATCTCCATTTCCTGGAAAATCTGATATCTACCTTGGAAACCCCCAGTTCTATCTGGATTAAGTTTCAATTTTTTTTTTATCATCCTCCAGTCCATTACTGACATCAGATCCTGGTTTAGAATTGGAACAACTTTGTATTTAGATGGAAAGGAAAGATAGTTGGCTGCCACCAATATATAGTTGGTACTGACCTGTGCAACCTGATTACCTCCCAGCAGTTTCATGTATGTATTAAATAACGTGAAGCTGAAGACAGTACCTTAAGAGATCTCGGAAAACAAAAGCCATGGCACTGAAGAGGTGTCTTTTAGCATCACCTTTTGAGCTTGAGGCTGTAGGAAGAACTGGAGCCACTAGAAAGCAGTACCTTGAAATTGTGTTCCCAAGAGGTAACCCAAAGCAGTTGATGGCACTGAATGCTACCAAGGGGTCCCCCAGAATCAGCAGGAACATATAGTCCTGTCCAGTTCTTGACATAGTTCATTTGCCAAGGTGTTCCAAGATGTATTGGTCCCATAAGCAGACCTGAAAACCCATTTGGAAAAGATTTAGATACTACTTGCTGGCAGAGGTAAAAGGGTAAAAGAAAAGAAAAAAAAAGGCATATTATTTCATTGTGAACTTTCATGGATCAAAATCCATTTATTTAGATTCAGAGAGTACAAATATACATCCCCTACATTTTTTTCCATGGTGGTCCAGGTGAGAAGAAAGAAATAGATAATATGACAATCACTTGTAAACCCACAGATGGAAATATCAAGCTGTTAATTAACAAATTTTAGTGAGGATGATAGTGTAGGTGGACTTGGGTCTCACGGGGTAGTTTTTTTATGGGACAGAAATTAGAGTCTTGCAAAGGAAACAGCTGTTTTATACCCATAAAATACTACAGAAAACATGATTATTATAACTTTATCTATTTTCAGGCAATTAGAGCGCCACTGGAAATTTGTTTATGTAGCCAATTTCTGCTGTCTCTTTTATTGAGTCTTCCTATGGAGGAAGAGAACTTTGTAGAAGCTGAAGCATTCTGAAACTGGCTTGAAAAATGCCTGCTGACGCTCCAGCAGATTCTCTGTTCTGTGGTTCTGAGCAAGTCAGGTATATCAGAGAGCTTTGCCATAGATTAGCTAGATGCGCATATGTTGCAGGAACTGCAGCACCTTGATCAAGTATGGGATGTAGGAGTTGAGCGAGAAATTCCCCACTAAGATCAAAGGGGGTTGTTTTTTCGAAAGGAGTCCCAACACGGTCTCTATTAGACATGTTGGACCTTGCTTCGTCATCACTCTTCTTAAATGGCTCTCCTACCCCTGAAAAATTTCAGTGTCCCATTGGGTCCAAAACCTGATAAGAGAGTTCAGCCGCCTTGAGGTCATCATCACCATCACCCTCAGCATAGAAAACTAGGTCCAGCATGTGCCATGCAACCTGGTTGGGCTAGATATCAATTAGGAATGATTCACGGAAAGTGTAGAAGATTCCTGAAAAACTGAAAGCCTCTCCATCCATCCCAGATCTCATTTGACCAGGTCTTTGTAATACAAACATGGTCAGTTTGTGGTCAAGTCTTCGTTAGCTGTTCTTTTCCTATATAAACTGACTGCCATCCCACAGTATTTTCAACCCATGGGCCTGTTACTAAGGCTACTTTCTGAACTGATGAACTGTTTGGGAACAAGCACTTTGTACCTTTACCTCTCTGTGGTTACAAACCTCCCCTGCTTTCCCCTGTTCTTTCTTTTTAAAATACAGTAGTGCCTCGTAAGACAATTTAATTCGTTCTACGGGTCAATTCGTCATATGAAAAAATTGTGTTAAGAGGCACGGTTTCCCATAGGAATGCCTTGAAAACCAATTAATCCATTATGGAGGGAATGGATTAATAGGTTTTCAATGCATTCCTATGGGAAGGCTGTCTAAACCCCCCTCAATCAGGCTGTCACAGTGAGGTGTCTGTCTTGGTTGCGTGGAGGAGCCTTTGGCTGCCAATGATTGAGGGGGCAGCCACCTCCTCTTTGCCTGCTCTCTGCATCGAGACTCGGTGAAGAGGAGGCGTCTATCCTGCCTTTCCCTGCCTGTAGCCTCCATGCCTGCTACAGGGAAGGGAAGGCAGGATAGAAACCACCACCACCTCTTCCCCGGGACTCAGGTAAGCGGCAGCGGCAGATCACCGCCACCGCCGCTTCCCTTGCTGGGTCCCTGTCATGCCCACCAAATTGGTGGGCATGACAGGGACCCATTGATCTTCACCCTGCCTGGCCTGTTTCCCTTCAATAAGCCATAACATCAGCTTTAGCAGCTATGAATGTAGAGACAAAGAAGCAGGCAGGCATACATTACCAGAGTATAATTCCTCCCCCACTGTCTGTACCAGGGAGTGGGCCTTTCATTTCTACCACAAGGGCCATCCCCTTTGGTGGTGGGCTCACCCCTATGGAACCCAAGGTCATGTGCTCCAACAAGAGGAAGCCAATGCAATTTAATATGGGTGTGGTAAACTTTCAGACTGGAAAATTCGAGCATAGGGCCCAGCCCATCAAAGAGGTGGTATCCTCTGTTTCCAGAGTTTCATAGATGTAGCAATAAGGGACAAGATAGCACAGTGTGCTCCCCTTTTACTAAGGCAGCCAATCTTGGCTGTTCCTTCTTTTAGCAGGGTATGTTGATTATCACTGTATCTTATGACAGCAAATGTTATAGTTGACTGTGTGCAATGAGAATCACTGGTTGTTCTCTGCCTTTTGATAGAATTGAAATACTGCCAGACTAGTGAGCAGAAAGCACAGCTATCTTTCTCTTTCAATAGTTCAACTTCACCTTCGGTTTAAAGAGGGTTAGTCTATGAAATATGTTGTTTGTGGCATTCCTGTAATATGTAGGAGGTGTAGTCGTCTTGCTTGTTGGTCTTTTTTGCAGTGTGTGTACACACTACAGAAAATCATATCTGCACCTGGATTTGTACTCCATATATACAAATCTGTGAGAGAGCAGCTTATTTTTGGAGAAGAAAGCTAGTGATCATGGTGGGTATATTAAGCCTTGAGGTTCATAAGCTGTGTGTTTCTTCCTTTCAGTTGGATTCAAGAGGGAGAGAGGGCTGCTGCTATTGTGTCCTCTTCCAGGGCTTCTTGGGGGCATCTGGTTGTTCGCAAAATGTTAAACTAGACGGACTTTTGATCAGATCCAGCATATCCTTGAGAATTTATCCTAATGGACAAAGTGCTTTGTCTCTTGCGGAAAGCCTAAGTTATTTCATGCTGCTGCAGTATGAGAGAGTTGGTAGTAATTAGCATCTTTATCTGTTGTTACACCCCTAACAACTTGGCTTTTCCATTTTTGTTAGGAAACATTTGCACGAGCGAAAACATGGGTGAAGGAACTCCAGCGGCAAGCTAGCCCAAACATTGTTATAGCCTTAGCAGGAAATAAGGCTGATCTTGCCAACAAGCGCATGGTAGAATATGAAGTAAGTAAAGTTTCTCAAGCCTTTTGTCCGGGGTAGTGTCATTTCTGAGGGGAATGCAAAGATCAAAGTGTGCTGCTTACATAGCACCCCAAAGCCCTTAAAGCACTCTTGGGTGGTTTACAAGTTAATTCTGCAGGCTATATACATTGACGCCCCCAGTGAATTGGGTGTTGAATGATGAAAAGTTGAGTGAACTTTGAGCTGGTTACCTGGGATTGAACCCCAGGTCGTGAGAACAGTTTTGGCTGCAGTACAGCAGTTTAACCACTGCACCATAAGGCACTTCACAAGGAAAATGGTTTGATGAGTTTTGTAACAGAGGATGGAAAAAATACAGCTCTGGATATTGCTGTCCAGTACCTTAGAAGGCTTATACTCCCTTTCCCTGTCCCTTGTGTGTGTGGGTGTTGTGTCCTTACAGTCGTGACCGACTCTTCGTGACCCTATGTCCATGGAGTTTTCTTGGCAAGGAATACTGGAGTGGCTTGCCAGTTCCTGCTCCAGGTGCCTCCCATCCAAGTACTAACCAGGGCCGACCCTGCTTAGCTTCCGAAACCAGGCAAGATCGGCTGTGCTTAGGGCATCTAGGCAGCTCCCTGTTCCTTAGATTATAGGAAATAAAGGAACACTGCGACACTCTTGGTCTGGAGAGTCAGGTTCCATGATTTAAAAAATTCTTCTTCGTGATCTTGGCTGTTTCATCTGCAGTAGTCAAGCAGTATACAGTACAAGAAACCGAAACAAAAACTTGTGAGCTTGTATTCTGTACTCCCTCTTTTGGATACAGTAGTCGAGCAGTCGACTTGACCACAGCTGAAGTAACCTGAGTCAGCTGTTAAAAGCTGTGGTCCGACTAGTATCTTCTTGACATGTTAAAACTTCCCATGGGAGGTGGTGTGAATTGATCCTGGGAACAGAGCCTGTTCTCCACTACCAAGGCATGAGTTTCAGATATCTGTATTTGGGATACCCAGTGTCATGTGATGGACTTAGGAGGCCTGGGGTCATATCTTCATTTAGCCATGGAAACTGACTGGGGGAGTGGGACTGGAAAAACTGCTCCTTTAATAACTCACTTATACCGAAAGCCCCATTAGGGCTCCTGTGAGTTGATTCCGAATTGATAGCACATATAACAACAACAATTGAGAGAACTCTTTTACCAGTACATGTTGCCCTCACAGTCTTTGTTCTTTTTTTTTCTTTTTTTTTCCACACTTGGCTAAGCTTTGTGGAAAAGTCCATTTTTGTGGTTTGTGCTTAACCAAATGTAAAACAGAAAGATTGTCAGTGTGGCATAGTAGTGTCAGTTCAAGGGCCTGCGACTCTTTTATGTGGATGTAGGTGTGTGTAAACAGCTGATGGGCTTATGTCCACCATTATAGAGACTAACTCATATTAGTGATAGCACACCTTTCAGCTGCCCTGCTTCTGTGTGTTGCCTGTAGGAGACAGAAATGATAAATGTGGCAATACAAGGTTATGTGACTCCACCATGAGAGCCGTTTTGCCTGGAGGGATTTTGAACCTACCTGTTCATTTTCTTTCCTGCAGGACACTTTGGTAAATCCTTTTTGGCATAGTGTCCCCTTAAAATTATTACAAGTTTCATGCTGTTGTCCATATAACTTGCTAACAAAAGACTGATTTAAAAACTGCTTTTATGTGATTAAAAAGCTGAAATGTTTGGCAGATGCCTAATATTTTAGTTTTCATATGACACAAAGATAAAATAAAAATGACTGATTATATACCGTATTAGGAAATGGACACAACATTGCCTGTGATATCATTTGCCAAGTGATGGCTTAGCCTTCGTTAATTGAATTAATATGTATAATAAAAAGAAGTGAGAGGACAGAATTTTAAGAATTCTTTTTTATTATGCTCTTTGTTTGCCCTACTTTGCCTGTGTTCACCACCATGAGTTGTTTTATACAAGCCGGTGGTATATAAATTTTAAATAAAGTAAAGTAAACATGTCTTCTGCTTAGGTGCTTAGGCATCTTTAAAATGTTGTATTGTGTTTTGGGTATCAAAATTGAACAAGTGTGTCTGGCTAATTTAATATATCTAATCTAGAATGTGCAATTTTGTCTCAAGACCAGCTTCTACTTCTGCCTCTCACTCTCTTTCAGGAGGCCCAGGCTTATGCCGATGACAACAGTTTATTGTTTATGGAGACATCAGCCAAGACAGCAATGAATGTTAATGATCTCTTCCTGGCAATAGGTAACTCTAAGATGCTTAACCTTTAATTAGTAGGTGCTGGCTCTGAAGAAATTCTTGTGATTTGGTTTACTCTCAAGAATTAAGTTCTGCAGCACCCTGTGGTGTTTTTTTTTTAAAAGCTACTACTAAGGAACAGCTGGCTGTTGCTTGGTAGTAGTTCAGTGTTGGGAATACACTACCTTTCTAACCTCTCTGGTAGGTGCATCTGTTGACTGAAGAGTATGAGAAGTCATTTGCAAATATTCAGTTGGGCCTTATCTTGTACAACCATTAGAGACTTCTAGCTTTTTCCAAACATGCCCTTTTCAGATGTCAAAATTGCAGCATTCAAATGTTGCCCAATACAGGTATCCAATTCAGCACAACTTATAAGGCCCAACAGAAGCATCCAATAATGATGTACAGTGGTACCTTGTATAAAGGAATTAATTCGTTCCAAATGAAATTATGTTAAGCAAATTTTCCTTTATACAAATTCCCATAGGAATGCATTGAAAGCAGAGTGATCCCATTTTTATGTTGTACGGCTTTTCCCCATAGGCAATTATGTTAAGCAAATTTCCCCTATCTCCGGAATTTTTTATGTTGTACAAATTTTCTGTTATACAAGCTGTCTGTTATACAAGGTACCACTGTATTATTATTCTTGGTGTGGTTACTTTTGAGTCCTATCTAGTTACCTTGTCTGTCTGTCTGTCTGTCTGTCTGTCTGTCTGTCTGTCTGTCTGT
>JAHTLZ010000010.1:6882777-6914406 GCA_023846285.1 Phrynocephalus versicolor
TGTCTGTCTGTCTGTCTGTCTGTCTGTCTGTCTGTCTGTCTGTCTGTCTGTCTGTCTGTCTGTCTGTCTGTCTGTCTGTCCCTGCGTCCATCCATCTGTCGATTGATTGATGATGGATGGATGGATCCATCCATCCGGCAGCATGGCCACTCTGGGCGGCTTACAACAGTTAAAACAAAAGTGTACAATAAATCCCATCTAAACAGTTTGAACTAACAAGCACAACAATTCCGTGGATAGTTGAATTGCATAAAACAACACTGCACATTAAAAATAAAAGATAAAAATAAGATGGCAGGACGGGTGGCTTTAGCTAGACATCCATTATGATATGATGTTAGCAGCTCTGGAAATGCCTCCCTGTACAGCCAACTTTTTAATGACTACTGAAAAGCATCCAAAGATGAAAGTGGGCCTCAATGTTTGCTCTAGACCTTAGGGACTTTGAGGACGATGAGTGGATCATTATTCAGAAAGTTCTACATCTTCCTCCCTCCTCAGCGTTAACCTATATCCTTTGTTGGGAAATGTGTGGTCATGGTGCACCCAGCCAGCAAAAGAGCGAATGATGTTTTCAGTGCTGATGAGTGGGGTGGAAAATGTTCAGTAACTCAGGGTCTTTGTTTGCCATGATCCAAAGTTTGGAAGGCTGCACACACCATCAGACACTCCCTAGTAGTCTGGGGGGGAAAGATATTTTTACTTGACATACATATCCCACCCACCCCAGACCTCTGCAGGGGGCTGCTTGCCCTGTTCACTCATTTTTACCTCTTTTGTGGCCTGTTTTGGACCTTCAAGGGTCTTTAGAAAGAGGAAGTACTTTTAAAAGAAAGCACTGGGACCTTCAAAATATTAATATGGAAAGCAAATTATGTCATGCAGGCTTTTTAGAGGGTACATTTTATGGGCTGAAATCTCCTCCTGTGGTATTTTGAAGTTTGAGGAGAGACTGAGGGCATACTATCCCTGCTCCTGCTATAAAGCTTTGCTCATTCAAATTTTGCCCATATTCCAAAGTTCTGCCATGATAGTTGTGATTGTAATTTCACAATCACAGATGCTTTATTTGCTGGACAGTGTAGAGCAGGCATGTCCAAACTTCGGCCCTCCTGATGTTTTGGACTGCAACTCCCAGAATTCTAAGTTTTAGAATGCCAATGGCAAAGGACTGTGGGAATTGCAGTCCAAAACATCTGGAGGGCCAAAGTTTGGACATGCCTGGTGTAGAGCAATGTCTTGTTGGAAACCATTGGTTTAAAGAGGTTTTGAATATCATACATGATTTCATAAATAAACTATATAACTTAATATATCAAAAATGGAATAAAGTAGTATACAGTGCATAGAAACTGCTGTAAGACAGGTAAATAGACCAGAAAAACATTCGTGATCTGGTGCACCAGGTGGCTCCTGTGTGCCTTTGAAACAGTTCTTCAACCGGTGACTGGAAGACTGGGCAGCGGGAGGGTAGTCCCATGACACCAGTGAAGGTGCAGAAGCCTCAGATCTTTGAGTGCCCTTCCCTTCCTTCTCGTACCTACTTTGTTCATGTGTGAAATGAGAGAAAATTCTCCCGAACTAACAACCTCTCTCTTTTCTCTGCTCCAGCTAAGAAGCTGCCAAAGAGTGAGCCCCAGAGCACAGGTGGTGCCGTGGGTCGGAATCGAGGTGTGGACCTTCATGAGCAGTCTCAGCAGAACAAGAGCCAGTGTTGTAGCAACTAAGTGGTGGCTTTGTAGCGGCCAGCGAGAGATAAGATATGACCTCCATTCCCACCCCACTCCACCACACCTCACCTTCAGTAACAGCATTGGCGCACTTGGAAGCCGCCCCCTCCCTCCTCTTGAGAGCTCAGTTAACTGCACTTCTAATGCTTCAGAAACCACCACCAGGCGTCTGTTACCACCACCCCAAGGAAAGTGGAGATAGACCGACCGGGGACTTAACTTCCAAAAACAAACTCTTCTTCACTTTGTATAATAGGTGCAAATAGCTACCTACTTACTTGGACCCCCCTGCTCTGTTTTCTCCCAGATAATATTTGTTCTCCAGTCCATGTCCTTCCATACATGCTGTCTTTGCTCTGATAAAATCTGTGTTCTTGGGTCCTGTAACATCCACCCCCTGTTCACCTCCCCCCTCCCTTTATTTTGTTTAATGCTGTGGGGGCAGGTGTCACAAATTGGGGGGGGGATTAATTATTGTAGATTTATTTTTAAGGGCAAGGTTAATGGGTGTCCTCAGAAAAAGCAGAAGTTTTTGAGGCGCTCCTTTCAGTTTTCCTTTTCTTTTTACTATGTCTTTTGTTTGTTCAGAAAAGCTGCAGTGTCCTTCATTATCTTTTTCCAGGGCAGCCTTTTACAACTGAGTTGGAGAGGGGAAATCATATCTGAGTCCTTGCTAGCGTCTTGCTTACTGCAGTGTCGAGGTGGTTGTAGATTTCAGTGGCATGAAGATAAGAATCATGTGTTTATGAATATAGTGCTTAGGAAAACAGGTTTCCCAAGCCTTCAGTGGACGCTAGGTAGATGCCTGGAAATTGTAATGGCCCAGGAAAATGGCGGAGGTGGAGGAGACTCACTGGCTGAAGGTCAATCTTAACTGCACAACTAGAGCTCCTATTGTGTGTCTCCTTCTCTTATGTCAACAGTCAGGTGCCTATTGCACTGAAGTTATTAGAGGCCCATTAGGGATATTCTGTGGATCTCCCTGGTGGGTCTGACCAGCAGTTGTAAGAAGAGCACAGAAACCAAGATCTCTTTATTCTCTTGGACTACATCCTAGTAGCCAGCCAGGGCTCATTTTCAATCAGTTCTAGGTGCTCAGCCCAAGTGCGGCAATAACCTAATAGAATGCACAACTTGGTTCGTTTTGTGGAGTGTTGTTCTGAGTTGCCAAAAAGGAGCAATGTGCTTGCATCCTTAGCAGATGGTGGTGAGATCAGTGCAGAGTTGAGGCTTTAGGCTGGGCGGCTGGAGGCATAAGAAAATGAGAGACCAGACAAGATGCTAGAGAAGAAGAGAGAGGGGTTAGCAGGAGGACCAGTACTGTACTTTGTATACCATTTTCCTTGCCAGGGAGCACCCGGTTTGCCTTGTGACTCTTTCCTACACCCCTGTGAAAATCTCCTTGTGTAGAAACTCTGTCTTGCCCTCTGTAACATTGTTGAATGGTGGCTCTGGGAGCAGTAGAATAGTCAGTCCTCACCCTTCAGTCTTCAAGGGCTGTCTAAACTTGATAACTGTTTGAATTAGATATCCTCAAGCCCTGATGTTCAATGTACTTGTAAATAATACAGCACAAATGTTTGTGTATAAACATGTTTAAGGGGGTGGGTGGTAGTGGGATTTTTACTTCCTTACTATTATCTAAACAAACTAATGGCTTTTTAAACTTAGCTGTAGATAGTGCTGATCTGTAAGACTAGGCATGCTACACACTTTCTCTCTCTCTCTCTCTCTCTCTCTCTCTCTCATCTACATCTTGCTCTCTGAACAGCTAGAAACAGTCCCGTGTCTTTGGAGGAAATAAATCTTCTCCCATTAATTCAGCTTTTGAAGTGGAACAATTCTCTCCACTATTTGGCAGGTCTGTCTCCAAGGCAGCTGAGTGTTAGTTTCAGGGTTTCCTTGGTGCATTTTGATGTCTACCCTTTTAGCCTTCTCAAATCATTGAAGGATGTGGTGGCAGAACGTGGAATGAATTGTGCCTGAGTACATATGCGCACACCCTTTCCTGTTACTTTCCCATGCACACCGTTTTAAGCACGCGTAATTTTTGCACATATTTTAACTCCTATACTCCACAGACTCAATCTGCCTGCTCTCACTCATTAGTGCACATTAAATACTTAACGAGCAGTGTGTGCACACCAGATTTCAGTTTGATTCCCTGAGCCACCCTTGTATGCCATCCAGCAAAACTGTTAACATCCTGCACCACCGTCATCATGTGCAGTTAGTCTTCGGCCTTTGAAAAGGCTGTCTTGTGGTTGCTCTTTTTTTTTTTTTTTTTTTTTTGCAGTATGCACAAGGGGTGAAGAAGCCTCAGTGACCTGCCTGTTGAAATCTTGAGCAAGAATACTTCAAATCTGAATTGGTTGTAATTGATAGATGTGCTGTTACTTGCTGCCTCATCCCGTGGTCCTGCAGGGAGGAGGGGTTTCTTGTGGTGAGTCCTCTCTACTATTGTGGGTGCAGCTCGGGGAACTGTCAGTGAGGAAGAGGTTTCCTTGGGGAGCGGCCAGCCTTTCCTATACGTGGTAAGGGATTCTGTGTGAGGGAGAATCCCCAAAAAAGTTCTGCTTGGTTGCGATGGCGGTTGAAATCCTTCTTAGCTGACCGCTCCAGATTTAATTGTGCACATACAGAGTGTAGTGTTTCTTCAGTAAAGAGGACCTAGAAGCAGGGTTAGTAAGCATGACCTCTTGCCTTCCAACCAAGCTAAGGTGCTTTATTCAGTTCATCGGCAGAGCAAAAACAAGTAATTGTATTCAAATACCAAGCCCCCAACTCTTTTAGTTATCGCTCCTAACTTTTATTGTGATCACTTCCTAGCTAGTTCCTGGACCAAGAAAGGACACTGCAGCTTTTTCTAAAACACATACTTTTTATTTTTCTGCTTACTCTTCTCTTCTGATCAGTTTTTGCTTTTGAGAAGGCTCTTACATTGCATTTAAAATAACAATCATGGTAACAGAATTCAACAGCTGATTTACCGGTGTATTTAATGTAAGTAAACAACAACAACAAATCAGTGTACTAGATGCATTGGCTGTTTTATTTGGACTTGAAATGAGGGTAAAGAGCGGCACTAAACAAAGGTAACCTGAGCCACGTAAGTAGGACTGGATAGCTGCACAGGCCACAAAGTCATGAAACAACTGGCCCTGGAAGGCATTGCTTGATCATTTTGATTTAACTTTTTTTAATATAAAGGTATTGGCTATCAATGGGCACCGGATCTGATCCAGTAATAAGTGGTACCGTCTTTGATTGGACACAAATACGGTACTTGTTGTCAGATTCCCTTAATATGTGTTTGAGGGACAGATCACCTTTATTAACTCAATATACAAATGTTTATTTGGCATTTCCATTTATATCAGGGAGATTTTAGTTCCAAATATACATTTAGCAGGGTTCTAATCATAATTTGATGCTAGGTTTACCTTCCAGAATATAGTTTATTGCAGCATGGGCATAGAAGAATTCCACTAAAAACATTTCCACCCTAGGAAAACACACCAGGGGGTGGTGGAGACTTGCCACGACAGTTTTGAAATTTAATGGACTTTACTTAGTTATGGCTACAGCTTCCAATGAATTCTTCCTTTGACAGGCACAGGTGCTTTATTTTGTAAATGACAATACCTGTGAATACTGCTAGAAGTATTGTTAGCAAAAGGGCAAGCTTAAAGCATGTGTAATATATTACTCGGTTTGCTAGTGAGTGTAAGCTTTTTGTTATGCTCATGGTAAAGAGAGACTGATGAGGACAACCAGCTCGCAAATTGTGACAAATGCAGGCTTTTAGGCAGTGCTGCTTCACCATACATTTCCCCCTTTGGGGATGAAAGCAAGGCTAGCCCTGCCATTCAGCAATGGGCAGTTAGATTTTAAAGAAGGGTGTCAAATTACAGTAGTGTGATTTTCTGCCTTGCATTCCAAAATTACTTGGCTGACTGGTACTCTGGGTAGATATGGGCACACCATTTGCTGTTCTATCTTCGGCAGCAAAATGTTCTCAGACAGCTTTCAAAAGTCAGAATAGGAGAAACTGGAGAAAACGTTGGTGAACTTGTCCACACGTACTTCAGGGCCCGTAATAAAGGTGAGAAGCCTGTGGTGCCCTCGATGCTGGCTTACATGGCCCACTGTCCCTGCTCAATAAGCAAGGGACTGATCGGGTGTTGGAATACTAGAGTTGCAGGTGTCCCACCCTTATATCTGCAGCTAAGGACAGTAATCGCTTTCTTTCTCCAGGGTATCATTTCGGTGCCACAGTTGAAAGCAAGTAGTACATTGCTCTGTATTTTTAACCCTTTGTTCTTAAAGTACACAGCCTAGTATAAGAAGATCTTTATTAGCAAATGAATCAGACTCTTGGACCGCTGGTTTGCAGTGAGCTTCACTCTACATATGCTGGCCCAAATCATCTTATCTAATTATACCAGTATTCCAAAAGTGGTGTAACGTTTGGAGGCAAATTACCCCAAGTAAAGCATCACTGTACTGTATATATTATTATTTGCATACTGAGTTGTACCTGTATAATTTAACATGCAACTGATACAGTTTACGGTGATTTCATAACTTGAAACAGTTGGACTCCAAAAGTTATGGCATTTGCCTAGCTATGCGAAGGGATTTTAGAAGTTTGGGGAATTGAAATTCACATTGCTCCAAAGCCAAGAGTTGGGGTACCTTGAAGGTGAACAAGTGCTACTTAAACTTCCATGCCCTGCAGCCCACTTGACCAGATGCATACATAGCTGATGGCTTGCTAAGTTTTTTTTTGGACCACATTCAACATCTTGTTTTGCTAACAAGCACAGTTGCACCAAGTCTGAAAGTAAGTCATTGTACTAACAGACATGTGAAGACATTGCTTCTTTGGTAAAACTTGTTTCTCTTTCCGAATCTTACTTGATGGCTCTGGGTGTATTTTTACACAGTGTCCACTACAGGGTGCTCATGAGCTGACTGCCTTCAAAAAGAAATGTATACATTCTCCATTGTTCCTTCCCCATTCGAAAAGGATTAAAAAACATATAAAGTGTTCTGCTTATATACCGCCCCATACCACTACAAGTAGTCTCTGGGCAGTTTACAATTTTTAATTACAGTGTGCAGGCTACACATATGCCAGTAGAGGGGCATTTTCACACATTATAAATGTTCCTTGGAAGTAGTAAAGAAATTGTTTGCCTAATACCATGTTAGATGTAAATGTAAAAAGGTAAAGTTCCCCCCCACACACACACACGTGTGCTAGTTGTGTCCAACTCTAGGGGCAGCGCTCATCTCCGTTTCTAAGCCAAAGAGGCAGCATTGTGCAAGTCTGGGGCCATGTGGCTGGCATGGCTGAATGCATTTCTGCCCATGGAACACTGTTTACCTTCCTGCTTTTTATGACGGTACCTATTTATCTACTTGCATTTACATGCTTTTGAACTGCTAGGTTGACAGGATGTTTACCAGGGACCTAAAGCTATCTTAGCTATGATTTTGACTAGCATTTAATGGTTTTGAGATCTTTTAATAGTACTCCATGTTATATTTCACTCTCTTCCACAATAGAAGCTTGCCTCCATATTGTTTGTCAGAATCATTACCAAAGAACACTAAATATTGGAATAGTAAATACTTCTACTGGCTGAAGGGCTGAGCCAAAATGCCTCTAAAAGAGCTTTCCAAACAAACATGGCTGGCTCTGGGTTTGGTCTTAATGCTTCTGTTTTTAATGGGCATTATTTAATAAGCTAAGTCTTTATGAAAACTTCTTCCCCCAACTCCTCCAGTCCCTTATGATTTAGATTTTAGACTCAGATTGTAATGTTACAGTCCATCACAAAGTAAAGATTCATAGTGGGGGGATGAATTAGCAAACTTAACCAGTCTCTACATAGGAAGACTAGGTGAAACACTTGCCCATGCTGGACCAGGCAAAATACCTTTTTAGGTTTGTACAAGGTTTGGCTTCCTAGTTCTTAAGCACAAATGACTGATGGCAAATTTCTGTGTAAGAATTTTTAAAAGACTCTAGCCTTGCATAGTGTACTTGAAATGAAAACTGATATTATGAAGACATGAGCAAGAAAGTCTATACATGAATGTGGAAAATTCAGAAATTTCAATCATTTTAAAGACCAATCTAACCTTAAAATTAAATACTCTATACCCAGGATTAGTTGATTGATATTTAGCACTCCATCCTATACATTTGTACTTTAAAGTTCCACAAAATTGATTTGGATGCCTAAGTATGTGTGAAATTCTAATGAAAGGACCAGATTTGGGGGATAAAACCAGTTTTCAACCAGGCCACTCCATTTACAGAAGTAAATAAATGTGATAGTTATGCAATTCCTTTTGATCCATTTTTGAGTCAGCAGGTAGACAGTGTGTCTCTGAAGATTCTCAGTCATCCAGTTGAGGTTATTTGGAAATTGAGTAATGGCAGCTGGACTTCTTTTATTGAGGGATTGAAACATTTCGCTAATGTTCCGCGCAGCTTCATCAAGCTGCCCTTTAATCAATCCCCAGACAAATCAGAAGCACTTCACACCTCCACCAGCAAGACCATAGCTAATGACCCATACTTAATGGGTGTTGGAAAGGGTTGCATAGGTAGGACTTTCATGTACCCAAGGTCATTGTCCACCTACAGGCCTATTCAGGCCACTGTCCAACTTATGAGCCTATTCAGAGCAAGGTGTTGTGAAATCAAGATGAATTATAAATTGGAAGACTCACTACTAACTTTCCTCAGACTGACAAAGCTGTTTGGATGAGTAGCGAAACTTTCGATCTCTCAAGAAAATTCCAGTTGCCGTGACTCAACTTCCAGACACGTAGACAATGGTGTAACACTCCCAATAGGAAACCTGATCAGAGAAGCAATGTTTGTACACAAGTCATCTTGCTAATGATAAATTTGCTTCCAGGAAAATTTAATTTGACAGAAATATGGTGATCTCTTCAGATTACTGTGTAGCATTTCCCCATGTATAAGACTATTTTTTTTCTAAAATTGTTAGACTAAAAATTGAGGGTCACCTTATACACAGAAGTAACCCAAGGAGAGAACAGCTAATTTGTGAAACTTATTTTTGGTTGGAAAAGTGGGGGGGGGACCTTATAGATGGGAAAATACGGTAGTTTCATATGCCAGCAAATGTTACAGGGCAGTAGCATTGCCATTTTAAATCTGTTTTGGAAAAGCACATGCATATGGCATGTGAGAGTGAGTGGGTCTTCTGTATCCTGCTGGCCAAATCTCAAAGCAATGTTGAGGTCTCCATTTCCTGATCTCTGTATTTCAGCCTGCGCTCTTATATAAAATCTGATCTGTACAAATTTGAGGTGGCATGAAAAGGAACAGTTTCTTTTTAAAATTCACTATCCAGTTTAAAACACATACTTCTTATTTTATTTATTATTTATTTTGAATATTTTTACCACACCTTTCTCCTTGGAAAAGGACCCAAGGTGGCTTACAATATTGAGGGGCAATATACAGCCCCTCAGTAGATATATTCAAGTTAAGAACAGAGAATTTTTTTAAAAAAGCATCTTAGAACATTAAAAGGTAACAGTGGAGCTACAAAGAGCACGCAAAAAGAAAAAAATTCATTATGAGGGGTGGAAAGTACCATGGAAAACACTGGTGTTCTTGTGAAATTAGTCAATGCAATCATGTATGGTAATCCATATAAAGTTACACAGTAGGAAGTCCTTCATTCAGGGAAAGCTTGCCTGAAGAGGAAGGTCTTTGCCTGCTTCCAAAAATACAGCAGAGAAGGGGTAGTCCTGGCCTCCAGCGGGAGGGAGTTCCAAAGTCCAGAAGCAGCAACAGAAAAGGCCCTTTCATGTATTCTTCTGAGGCACACCTGTGAAGGTGGCAGGATAGAGAGAAAGGCCTCTCCTGATGGCCTTAGCATCCGAGCTGGTTCATATGCGAGATTCAATCTTTGAGGTAGCTTGAACCCAGGCTGTTTTGTGCTTTGTAGGTTAAGGTCAGCACTTTGAATTGTGCCCTGTAGGTGATTGGCAGCCAGGGGAGCTGCTTTTGTATGGGTGTAATGTGATCTCTGTAATCCACCCCAGTCAGCAATCTGGCCACTGCGTTCTGGACCCATTGAAGTTTCTTGAGACTTTCCATTGGTAGCCCCACATAGACCGTGTTACAGTAGTCCAGCTGGGAGGTCACTAGGGAATGTGTCACAGTGGCCAGAGCTGATTGCTCAAGAAACAGATGTAACTGGCATACTAGTTTTAATTTTGCAAATGCGTTTCTGGCCACAGCTGTGATCTGGGCATCTAAGCTCAAGAATGAGTCCGGGAGCACACCCCCCCAAGGTATGCACCTCTTTTTTCAGTTGGGGGGGGGTAATTCCTTCTAGGATAGGTTGTATCCCTATCCCTTGATCTCCTTTTTGACGGACCAGAAGCATCTCTGTCTTTTCTGGGTTTAGTTTCAGTTTGTTCTTCCTCATCTAGTTCATTACCGAAGCTAAGCACTGTTCTAAAGTCGAAATAGCTTGCTTGGAATTCGGAGCTGATGAGAGGTAGAGTTGAGTGTCATCGACATACTGGTAACACTTAACCCCAAAACTCTGAATAATTTCCCCCAGTGGTTTCATATAAATGTTAAATAACATAGGAGACAAAACAGAACCCTGAGGTACCCCACAGGTCTGTGGCTGTGGTGTTGAACATGAATCCCCTAACATCACTTTCTGCATTCTCTCCTGTAGGAAGGACCAGAGCCACTTTAATGCAGTGCCCTCAAGTCCCATTTCAGAGAGACGAGTCAGGAGGATGTCATACTCGATAGTGTCAAAAGCAGCTGAAAGTTCCAATAAAATTAAAATGGACACAGATGCCCTATCCATTTCCCGGCGTAGGTCATCTACCAAGGCAACCAGTGTCGTCTCAGTCCCATAGCCAGGCCTGAAACCAGAATGAACTTGGATCCAGATAGTTTATTTCATGCAGAAACCTCTGGAGCTGTGAGGCCACAACCCACTCTAGCACTTTACCCAGGAATGGGATGTTAGATACCAGTCGGTAGTTCAGTATTGTTGGATCTAAAGAGGGCTTTTAAAACAGTGGTTTCACTATCGTTTCCTTCAAGCATGCCACAATCCTACCCTGATGCAAGGAAGCATTCACTACTCTTCCTAACCAATCTGCCAGACCCTCTTTGGCAGCTTTTATAAGCTAGGAAGGGCAAGGGTCCAACAGACATATGGTGACCCTCATCTCTCCAAGGGTCCTTACCTTGATGGATCCAGATGGTTTTGTGCTGTAAGAGCTGAAACTCATCCATTAACATAGGGCAGGCAAGGGGGACAGTTTTATTTATAGGCTCCGGATCAATAGCAGCATTCAGGTCAGCCCGAATCTGTACAATTTCGGCTGCAAAGTGTTGGACAAATTCTTCACAGCAAGATACAGAGTCATCTGTGTTATCCACCTGGGGGTCAGCATGTAGCAGACTAGAATTTCAGAAAAGCTCTGCCAGGCGATTCTGTGCCTTAGCAATGGTGGTAGAGAAAAATGGTTGCTGCTTCCATTGCGTTGGAATAAGCTTTCCAATGGCCTTCCACTGTTTTTCTATTAGTTTCTGTCTGGGTTTTCTGCCAATGCCTTTCAGCTCTACGGATTACCCTTTTCATATTTGCCAGTTCCCCAGTAAACCAGGCAGCCAGTTGGGCTGTACTTCGAGGAAGGAGATGTTCAGGGTCAATCAGGTCAATGGCTTTGCTCATTTCCCCATTCCAGAGATCAACTAAGGATTCAGTTGAGTCATCCATCAAAGAGGTAGGAAATTTGTCTAGGGCAGCTACAAAACCATCTGGATCCATCAACCTTGGACGAATTGCCTTTGTCTGACTTCCACCCCTGCCCAGGCTCTGAATTCCAGTGAGCCTAAAGTGCACCAGATAATGGTCTGTCTATGCCAGGGGTCCTCAACCTAAGGCCCCGGGGCCGGATGCGGCCCCCCCAAGGTCCTGAATCCGGCCCCTGGTACCAGTTGCAACCCCCCCCACCTACCCCCTGTTTTGAGAGCAAGCCAACCTCTGCAGCTGCTTTTGGACTGTGATCCGGCCCCCAGTGGTATCTGGGTGGTGGTGGACTGGCCCACTGTTTGAAAACTTTGAGGACCCCTGGTCTATGCCAATGGGGCTACAGAAAGTTCTTTTACCCCCTAAGTTCCCACTATCCATACCAGGGCAAACCAGGTCGAAGGTGTGGCCTGCAGAATGAGTAGGGGCAGACATGATTTGAGATAGACCCACGGTTGTCATGGAGGTCATGAAATCTTCGGAAACCCCTGACAGCTGCCTTAAGCATGGATGTTAAATTCCCCCAGCACAATGAGCGGAGGTGGTGGTGGTCCAATACCACTCACGTAATCGGCTCAGTTAGCTGAGGGAGATAACTTTTTGTGCCTCGGGGAGGGCATTATGCCAAGAGAATTCCTGACTTGTCCCTGGCTCCTACTTTTAGGAACATACATTCAGATCTAGGGAACTGGGGAATGTGACATCTAGTAAGAAGGATGAAGTTGCAATAGACTATTGCCACTCTACCACCCCGGTCCCCTGGTCTTGCCTGTTGTTCTACAAAGAAACCTGGAGGACAGAGCTGAGGGTGACTGACACAACCAGCCCCATCCAGCCAAGTCTCTGTGATGCAAGTGAGATCAGCACGTTTTTGCAGGATCAGGTCCTGGATGATTGCTGATTTCCCATTCACTGATCTTGCATTCAACAGCAATATTTTTAGTCCAGGGATCTTGTCATCAAGGTATACAGAGCATTCTAAAGGTGTAGACACCTTGGGAGTTACCAAAACCCTGTAGTTCTTCTGTATTATAAAGCACTGATGAACCTTATGATTGCCATGTCTTCCTCTACCAAGAATAGTAGAAATAGGTTTCCTTTTGTTGCCTTGCAAAGTCTCTTTTCCATAAAATGACATCCTCCCCAGGTAGTTGCACAACAATCTGTGATGTTTCTTGCAGTGCTAAGGCTAAAATATACCTCTGCAACTTCTTGTGCTGGCTTAAATGTTTAAAAAATATCAGTTCATGCACTAATGCAAGCTTCAAAAAGAATTCTTGTGTAGTCATTGGTGAATGCTGGTAATCCCAGATGACTTTTGTGAATGTCTAATATGTTTCTCATACGGAGAGCCATTCTAGTAAATGCAATTAGTGACTGTCGCCAGTCACAGATCTGTCCAGGTTCTTGGATTTCGACATTCATGAAACTGCTCTAAGAATGTTGTAAGTATAACAACACTAGTTTTATTAAATCGAGCATTGCACCTGATAAGGAGAATGTACTGGCAGTAGGTTACCAGAGGCATGCTTTATAAATGCCAGAGATATTTGGCTCTATAGATCTTTCTCTTATCTTTATGGTGCAACACCATATCTCCCAAGCTGAATTATGCTTGTGCTCAGTGAAAGCAAGATGGCATGAAGGCCTAGTGGTGTCCTAAAGAATAATGGCTTTCATTTGACAAAAGCAGCCTGTTGGCAATTCATGTGTGCCTAAGCTAAATTGCAGAGAGCACTGTGGCAAATTGCTGTTTACTGTACTAACAAGGCACTAATCACATTACAAACTGGGCTCTGATTTCCTGCTCTGTACATGCTTGGTACCATGACTGGTATTTGAGCTGTGGTGAAGTTGAACTTGCAACATGTAAATCCCCAAGAGCCTTTTAGCTCAGATATTTATTCCTTGCAGTTTTACAGATAAGGGAAGCTGGTTCCTTCTGGTAAAATAAAGGCTGGTTTATAAGCCAGTCTTATCACCTTTTTTGTACTACTGACAAAAAGCTGAGTCATGCTAAGTTGATTTGCTAGAAAGTTTGTGGAGAACAGGACTTCATTTAGAGACTAGGCTTGTTATCCAAGCTGGAATTTGTTTGAAATAGGGTTTGTGGGACACAGCTGAGTATTATCACTTGACCTGCAATGTTTTATTTGTTGAGCTAAATTGGATCCAAAGACAGCTAAGTCAATAAGAATTGCTGCCACATGGTACAATGGCTAAATGCCTGTATTACAGCTAAAACTGTGCTCATGACATGGAGTTCAATCCCAAGTAGCTGACTCATGGTTAGCTCAGCTTTCCAACCTTCCAGGGTTCGTAAAATGAGTACCCAGCTTGCTGGGAGGGGGGCATTGTGTGGCCTGCAAAATTAAATTGTAAACTGCCCGGAGAGTGCTGTAAGCACTATGGAGTGAGATATAAGCAGAACACTTTGCTTTTGCTTTTGCTTTTTCCTTTTTTTTTTCTTTTTTGCTGCAAGTGGGATGAAGTGAAAGCTCCAGCAAGAAGGATGGTGGTTGAGGTAATTAGATATGTACTTGGTATGCACAAAAAATTCCAGTCTTGCCCTCCACTGCAGATCAAGGAAAGCCTAGGAAATCTGAGGTTCTAGAAGGCTGCTGGTTAGCAGTGTAGCCAGTCTGGAGCTAGATGGAGCAATGATCTTATGTAGGGCGTACTACACTTGTGTCTTCTGTTTCAGAAAACCAGTATTGTTCTTTAATTTGTTACCTAGTGGGGGAGTCAACCTGCAGTATTATACATATGCATTAATCTGCCATATTCCAGTTCATTCTCAACTGATCCTTGTAGTAAAACACAAATCTGTGGCTAGGAGGAGAGGCCTTGGCAGGGGACATGAGGCTCTTGGTATATAACTGCTGAAGTTCAACTCTTTGCAGGTTTACTGAGAAGTAATGTGTGCTGCTTATACACCACCTCATAGTGCTTAAAGCTCTTTCTCTGGGCAGTGTATAGATAATTATATAGGCTACACATTGCCCTCCCAGCAAGCTGAGTACTTATTTAACTCAGGAAAGTTGAAAGGAGGGAAGGTTGAGCCCAGGATTAAACTCAGGTTGTGAGCAGAGCCTTCATAGAAATACTGCAATTTAACCACTGTGCTGCAAGGCTCATAAAATGCATGGCATTTGCTGGGATTTACTTCTAGGGAATTTGGTGATTGCAGCTTTCTTTGGGTACTTCTGAACTTAATTCTCCACTTGGCAAAACAAGTTTTCCTTGCCTGCCTTGCTGTTCTCTTCAGGAAAGAAAGCAATGTTGTCAAATTTACAGTCTGGATCAAGTCAGAGCACCTTGTCTCATAACCTCCAGAAACATTTCTAAACCTGTTATTGAATCCATTAAAAAATTACAAGCCTTTCACCAGTTCATGATGTGCTCCTGATGCTGACAGTTAAAAGGCTTTTCTGTAACTGCTATATCCTTTATATATGTTTTTCTGAAAAAACAAAGACCTGAGGGCTGCAAAGGGAATATTTCTTCCAGTTCTGTCAGAATGGTTGTGTAATACCAGCTAGCAAGACAAGCTTTTAGATTGAACTGTTGACTTCTAAGAAGACATGCAAAGCGTCGCTACTTAATGTGCCTGAACCGACAAACTAATAGGAGAAGCCGCACAGGTGCTGCTGCTTTTATGTTCAGAACCTCAGGAGTGCCAGGAGTGTGGGCTTGATGGGTTTGTTTTTTTTAATTAGTACAGTAATTAGCTTTTAATTGTCCGTGTTAGTCTGTCAATACAATAAATACTGGAAAACATCTGTACATGCACTCATTGTGCAACATATTTCACATGGGAACAAGGAAAGAGATTTTAACAGCTTCCCTTAAATATGCGAGTTAGGAGGTGACCTGAAATGCTGAGGGCTCCCACTCCTGATGCTCCCTCGTGCCCAGATGTTTTGGACCACAACTCCCAGAATTCCAAGCCTGTATTGCCAATGCCAAAGGATTGTGGGAATTGTGGTCCAAAACATCTGCAGGTGCCGGAGTTTGAATTCCCCCATCCCAGGTGTAGAGATCTGCTTGATCTGTCAGCCCTCTGTTGAGGGGGTCGGGACGCCCACCTGTTCTCCGCCTCAGGCAGGCACCGGGTATACAGCCTCGTCTTTTAGTTAAAGAGGCCAGTTAGCTCCGCAAATGTGGCGGGGGTTTGTTTTTGTAATGTAAATAAACCGAATAAAATTTCATGGCGACGTTGTCTCTCCTGTTCCAAAACCAAACGGCCGCGAGACGAGGACGACGTTCCCGCGCTCACGGCGGGCGCCACGTGCCTTTCTCTGGTGCAATTTTGGGAGGCGGGAGGGGAAGATGCCGCAACGCCCCCCCCCCCCGCGCCGCCCGGCTGGCGGAGATCAGGGCAACGAGCCGAGCTCAAGAAGAGCCGCGCAGGCTGCATTTTTGAACGGGGCGGCGGGGGCGGAACCAGGGCTGCAGCACTTGCGCACCAAGGAACGCCACGCCGCCCCGGGAGCAGCAGCAGCATCTCGAAGGCGTCCGTCGGGCCGGTCATCCCGGGTTGGAGCCATCGAGCTCGCCAGCAGCAGCAACGACAGAGGCCGCGGACGCTTTGGAAGCGCCCCTCCCTCCCTTCTCTCCAAGGTAGCTATTTGGGGCTAGGGCCCTTTAAATCTCTCTCTCTCTCTCTCTCTCTCTCTCTCTCTCTCTCTCTCTCTGTAGCAAGCGCGGTCTTTCCCTTTTGGCAGCCGCCTCCCCCCCTTCCCTTCCTCCTCCAAGGCGAGCGCTCGGCGGCAGCCAGCGATTGCGTCACCCAAGCGGATCTTTCCCTGGAAGGACTAGACTGGCTCCAAGGTGGGGAGGGGGGGTGAGTGAGGCGGCCCCGGGGGGGGGAGTGCGGGGGTGGTGGGTCAGGAGGGGGCGGCTGCGGTGGAAGGAAGAAGAAGAAGAAGAAGAAGAAGAAGAAGAAGAAGAAGAAGGGCGCGAGCTTGCAATTTTGCCCGGACGACCTTGAGCTGCTGCTGAGCCTGGCTCCCGCCGCTCTTGCAGCCAGGCAGGGTAGGTTGGCTGAGCCGAGCCGGAAGAGAAGGGGGCTCTCCCGTTGGCATAGAAGGTGCATGGGATGGCCGGACGAGGTTTTAAGCAGCACCTGTGCGGGGGAGCTGATTGCATAAATACAACGGCCGCCGCCGCAGCAAACAATCAAGATGGCTCGGGCTGGAATCTCCCCCCCCCAAAAAAAAAATCGTGGGCCGCGCCTTGCTCCGGAACGGCGGCTCGTAGGACCGACTGCCACGAGGTTCCGTCCCTCCGGGGGTCCGGCTGCTCCGCTTCCCGCCGTGGGCGGTGGGTCCTGGGGCAGCCCCCCCTCCCGCGAAGGCTTGCGTGCCCCTTCTGCTTCCTTCTGAGTAGAAAGGCTCAAGGCTGCCCTGAAAAGGGGACCGTGAAATGTGTTTCCTCGGTCTCCTAACTGGTGGTGTGGGTGGCAGTAGTTGGGTGCCCCCCCCTCGCCCGTTCAAAGAAAGGGTTATCTTCTGAGGAGATCCCTGGCCGTAGAAGGTGTCCAGCAAGCAACACCTTTCTACTTTTGTGTTTACTGGATTTCTTCACTCCTTGGTTGCTCTCTTACAGCTGGGGAAGGAACTTCCAGTGGGACGTCCTCATTTAAGGGATACGGTGGTGGTGACCAAACACGTTAGCCCGTGTGTCCTGATGGCAGTGTTTGAGAGAGGTTCAGAACCAGTACAGAAGTACAATAAATTTTAAGACAGGAGGGAGCAAGCAACTGCAGCTCTCTCCAGGTTCACTTTTGGCTGTAGTGCCTGTTCCCCAACCCCTGCTTTAAGAAGAGTGTTTCTGCTTAGGAGGGCCTTGCCAAGATAAGCAGATGAATCCAGAGCAAGCCGCCCCTTGCAATCTCTTGACTCCAGTCCTAGGGAACCACTGGCCGGTGGACCAGTTACAAGTTTTGGCCTTGCCCATCTGCCCTGTTGGTTGCTCCCACATGATCCACCTCCGCTTCTCATTTCTCAGCAGTAGCAGCTGAGAAGGGTTCTCTTTGACCTGGTATGTGTCACTTAATATGTGTTTTCCCCCCTGGAGGAATGCCTCCTTTAGGGGCCAACAGGTGCTCCTTATACGTGGCATACTCTGTGTTAATAATTATAGAGTTTTTTAATAAGTCAACTGAAGGGGCAGTTCTTAATTTTGCATGTACTTGTATTTTATTTTTAATGAGTTAGCCATTTTTAATTAGAGTCTCTCTGGCCATCTTGATGCATCCACCCCCACCTGACTCAAGGATGTGAAATTAAATTCTTTAAAAAGCAATCTTTGCGTTTGGGGTGGACAAAGATATGTTGCTGAGCAGGTCTCAGAAATTGCTAGCAAGTAATATGTTGATTGGTGATCAACTTGAAGAAAACAGGAACTGGTAGGTCAAGAAAGAAAATATATCATCATTGTTTTGACTTATATGCTGCCCTATAGTGCTCAGAGGGCTCTCTGGGCAATTTATAACACAACTATGCAAATAATAACTTCCTCACCCTAGTGATCTAGGTATTTATTTTATTGACCTCAGAAGAATGATCTGGCTACCCAAACTCATAGAGATTGATTGAACTCAGGTCATGTGCAAAGGCTTGAGTGCAGTTTAAACACTTTACCATGGGACTCTTTAGAATGTATGTTGCTTGAATCATCTACATACAGTAATTTAGAAGACCTAAGTCCTAATGAAGCTGGCTGGATTAGCTTTTGAATAACGACGGAGAGGGCTGGGATGTAGGTTCTTGTGAACAATCATTAATCTTTTCAACAAGTGAGAAAAAACACCATGTGGGAACTGAAGCAAGAACTTGAATTGATCCAGTATTGTTGGAATTGTTGGAATTCAAGTTAAAATGAAATTGTGTTGTGCCTAAAGAGGGAAGGAATCCTTTTCTCTCTTTTCCCCCCTCATACATTCTCCTTGCTTTGCTGTGTTAGTATCACAGCTATTGAAAGATATTTTAAACATTTGAGGTCCTAATTGTCGACTTCAAGGTTGTTTTCCTTGGTGGCACTGATTTGGAGCTCTCTAAACTGACCTTGTGCCCAATGTATGTCAAAAAGGACACTCTCCCATCCTCAGCATCGAGGTCTGTTTGATCAGTCAACCCTGCAGACTTCTGTTTGCGGAATGGGTTGGGATATAGTGGCAGTTAAACTGCCGCCCTAACATATGAGCTGTTATAGTACTTGCTTGTGAATGTTTCTGAAAAATCTGTGTTCCTTATTGGAGTTCCCGCAGTCTTCTGTAAGCAACTGCTTGGAAATAAAGGTCAGTGTCCTGTTTGGCATGGGCAGCGTATCCCATTCTACCCATGGAGCTCCCATAGGCGCTGGCATGCCATTGCACAAATATGAAACAACCCCTAATGCTTTCAGTGGGGCTTGTGCAATGGCATGCCAGCGCCATTGCACAAATATGAAACAACCCCTAATGCTTTCAGTGAGGTAACGTTTGGAACAATAATGCCAACCTCCCCACCCACCCAAAAATGTGCAGAACTGGGCAACAGGATTCTGGCCTTATAATGATACAATGTGCCATCACAGGTAATTGACTCTTTCTATTGACCTGACAGAAAATCTCTTTCTAGATCTGGGAGCAAGGGTGGGAACGTTTGATGTGACATGGTTTGATGTGACAGAGTGGCCTTGATGCCAAATGGGTCGTATAAAAATCTAACCAGCAAACAATCCCAACACACCTCGTTTGGAAGCAAATCTGTGCTCTCCAGAACCATTCAGAAGCATGATTCACTCTAAAAAACTTGGTGCATCCTTCCCACCTGTCTTGTTTTCAAGTGAAAATGGGCCTCTCTCTCTCTCTCTCTCTCTCTCTCTCTGTGTTTGTGTGTGTGTGTGTGTGTGTGTGTGTTGCTACTGTACCCCCCAAATGTAGCAGCACAACTGAGGCTACGGATGCTGATTGGATTTCCTGGGTGGAGTTTCCACCCTTGATGTTGCCTCACCACTCTTTAGAGTACACTGTGACCATCCCGGGGGAAACACTTTCCAGCAGTGCAACTCTGGAATGTGTTGTTAAGTGGATCCCTTCTCTGATTTACTTTGTTGTATCTAGGTTTTGAGAAGATGCTGCTGTCCAGACCCAGCAAGAATGGCATCTGCACCCTTCAGAGAACATGCTGGTATGACAATCTTGACTTCTCTGCATCTTGTATGATCTTTGCTGGAAAGTGGAGTCGTGATCTTCGGTTTGCTAGCCAAGTTCATGAATCTTGCCTTCCAGAATCATAACCAAGGGCACTGCAAATGCTCTGGGCTGGTGTGCTTTGGGAAATGCGGAAGGTTCTGATGTGCCAAGTAATTTTCAAGTCATCGCTGTTTATTAGAACTGTGCATGCATCTGGTCAGTGTAGCATGCCCCTGGTCCTCCTTAAAAAGAGCAGATAGTAATATAGGAAGGCTAGCTACGAGCTATTGGGGAGTTGCTACATTTTCTTAAGTTGCAAGGTGACACAATATATTATCTCCCTCCAGGCAACTTCTTAGCTTAGTGGATTTATTTCTCCATGTTACCGTGTTGGGCCCTGGGTAGGTTCAAATGGTTTAATTCCCTTAGGCCAGTTGAGCTGCTTACCATTCCAAGCCCTCTGTGTTCTGTTGTCTGTATCCATGTGAGCAAATTCAAGCTCCTCTCCAGGCTGGCTGTGGTGGCGCTGTTCAGTTCCTGATGTTGGTGTTGCGTCATGGCTAAGTAACAAGGAAGCCAAGAAAACTCTGCTGAACTTTCCCAAAGACTATTTGCATTGGCTCCTTGCCCCATTGTACACAGACTAATCTTATCTCCATGTCTGTCCTTCCCCTTGGCTTCTGCCTAAGGGTGCCCTTAGTTGGGGAGATCCCTTTCATCAGAGATGTTCTCTCTCTGTCTCACCTTGAGTCAAGGTAGGAGTTAATGACTGATCAAGAACTGAGCTGAGTCGAAGTCAGGTTAGCTGGGGTTTCCAGTGCGGTCTTAAATCCTGCATCCTGTTTAGCAGTACTGCCATAAAAAGAAAGCAAAATGCAAACAAGAAGGATTACCTTCCCCTGTGAACTTTCTTATCTTGTAGGAGATCGCATAACTGCTGGGTGTGCCGGTGTGTTTTGAGTTTGGAAATCCTGGTGGGGGGAGGTGAAAGGGAAGATAATAAGGAATACGTGTTACTGTTTCTAGAATGATTGCTTTTCAGGACAGTGAAGAGTTGAGCGAAAGGAATTTTGGACTTTTCAGATTAAGACTTCAACCTCAAACAGTATTGCCCTGCGTGGTAAATTGCCAGGGACTCTGGAAGTTGTATGCTCAAGTACTTGGAATGGGGCTGGGGGCAGAGGAGCTCCAACACTGGTGACAACCACCAGGGAGGCTGCTTTGTCCCATGGGAACTGCCATCCGGTGCTGAGATGTTAGAATGGCAACCTTATACTGTATTTCTAAAACCTAAAGTCTAGACATTCAACTTACTCTAAATTCTTAGTCAGTCTCATTGAAATACCTTCAGTATTGCAGCAGATTGTGAATTACTTTTTTTTTTAAAAAAAAAGCCTGCAGATGGTTGGAAAGCCAGTCAAAGAACACAACAAATTACTTGGCCAAACATTCTCTGGGCTGCTTGCCTGCAGCAGTGGCTCTGCATATCAAAGCTTCTTTAATTAAGTTGTTTGGAAGCTGGAAAACAGCTCTTACCTAACTGCTATTAATGGTGTTTTCCCTGTTCTCCCTGCCTGGTATTCTTGTAGTATGCAGCCTGCAAATTCCCCCCTCCTCCCGTTGCTTTAGAAAGTTTGGTAAACACAAAGTTCATAACATAGCATGTTTGAAAGAACTTGGTGACATTTATTGCTAGCTTCTTCTGGTGTATTTCTTTCCTGCTCTTGGTAAAACATTTGCCCTTAGTGAAAGGAACTTTTAGAGGTCATTAATGTATAGGATCGCCATAAGTCAGAAGCAACTTGGCAGTGTATAAACAACGATGAGATAGTGGGCATTACATTATCATCTTCAAATAAAGCATTATTTCATCGCCTCTTCTCTCCTTGTCCCATGCTCCTGCCCCCTGATGCTGCTTTCTGTTTTAGGTTGAGAACCATGGCCTGGAGGACTTTGCCCCCAGCCACCTTGGCCTGGACCCCTTCACACTTCCATGGCACCTGGAGCAACACTGGCGGTGGCACAAGACACAGGAGGTTCATGGTGGCAGCAGCTGCAGGGGCTGGACTGGGCTTAGGCACCATCTTGGCCTATGGAGATCACCGTCAGAAGGTGAGTGGAATAGGCCTGGGGGTCGGGTCTGGCTGTGAGCCAAGAAAGCATGGAGGGATTGAAGGAGAAATCTGTTTGGGCTCGGGTGCCTAAAATGAAAACTCTGCAGAATTTTGGTACTGGTTTTGTGGGTTGCGTATTGAAGGAACTGGAGCATAATGGGTTAGATTGAGGGGTGGAGAAAAGGGCCACAGGGTGGGTGTGAGCAGAGTCTGTGGTTCGAACAACCCCCCCAAACGTGGCAGGGCAGAATGAGAGATCCACTCATAGAAGGTATCCCTACCCAAGTCCTTTGTGTGTATGTGTGTGTGTGGTGACGTTACAGCCATGACAGACTCTTTGTGACTCCATGACCGTGGAGTTTTCTTGGCAGGAATACTGGAGAGGTTTGCCAGTTCCTACTCCAGGCGCCTACAGCACCTGGTATTCCCTGGTGGTCTCCCATCCAAGTGCTAACCAGGGCCAACCCTGCTTAGCTCCTGAAATCAGGCGAGATCGGATGTGCTTAGGGCAGGGGTGTCCAAACTCCCAGAATTTGAATCCTGTATTGCCAATGACAAAGGACTGTGGGAGTTGTGGTCCAGAACATCTGGAGGGCCGAAGTTTGGACACCACTGCCCTAAGCACATCTAGGCAGGTTACCCAGTTCCTAGGGATCTCTTTTTCTCTCCCCACCAACCCTGCCCCTGTCAGGAGAGGGACCCCGGGCTCTGCATAACATTTACGGGGAAGCGGGAGAGGATCCTGTTGGGTAAAGGAACCTGGGAATTCTCCTCCTGCCTGCTCTGTTGTACCTGCCACATCTGGGTGGAACCCTGTTAAGTGGAGGAGAGTGGGCCGGATGTTCCCTTTCACTGGTGGGCTTGTCTTATCTTTGCAGGCAGCCAAGGCGGAGCCCCCTGAGTCTGCACTCAGCCTCCCGTTTCCCGTCTATACCCGGCAGGAGGTGGCTCAACATCATAGCGAGGCCAGCCGGGTGTGGGTGACCTACGGCAGCGATGTCTTTGATGTCACGGATTTCGTGGAACAACACCCTGGGGGCAAAAGCAAGATTCTTCTGGCGGCGGGGGGTGCTTTGGAACCCTTTTGGGCCCTCTACGCCATGCATAACCAGGAGCACGTCCTGGAACTCCTCCGTGGGTACAAAGTAGGGGAGCTGAGCCCGGAGGAGCCTCCGCCGCTGAACCCGGAGGACCCGTACGCCCATGAACCGCCCCGCCACCCTGCCCTCCGCGTCAACTCCCTGAAGCCGTTCAATGCAGAGCCGCCGCCGGAGGTGATGGCCGAAAGCTACCTAACGCCAAACGAGCTCTTTTTCAAGCGCAACCATCTCCCCGTGCCGAGCGTGGACGCCGCCACCTATTCCCTGTCCGTCCAGGGGGCTTATGGACAGGTCTTCTCCCTGTCTCTGGAAGAGCTGAAGAAGAATTTCCCCAAACATGAAGTCACCGCCGCCATGCAGTGTGCCGGCAATCGCCGGGAGGAGATGAATGCCATCCAGAACACCAACCGGCTCGGCTGGGGCGTGGGTGCCATTAGCAATGCCCGCTGGGGGGGTGCCCGGCTGCGCGATGTGCTGATGTGTGCCGGCTACAAGCCAAGCGACGAAGGGCACGTCTGGTTTGACGGGCTGGACCAGGACCAAAGTGGAACCGTCTACGGGGCCTCGATCCCGATGAAGAAAGCCATGAATCCGGAAGGAGACGTCCTCTTGGCTTACGAGATGAACGGGGAGGTGCTGCCCCAAGACCATGGCTTCCCTCTCCGGGTAATTGTGCCCGGTGTGGTCGGGGCACGGAATGTTAAGTGGCTGGCCAGCGTCTCAGTGCACCCGGAGGAAAGCCCCAGCCACTGGCAGCAAAGGGATTACAAAGGCTTCTCCCCCTCGGTGACGTGGGAGACGGTAGACTTTTCCAAGGCTCCGGCCATCCAAGACATGCCTGTCCAGTCAGCCATCACCGAGGCCTGCGTTACACCCGGAGAGCTCACTGTGAAAGGCTATGCTTGGAGCGGAGGCGGGCGAAAGGTCATCCGGGTAGATGTTTCACTGGACGGCGGGCAGAGCTGGCACGAGGCCCAGCTTCTTCCCGGAGAGGAGCAGTCGCCGAGCCGGGTGTGGGCATGGCAGCTGTGGGAGCTGAACGTGTGCGTCCCCGATGGTGCCCGGGAGCTGGACATTGTCTGCAAGGCGGTGGACAGAAGCTACAACCAGCAGCCCAACACGGTGCGGCCGATCTGGAATATCTTGGGCGTGCTGAACAACGCCTGGCATCGGGTGCACGTCTCCGTGGGTGAGACGAAAGAAGGCTGATTTACTCCTGGTTGACCCTGAAGGAAATGAGGAGCCCTGGTTCTTGGCGGCTTTTCACCTCCTTCCTTTTTCAGGGACATCGGCTTGTGCTTCCTTGAGGAGAACCCGATGAATTGCTGAGATCCTTCCTCACTCACTGTTAGGTCCTGAGTTATAAACATTCCTTCCTTTCTGCTTTCTTTGACGGCTGGTGGTGGGCTCAGAGCAAGGGATCTACGCCTCTCCTGCCAAACCCCCCTCCCCCCCATAAAGGAAGACAGCCTGTTTGGAGATAATGAGACAGATGCCTTTCTAAATGGGCTTCAGACCTTCTTCCTAGAAGACAAATGTACATACAATACATTTATTTATTGGATGGTGACTTTTTAAGAACTGATGATGGGCTCCTGCATCGTAGAGGCATCCGACCTTTGATGGCTCCATTTCCCCATAGTTTTGGGGAGCGTCATCCTTGTTATTGCCCTGCCTTACGTTTCTGGTGGACTTGGAACGCTAACCTTTAATCTTGCCAAATTAACTAACTAAAAGCAGGCTTATTACGCCCGAGCTGTTTTATTCCCAGTACTTGAAAAACGAGCTGTTCTTTCACTACGAGGCTGGAGCAGCAGCAGAACTTGCCGGAGTGCTCCTTTATTAAAGGTCACAGGCTTGCCGTGCTTCCATATTAAGTCTGGAAATTAGATTCCAAATGCAGGGATATGCTTTTGCTATCACTTATCCGAGCTCTTATAATTTGGGGAAGCCCTTTTATGATTGATAGTTCCTTCCCATTTGATGTGAATGAGGGCATAACTCACGAACACCTCAAATACAGCCTTCCCACTCCCAGGTGCTCTCCAGGTAAGTTGGATTCCAACAGCCATCATCCCCTGGGCAGCACAGTTAGAGGGGAGGAGGAAGGGATTGTAGTGCAGCCCATCTGGAAGGGCGTCATAGGAGACATCTACTTTTTTGGAAGACAGGGTAAAAGGAAGGATCTGAGCAGCCATTACATAGGAGGAGCCCTCTGCATTTCTCTGTGGACCCCCCAGTTTATCCTGTGAATATGACGGTCCGGAAGGTCTGCTAGAGAAACGCTGCTCTGAATGGAGTGCATTTGGCTGTAAGTCTCCTCCTTTGGGAGGACTGGGAAGTACTAATGAGAGACAGAGAAGGTTAAAGAGGTCACTTCACCCATACATATGGATGAGCCTGGGAATAACGGAGGATTGACCATACATGGGGGTAATAATGTAGGAAAGCTATACCCGAGCAGGAACCCCACCCCCATGGGGTTTGGAAAGGCAGGCCATGGCTGAAGTTTCTTGGAACGGCATGCCATGTAGTTTGGGGTGCTGCCTAAAACATCAGCATCTTTTCCATGCTGGAATTGGCATTTGTCAGGGGCAGTTCTTTGTGCCGTCCTGGGCTTCTGCTCCCTTCTGTGTTGTCTTGCCATGCACTTTCAGTACCCACTTTTAAACAATGAGTATTCAAATTCTAATTGAATTTCTTTTTAGGGCAACTGGATTTATTCAGTTCAAGTTATGTTAAGATGGGGACATGGGCATTATAAATCATAGGATCAAATCCTCTGGAATTCTGGACCGGTTGCTTTGGAAGTCTGAGACTATGACATGCTGTCATCTGATTTCAAAACAAAACAAAACAAAACAGCAGGCATACCCAGGAGTCTCTCTCAGAAGCACCTGCTGCAAGTTAGGATGCTACCACAGAAAAGGCCCCACTCTTAGCCACTGCTGCTCACTTGGGAGAGTCACCTGGAGAAGTTCTGGTAATGATCTTGGTGTAGACGCAAGGTCAACACTCATTCATCTCCCTGGCCCTCAAGTTGTGAAGCTCTCTTGCATGGTTTGGAACTACAATATGAAGCACTACAAGCCAGTGCCTGATGTTTCTTTAGTGTCACTTTCTCCCTGCTTAGTTTGGGGGTTTTACCCCTTCCTCCTCCCCCCCCCCCCCCAAGTACAGCTGCTTTCCATCAGATCATAATGTTGCAGTTACATCATTTTAAAGGCAGGATTATAGCAGCTGTCATGCAAGGCTGCTTTGCTGCTGTGGGGTTGTGTAAGAAGTAGATGGAGAGAGAGAGAGACTTCCTGGATTGAGTTAGGAGCTCACCGGCAAGTTTTTGAAGGGTTGGCAGTGTATATTCGCTAGTTACTAGGGCAGAAAAGACAGCGTCCCTGTGCGATGTTGTTGGGTGTGTCGGAGATTGTATGCAGAAGTTTAAAAAAAAGAGAGAGAGGTTGGCCAAATGGTCTGGTTCCAGACCAGCGCTGTGCCCTATGCACTGGCATGCTGTTTTCTTGCAAAGCTTGCCAGAGTGTGAAGATCAAATCTAGATGGGTGGAGAGGGAACTTGATGGCCCACTTCTTGTTTGACATTTACTTTGGCACAGCTGCGCCTGCTTTCCTCGAGATGCAAACGACGCAGGAGTTACGTACCGGCAAGTCCATCAATGAACTGTGTGTCCACTTTGTTTTGACCCCAAATCAATTTGTGGCACTTCTCCAGGCTTTCTCGAGTTTGTTCTTTCTCCTGCTGGCTGTGGGGGACTGTTTCATCTCAGTCATTTCCTGTCCTTTCAAAAGCTTCAAAATGCAGGTGGAAAAATGCCCTTCCTGGGCAGTGCACTTAGGTGCTTGTATCTCCACATCCCCATCACAATGATATTTTATTTATTTACTTGTTGGATTTCAATACTGCCCAATTAGTGAAAACACTGCTCCAGGTGGTGTACAAGATAAAATGACAAAATCCCATCTTCCCCATCCTCCATCCCAATTTTAATCTATTAGTAATGATAAAAAATGGGGCATGGTGGCCCAGCAGGCTAGAGCGCTGAAAACTGCTGGCTGCAAAGTCAGCACCTCGGCAGTTCTAATCCCGGGTGCCATGTAGCATATTGAGCTCCCACTGTTAACTCCTGCTCCTGCCAACCTAGCAGTTTGAAAGCATGTAAATGCAAGTAGATAAATAGGTACCGCCGTAAAAAGCGGGAAAGTGAAACAGTGTTTCCTTGCAGCCGTGCCAGCCATGTGGCCATGGACTTGCACAACACTGGCTCTTCGGCTTGAATATGGAGATGAGCACCGCCCCAAGAGTTGGATACGACTAGCCCGCATGTGCGGGGGGGGGGGGAAACTTTAATGATAAAAATAGTAACGACAGTAACAATAAAATAACCAGATGGTGATGACAAGAAAATAGAAAAGATTAGTACGCAAAGTGTTAGAGATTACTAAAACTTTACCTGTGGGGTTATGCATTTTAAAATAGTGCTGCCTCTGCTAGTTATTCTGAAAACTAGGCGGCAAGGGGCATGGTGTACTGCCAGTTGAAGTCTATCAGGATGGGACCAGGAAGCAGGGGAATAGGGGTCCTTGTGGTGACGCAAATAGGCTGCAATAAGTGAGGTTGCCCTGTCATTCTACAAGGAATGGGGAAGCGCCGCATGTGAACCCAAGGCCACAAGATCAGGCAAGATTTTTCAAAATTCTAACAAGCCGCCGCAGTTCAGATTTTTAAATGGGTTGTGTGTGTTTAATGACCCAACACAAGTTTCTCTTACATAGTTGCGTTCTGTGGACAAAGTGCCTAGGCAGCTACAACTGCCCTGTAGTAGAAAGTCTGAAATGTTACTGAACTCTTTTTTTCCAGACGGTGGCAGAGTCACTGGTTCTGTGCAAAAGACTGTGGGACTAGGCACAGCACAATGGCATCCTTTAGTACACAAGCCTAAACCCCATCTTTGGGGTGGGGTGGGGAATAATTGGATGGGATGCTTTTTTTTGAAAACCTTGTGCACATGGAGGCACTATGGGTGAAACTGTTTCACCGGCTTTTGAAAGGATTAAATTGGAGCTGCGCTGCCTAGGTACCCTAAGCACATCCAATCTCGCTTTATTTCGGAAGCTAAGCAGGGTCAGCCCAGGTTAGTACTTGAATGGGAGACCACCAGGGAATACCAGGTGCTGTAGGCGCCTGGAGTAGGAACTGGCAAAGCCACTCCAGTATTCCTGCCAAGAAAACTCCATGGACATGGGGTCACAAAGATTCGGTCTCGACTGTAATGACACAACACACAACAACAAATTGGAGCTGCATGATACTTCTTTGCACCATAATTTGCTTCAGATACAACCTCTCATTACTGAATTTATTTTCCTTCCACCTTTTCTTCCCTACTGTATTGCCTCAGTAAGACTCCATAACTTGTTTTGAACAACTGGAGGCCTGTCTGGTATTTAATTCTAGTTGTTGAATGTCTTCCATTTAAATCCCTTTATTCAATTTCTTTAATTTCTTTCTAGTTTTTATTTATAGCCATGACTAATCTGTGTGAAGGATACAGAGAGAACAGTGGGCATGAAACTTATGTTGGGTCTGTAAATCCTACCATAAGTACTACTGTACCTCCCAGTGTCCTTGGGAATCAATATTCCTGATTAGTAAGGTGTTGGCTTGTCCTGCCTAAGTGCAAAAGATGGTAGAACCAGTAGCTCTTGAGAGAGCTACACAGGAGAGCCCGTCTCTCTGCCTTAGAATCTAGAAGCCTTACTCTCCCTCTCAAAGAAAAGACTGAGCAAACAACTCAGCATTGAGAATATCATTTGTTCTGCTGTGATATTACTTCTCGTGTGCTCCAGGAAATCTCGCAAGATTTGGAAAACATAGGTACTGGGATACAGCAAAACATACTTCCCTAAAAGTCTACAGGATGATATACATTTTGTTTCATCTGTGGAAAGGAAGATAATTTGGCTACGCAAATATTTAACCCCAGCTAAAATATACTGGTTTATCCCCATTCTTGATAAAAAACGTTATTGCAGATTTTAACCAGAAAACCGGATATGCGTATATTTTTTAAAAAACTCTTCTGGGGGAAGATGCATCTGAGAAAAGGAGGGAGACACCTGTTTGTTTAGAAGGTGGTGAAAGTTTTCCTCACCTTGTGGCTTATGCTGCCTGCCCAGTCTGCGAAAACAAGATTCTGCGAAAATTATCCTAATCTTGTTTTGGTATGCTGTACCTGTTGCTTTCAAAGTTCATAGCTTGGATGAACCACCACAACAGAGCTTCCAAAATAGGCCAGTCTTCATAATGTTTCATGGGGGGGTGTGGATTCTGGGAGGTGCAGTCCAGGAAGCTAATGTTTCTTCAGTTCTCTCTGAAGCTAAGTTGGTCTAACTTTGGAGTGCTAAGCAGATAAGCTGGGACCCCCGAGAGGAAGAAGAATGTACGTGCTCAGGTTCTTGTCTTCTGTTTCTGTTTCCTACTTCCTCAAAACTTCCTCACTAGGATCATGGGAGCCACAGCTAGCCTGCTACCTCTTACTAAACCAACAGTGCCTTTAAGAATAACGTGTGATATAAAAAGTGGACCAGATGATGCTTCTCCACCACTAATGCCAAGAATGGAGAATTCCACACTTTGTAGCCTAAGCTTAACAGGCACCATTACGCATATTCATTACGCATAGCTCAACAAACTACCTTAGTGCCTGGTACAAGGCTGTTATCTCTCCAGATAACTGAACGGGATGGTCTCTAGCCAGTCATTGGAAAACAAATTTCAGAGTGAGGCCCCACCTTGGGTTTGGACCATGAGCTGCTGCAGTGCTGCTGGATGAAAAACACTCTCTGGAAATACTGAAGACTAACGTGAGCACACCTGTAGAAACTAGTCTTGAGAAGAAGTTGGCTATTTCTAACCCTCAGATTGGATGCCTTTGAAATCTCTTGTATAGAGGATATTATTATATACTGTATTATTTACTGTGTTGGCTCCTTCTATCCTGTTCACTCTCTGACATTTCTGCCAAAGACTGGAAAGGAATACAAAATTTGCATTTATTCTGCTATGGTAGAGGGAATACAGGAATCTATCTATCTATCTATCTATCTATCTATCTATCTATCTATCTATCTATCTATCTATCTATCTCTTTTTAGCAGCTTGTTAACAATAAAAGTTCAAAATGGGATGACTTTGTTTTTTGTTTCCACCTCTGTGCCTTCTTTCTGCTTTTTCTGCTGCAAGATTATTGACAGACCCATCATTATCCTGGTCACCTCTTTTTCCACTGATGCCCTGGCCAGGGACATTTACAAGGCTGATATTTGAAAACAGGGATTCAGATCATTGTTCCATCTCATTTAGTACTGCCTACTCTATAGTGACTGGCAGTGCCCTTCCAACACTTGAGACGGCATTGCCAGGCAATATCAGCAATTAAACCAGAACAGGTACTGTGCCTGTTAATTAGAGACCTGCCGAAATAGCAATTGGTGTGATCTTTATTTAATGCCATCGACATTGTTGGAAAATAATGTTGCATCTACAGCATCCAGGTGGCATTTACATTTTCAGGAAATATTGTCCATCCTACCCTCTAATCTGACACACTTTTAATATCAGTTAGAGATTAATTATTTCACAGTGACTTGTTTGCAGTCTGCAATGTATATTTACAATCACAGTAAAAAGTTGGTGCGCTTACAGGTATGTCAGCTTGCAGGTGCTTTTAATCAAGAGTTAATTTACGCTTCCCTGAACAATTAGTCAACAAGTTTACATATCTATACAGTACTTTCCTGCCCGCTTTATCCTTATTGGGGCATCTCAAGAGTCCTGGAACATCCAAACCAAAGGCAAGCTCCGCAGAATCAGACCAGCAACCCATTCCTGTTAATATTAGCTATGTATGTGGAAGCCTTATCTTGCCCATTTGTTGTGGGTGAGGGGTGCTTCCTCATTTCTTCCCTCCTGGCTTTCCCGTTTCTAATCTAGAACATGGTTTTATGAACCTCGTGGCACAGTTGGTAAACTGCTGTACTGCTGCTGCAACTGCTCACATCCTGGAGTTAAATTTCAGGTAGCAGGGTCAAGGTTCACTCAGCCTTCCATCCTTTCATGGTCCCAGCTTGCTGGGGTAGGGGACAATGTGTAGCCTGCATAATTACTTGTAAACAACCCAGAGAGTGCTTTAAGTGCTGTGGGGTAGTACATAATCAGAACTCCGCTTTTGCTTTTTATACAGTATGTAACCAGAGCTGCCTAGATGCCCTAAGCACATCCGATCTCGCCTGATTTCAGAAGCTAAGCAGGGTCGGCCCTGGTTAGTACTTGGATGGGAGACCAACAGGGAATGCCAGGTGCTGTAGGCGCCTGGAGTATGAACTGGCAAGCCACTCCACTATTCCTGCCCAGAAAACTCCATGGACATGGGGTCACGAAGGGTCGGACACGACTGTAACGACACAACACACACACAACCAGATAACTCTTAGGTAACTGAGAAGTAGAATAGGGCACCATTTGTCACAACTGATAGCTATCCAGTGGCATAATTACAGTGGAAATTAGCAAGTTACTTGATATGGATGTTTTAAACCACTTATTTGAATATAAATTGTTTCATTTTTTATATAAGCATT
>JAHTLZ010000010.1:6924440-7008137 GCA_023846285.1 Phrynocephalus versicolor
TTATTTATTTATTTATTTATTTATTTATTTATTTATTTATTTATTTATTTATTTATTTAGGATTTATATACTGCCTTGTTTAATTCAGAGAACAACTCCAGGCGGCAAAGTTGCTTTCTACACCCACTCATCACATCCTGGTACCTGTATTGTTAACAGAGTATGCTGAGTTGATCTTGGATCTGAGGATGGAATGGAGGCACCAGATTGCACTTGTCTCGAATCGCTTTCTGTTCTGAAGTTTGCCATAGGTATGTCACTAAGTATCCGTAGAGAATTTCTGCCTTGCTCTTGTCTACACATCTATACATCCTGTTGTGAAAAGAAAACATTAGGCCACAGATACTGGTTCATGTTACTATTTGTAGTTAAAAGCAGCAGTACCTAGTAAATAACACCCATGCCCCAAGTATCCTCTGAGATTTATTTAGCACAAAGAATATTTTTGAGATTCTTTTAGCAGGAAGCCTGTAAACAACTTATAGGGCTAAAAGGCAAAAAAAAAAAAAGGGTAAGCAAGCAAGGGGCATTGGCTTCTTTTCACATTTTGATTTGAAGTGTCTCTGTGTCCTGAGTAATGGGAGAGGTGTTGTGTTCCTGTACTGTGTGTTGAAAGACTAGAGTTTAGAAGTGATTCACATCTTGACGAGATCAGCTCTGCATTTTCTTGGGAGACTGGTGAAAATGCAGCTGACTTGTTTGAATCTGTCTAGGTTAGTGGATTCAAACCTTGGGACCCCAGGTGTTCTTGGACTTCATCTCCCAGAAATCCTGGCCAGCCCAGCTAGTGGTGAAGGCTTCTGGGAGTTTTAGTCCAAGAACATCTGGGGTTCCCAAGGTTGGGAACCACTAGTCTAGGGCAGTGTTGCCGACTCTATGGCACGGGTGCCAAAGGTGGCACTCGGAGCCCTTTCTGTGGGCACCCGATATCTCCTCTTCACAGCCACCCGTATTCAGGTTAAATGGCTGTATTGGCACTTTGCAAAAAAATTAGTGGGTATTGAATCACAGTTGGGCACTCGGTCTCTAAAAGGTTCGCCATCACTGGTCTAGGGTGTGCCAAAGAGCTAAACCTTTTTTTTTGTCCACTTTTGCAGAAGAGTTATAAGAGGAGTGAGATGTTTATTTTTATCTCAGCAAGATTATTCCTTGATTGATTGGAGGGTAGTCAGGTGTTGATGTGCAGCATGGGATCCTGTGGCTGTACTGAGAGAGAAGGGAGGAGCTTCCTTGTTCAAATTAAAGCATCCATTCAGCCATTTCCAAGGGTGATAATCCTATTGCATGCAGTTATGTGGGTCTAGGAAGGCCTAGTGTGCTACCTTGACACAGTGGGTGGCAGGCAGACTGTGGCTTATGGAATTTAACGAGGTGAAAGAAAGAGGAAACAAGAAACTGTAATAACGGCAGTAGTTGCCATGGAATTCAAACTTTTTATTAAGGGGTACTGCCACTGGCTCTTTGTCTGCATTCTCTTTATGAGACACTTCCATTAGTTCAATTCCTAAACATTGGAATGTAAAACTTGTAACAATTTTTTTCAGTTATCAAAGTAAGATCATCACCAAACATATGTCTTGTGCTACCCACTGATAATGGCATGTCACTGTTTGTTTAATTTGCATATGAGTAAAAACCGTAATTCAGAAGTGATTTCCTTTGTTTTTAGAATTATATAAGAAGTTGTGTTTCCTTCTGTTATGATGATAGCTAGCTACCATTTGCTCTTTTTTGTATTTACTCTTATTTAAAACAACAAGCTGCTATCCTGTTGTATTGTATGGTTATGGCAGTGTTCCCCACACTTTGACAGGCCCCAGTTTCTTATTCTTCCATGACTACAATACTGTCTTATCCTTAATGGGCAACCATTATCACAGAACTTTTTCCTGCTTCAGTAGACTACCATGCGGGCTTCTTGGATGTATAGCATAGCACATTCCCTGGAATGGAAAATCCTTGAAGCCGAAGTTTCTTTCCCAAAATTACTACTATATATACCTCTCACTGTCAACCCCATTCACTTTTATGTAGGAATCCCCATAGGAATCAGCTACAAGTCAGTCAAGTGTGGTGTTATATAGACCTTCAGATTCCAGTGTCTGAAACAGTTCATATTCTTGCTGAATTCCCATCATTATATACACTGGCACAGAGAAACTTGTGCAAAGACCCTTGCAACTCTGCTTTTGGGCTGCTTCCAACTCCTCCATGGCCCCTAGTAAATATGCTGTTCTTTTGGTGTCTGCTTTCTATGACACAGAATTTGGCTGATGAAGCTTTCCTGGGGGAAGAGAAAATAGCATGGGAAACCAGGAAGACTTTCCTCCCTTTCTGTCCCCATCTTTCTGGGAACTAGAAATGGCTGTGCTGGGTTCCCCAACAGACTTTTGGGGGAAGCGCTGATAGAAGTCTGTGTATGGGAGGTGCAGAAGGAAAGAGACTGAATGTAGAAATGTTCAAAATAATTCTGGCACATGCATCTCTGGCAGTAGTCCGCACAGCAATTTAAAATAATTATTGTTAGCATTATCCTCATCTCTTTTAATTTTACACAAAGGGACTAGAATCTGTTGTCATATATGCTTAGTCTTTGGGGGGGGGGGATCCCTGTTGGAAGCTTTTGGAGAGAATGCACATGCAATTTTTTTTTCCTAAAGAGCAAAATTGAAAGTGCATTAGCTTGCAAAGATGGGCCTAAGGGAGACATCCAGTGTTCTTCTGGAATGAACATGCAAGAACTGCTAAATGGAAAATTTAAATACTTTTTGTTATTAAATGCTTGAGTGTGGAAAATATATAGTCGTGAGACATTCTGATCTGACATGCCAGTGAAAGGCCAAATAGCCTGTCTGGACAACTGCAGAAACATACCTGGAAGTCAGGAGTGGATGGGCTTTAGCTCTACTGCACAGGCCATGTTTACACTAAGCAGTGTGGAAAAATGGAATGTTTAAAACTTGGCAAGGATGTACTATACCTATAATTTCTGATTAATATGGATATGATCACATCATTTCTAGTAAACCAATCCTGCGTTGCCTGCCCAGTCTTCCAATCAGGTAGAGAAATGAACTTGAAGGCCATACAGTGGGCTAGAAGAACCAACCCTTTGTTTCCTTTAAATACAGATCCAAGGCAGCTTTGCTTAGTGTAAACTGCCTTGGATCTGTCAGGAGAAGGCCAGCCAGCCAGCCAGCAAATCAATCAATCCATTCCTACTGCTGTCCTGTAAATCATGAGCCCTAGAAATGTTTCTAAATGAAAACCAAACCATTGTCGGTTGTTGATGAGCAGTGCCTCTTACACTAATAATGGGATTCTCCTGTGTAACTGGGGTGCCGAAGAATTCTAGAAGCCTGCACCACGAACCATGAAAAACTGTTTCCAATAACACACGTTATTGGAATGACATCCTCTAGGTTCCCAACCTTGGGTCCCCAGATGTTCCTGGATGGCAACTCTCAGACACCTTCAGCACCGTGATGGCCAGGAAGGATTCATGGAGTTGCAATCCAAGCACACCTGGGGAACCAAGGTTGGGAACTAGTGCTCTGGACTACAACTTTTGAGTTCTATACTTTGCTTTTTATTATTCCTTTCAGCAGGTCATCCGATAAGCTGGGGAGGAGTGGTGGGTCTCACACATCTGGGGGAGGGCTCCAGTGTTGGGATGATTAATCTATGATCTCTAGAAAATCAAGCACGAGTTCAGTGGCAAATGTGGCAAGATGTATGACTATGCTTCAAAGCATCACATTAGTACAAATGGAAGAGGAACGGCGGCGATGGTGTTCATGCTGTGCAGGCTGTCCTTTCCCGACCACTTTTTCTCTGGTTTGCCTATTTTGCACAGGCTTTTTGATTTTCCGTGAAGTTTTTTTCTGCGCAACAGCCAGAAGACATTTTGTGTCAGCAGTCAGCAAGTGCTTAGAGGAACACGTTCCCCTCCTTGGTGCTTAATAGCTACATTAGCTTCTTGTTTATTTCTTTACCAACAAATACAAATGGATTTCTTCCAGTCTTCTTTCTGAAATGTTTCTAACAACCCACACAGGCGCCCCTTCTCCTGAAGGGTTGGTTCATCCGACTGGCATGGAAAACAAGGTTTCACAGAGGAAAATAAACTGCTGCTGCTGCTGCTCATGGATACAATACGTTGGGGAAAACAGCAAAGCCCTTCCAGACCTTACTAAAGCTTTCCCTCAATGGAGACTTGAAGGTGTTAATTGTTGGCTCTCGTCTCCAGCAGTTCTTAGGGTTGGACAGAAGTTCATGATCATCCCCTCCTCAGTGAAATCCCTGGTTGGGAACGTATGACTGCCCACTGGATTTTAATGGGAATTGAGCGGGCACTTAAGTGCAGGACTGTTTTTACCTTTCTCGCTCGTATTGTTTGGATTTGCATCTCACTGGCTGGAATGATGCAATATAAGTTTCAGAGCGGCCACTTGTCATCTTTCCTCTTCCCTTCTGTATGCACCATTTGAAGTCATTTCTGCTCATCTCTTGCCATTGATCTCTTTCCTTTTTTGTTTTCTGGAGTACTGTTTGTTCTTCCTTCGTGCTGAGCTTAAAACAGTCTGGTTGCGAGGGGGCACAGTAATAAGGTGGCTTAAATCAAAGCCTTCTGTGGTGTGGAAGTTCACCAGGTTCCATTAGCAGCAGCAATATGGTAGTCTCCATAGCACCAACTAGTAATTTCATGTTTTGAGAGGAACTTACAGCCTGTCTTTTGTGACAGCCTGTATGTTATGCCTCTGTGTCTGTCATGAAGGCAAATCTGTGTGTCGGTTTTGTTTTTTCAGTTTGAAAAATTATAAACCTCTGCCAGAGAGGTAGCTGATACATTATACTTTGGGGAGGACCTTCGCAATTAATTGCTCATGAGTGCAATGTTGGAGATATGATGAAAAATCAGCCTGTGGAGGATGACTTTCTTATAGTGGACTTAAATGAAACTTTTCAGTTTCTATCCATAAATAACCAAGTGAAAGGCTGGTAGCCTTAGCCTTCCACTTTTGCAGGTCATAGCCTTCCATTTGAAATTATAAATATCGAAATAACAATTTTTGCTCTGCTTATGAAAGTCTAAGATTCTCACTTTTCTCCTACAAATTTATGAGCATAATTTGTTCTTATAAACCAAAACACTCTTGTATCAAAGCAAATTTCCCCATAAGAAATAATGGAAACTCAGAGGATTCGTTCTGGGGCCCCAGAGACCACATACTGTACACACAAAATATCAAAACGTGCAAAAGAAATTGGCTAGAAGTCCACGTCCACTCCATGGTTTAGGTACTTGGTTGTGGCACCTGCTCTGCTTGGGACTAAATCTGGATTTTACTCTGTATTTTAAAGTAACAATAATAAAGTGCAATTTGTAGCCCTATAGACATTTGACCAGCTGCCCCATGACTAGAAATGGTTTGAAAAAATAAGAAAGAATGTTAAAAACAAATTAAATACAAATATAAACATAAATATAAAGGAAAAAATAAAACCCTAACCTGCACTCTCCTTTGAAAATGTTCCTAGCTGGTGCAAGGGAGACTTCTGTTCCTCTCTTTTCCCTCTTCTTTGGAGGCTGCCTGAGACAGAACTTTCCAGACAGTCACCGACAATCCAGCAAGGGGAAGGAGGGCCATGCCTTTCTCATTTGTGATCATGTGACCTGCTCCAGTGCTTGTAAATCAAGACATTGCTTGTTGATCAAGGCAAAATTTGGAAGAAATATTTCCTTGTCTTGCAAAACACTCTTAAACCAAGTTACAGTGGAACCTTGACTTACATGCTGCTTGACTTGCAGCAAGAAGGGGCCTGTTTGACTTGCGCTGCAGGCTTTGACTTACAGTTTGGAGCCCCGGCGCAAGGCCCCGGAATTGGGTGGCAGCCACGACCCAGTTTCGCGGCTGCCACCTCCAGACTGCTCCTGCCTTCGTCCTCTCCTCTGGCAGCGGCGGCTTCGCGAGGCCAGCTCCAGGCACCTGGAGCTGGTCCTCGGCCTCGCTGAAGCCGCCGCTGCCACCGAAGGAGAAGAAGAGCCCGGAGCTGGTTAGACAGTCGGCTCAGTATTGTAAAAAATCTGGCTGCAGAATTCTGGTCCACAATGGCAGCATTTTAGTTGGGAAGCTGTACAGTTGTGAGACTCTAATGGTTAGCATAGAGTTGTTCAGAACTTGGAACGTCAGGTTAAAAATCAGTTAAACTTAAATGTTAGACATTGTTGCTATGAACATTAAAAAGTGGAGGTGTATAACTTGTGGAATATAATTCCACTGCCTCCTCCTCTCTTTGAAGAGACATTTCATTTACATCCCCGGAAGGAATCTCCTATCCCAGTCAAATTTGTGTTAAATTCCTTTTTCGGGGGTCTTTTTCATCATCTGGAATGGATTAATCCACTTTCCCATTACTTTCTATGGGAAAAGTTCATTTGACTTAAGGCATGTTTGACTTATGTCTAGACCTCCGGAATGGATTAATGACGTAAGTCAAGGCTCCACTGTACTCTTAAAACAAGGTACAGTATTGCTGTCTCCTGTTAATTTCTTTTATAGGTAATTTCATTCTGTTATAGGTAATTTCATTTTAACCTTCACTCCGGGCCAGGGATCTGTCATGTCAAGCCACTCCCATGTTAAGAACATAAGAAGAGCCATGCTGGATCAGGCCAAAGGCCCATCTAGTCCAGCTTCCTGTATCTCACAATGCCCCCCCCCCCAGATGCATTTGGGAGCTCATGAGACTAGATATCTGTCTCCTGATACCACTCCCCTGCATCTGGCCCTTGAAGTACCCTGGTTTTAAGCCTGGAGATTACACCTCTCCATCATGGTTTGTAACCTGTGATGGACTTTTCCTCCAGGAATCTGTCCAATCCCCTTTTGAAGGCATCCAAGCCAGATGCCGTCACCACATCCTGTGGCAGGGAGTTCCATAGACTAACAACACGCTGGGTGAAAAAATATTTTCTTTTGTCTGTTCTTACTCTCCTAGCCCTCAATTTGAGTGTATGTCCCCTAGTTCTGGTATTTTGTGAGAGGGAGAAGAGCTTCCCTCTATCCACTTTACTCATGCCCTGCATTATTTTGTACGTCTCAATCATATCCCCCCTCAGGCGCCTTTTTTCCAGACTAAAGAGCCCCAAATGTTTTAGCCTTTCCTCATAAGGGAGGTGCCCCAGCCCAGTAATCATTTTGGTTGCTCTCTTCTGCACCTTTTCCAGTTCCACTATGTCTTTCTTGAGATGCGGTGACCAGAATTGTACACAATACTCCAGGTACGGCCTTACTATTGTTTTGTATAATGGCATTATAATGTTGGCTGTTTTATTTTCAATCCCCTAGCATGGAATTGGCCTTCTTCACCGCTGCCACACATTGGGGAGACACCTTCATAGAGCTGTCCACCAACACACCAAGATCTCTTTCCTGATCTGTCACGGATAACTCAGAGCCCATGAGTTGGGCATGTCATCCCCTTTTATCTCACACTTCTCCTTCCTCTTCCACTCATCCTCACCTTTTGTCTTCTCCTCTACCTCCGGCATCACGTACCCTTCTACTGCTGGCTGTTTCATTCCCTCTCCTCCTTTCCCACTCTTTTGTTTGTCGACTCTGATTTGAGACATACAGTAATTGTCTCTTGTCACAAATCAGATTGGAAGCTGAGACAGGTGTGGGTCGTCTTGTATCCCTCTGAGTGGACAGCATACCTCTAGTCCTTCTACCTGAGGACAGCTCCTTCTCACACATAGGGATCTTAAACATTGGTGCTGGCATGTCGGCTTAGTATTTTAGGATAATATTATGTTTGGCATTTTGTTGACAAGTGGTCTGTAAGAACCCCAGAGCAGAACAGTGTTGCTCTGAAGTGTGGGGTTCTGGTCATGAGATATGTCCTCTGAGTCTTTGGCATAAACTGCATAACTCCACAACCATTTTGTGTGTTTCTGTGCTAGTGGAGAAAGAGAGAAGTAGGTAGTGACCCAGGATGGGACCTTTTTGGTTGCAATTTCTTATTTATGATAAGCCCAAAATAAAGAAGCTATCTTGTTACACACACTGACTTTGTGTTTGAATGGTAGCCAAATAATCTGTGTTTTTGCCCAAGTAGTTGCCCAAAAGTTTGTTCTATGTTCCTTAGATCTACTTGTGGATGATTCTAACACTTGTTGCACTGTTCAAATATTTTATTTTCTTGTAATTATGTTGACTGGTTTGCTGCTCTATGAACTTGTTAAGATGGCAGATTCATAAATGAGTTTTAAAAGTCATAGGTCATACTGTGGTAATATGCACTTCAGTAAATACTGGAATTTTTCTTCCTGCCCCAGTGCTGAACCATTTTGTAAATAATTATATTCTCAGTGTTCAGAATTAGCAGGGTGTCATATGAACCAGACTTAAACAGTACTGTATTCCACATTGTGTGTATGTTTGTACTAAATCAAATTCTGGGCATGATGTTGAATATGAGTATCAGGGAGCTGAACATCTGTTTAAGACAGTAAGGAAATATTGTTAATAAGTGGTCCTACTGCCTAGGTGAGTCTTTTCTGGAGGATGTATGTGTAATGTACCATTGGTTAGGTAAGTTTTGGATGCTGTTCTTTGTTAGAGATGCAGGTTGCCTTTAAGGCATAAAGATAATTGTTTAGCAGCTTGGGTTGGTAAACAAGATGCTTTTCCTCCAAAAGAAAAGTAAGTTGGCTACTGATTACCAGGTAGCCTTCCGTTTGGACTACTGCAGTGTGGTATAGGGATGTCACCCCTCCCCAAAAGTAATTAGAAAGCTCCAGTTAATTTCATCTTATGGCTGGTGCTTTGCCAGATAGATTGGTTCTCCCTCCATATCCCTTCAGATTGATAGTGGTATATTTGATCTTTTGAGATACTGTATGACTTAGTTGGTCCTCTTTCCAAATCTACATCCCCATGCCTTCAGATCTTGAAAACCCCTTTTCCAGGTGAGGTGTTGCAAATGGCTACTAGAGAAAAGGGGCTGGCATTCTGACCCTCAGGGAAGGTGAGCTCACGCTTCCCTTCATGTCATTCGGGCATCAGGCAAACACATTTTTATTGGAGCAGGTCTTTTAAAAGCGTTGCAGCTGTTTTGTTGTGTTTCATCTTATTTCATGCTATTCTTATATGTTGTTGATTGTACGCTGATGACACGCAGCTCTGTCTCTCCTTTTCCACCTCTGCAGTGGAAGCTGTGAGGATCCTTGATGAGTGCCTGGACGCCGTCCTGGCCTGGACCGGGGCGAACAGGCTTAAGCTCAACCCCGAGAAGACGGAGGTCATGTTCTTTGGGAGTTCACCATCTGGGTACGGTGGTCCTCTTCCGCAGCTGGGGGGGGGGTTCCCTCCAGCCTGTGGAGAGGGTGCGGAATCTGGGCGTGGGCCTGGACCCGGCGCTGACCATGGAGGCTCAGGTGGCGTCGGTGACGAGGGCCGCCTATTTCCACCTTCGCCAGATCGCCCAGATCCGCCCGTACCTGGATGTTGACTCTCTGAGAACAGTGATCCAAGCACTGGTGATCTCAAGGCTGGACTACTGTAACACGCTCTACATGGGGTTGCCCTTGACTCTTCTCCGGTGCCTGCAGCGGGTACAGAATGCGGCGGCCAGGCTGGTGGCTGGTGTGCGTCGTTATGACCATATCACCCCAGTCCTGGCTCACCTGCACTGGTTGCCCGTTGCAGCCCGGATTAGATTCAAGGTCTTGGTTTTAGTTTATAAAACCCTCCATGGCTTGCGACCGGATTACCTGACAGAGCGTATCGTCCAGCGATCCACCTCGGCCCGTCCAGTTTGGCAGGTGCGAGCGCACTCGCTTCGGGTTGCCACCCCTCGAGAGGCCCGGAAGACGGTTACCCGGAACCGGGCCTTCTCTGTGGCAGCCCCGTCCATATGGAATTCCATCCCCAGCGAACTGCGCTCTGCAGAGTCCCTGCAGGCCTTTCGAAAATCTCTAAAACCCTTTTTATTTCGAGAGGCCTTCGGCGATTCTTAATCTTTTTTTCCCCCCGCCATCGTTATTGTTATTATTATCTTACTGATTGCTGACCACTGGTGCCTCCAATTTTAATGCTAGGACTTACGTCTTTGACGTGCTGGGATGCACTAGGAGGCCCTAGGATTTTATTTCTCACATTTGTTTTAATTGTCACATTTTAGTGTTGTTTGATGGATTTTGCGGTACTTTGTTCTTGTCTGTTGGCGCTTGGACGCCTCTGTTCGCCGCTTAGAGTCCTTTTCTGGAGATAAGCGGGATACAAATATAACAATAAATAAATAAATAAATAAATAAATAAATCTCTTTACCAAAGAAAATTTCTAAGCCACACTGATCACAAAGCAGTATAAACAATTTTGGACAAATAAAGACCACCCTGGGCTATAGATTTCACCAAGAAGGCTTACAGGCACACTCCCATAACTGTAAAACTGTAATGCTAGAAGCAGTCAGTTGCTCACTATCCAATGTCTGCTGCTTATCAGAAGGCTAGTTAGATGCTAATAATGTGGGTTGCCATTCTGTTTTTCAAACAAAGCTAAGTAATTTGTACGGAGTGCCAGGTAGTTGTGTGATTCAGTAAGGAGAGTATGTGAAAAAACCTGTCTCCCTGATGACCTTGTTTCCAGTTAGATATGGAGTATAATCTTAGGCTCACCAAATTGTGGCTGAGAGAGACTGGCAGGCTTGCAGAATTGGACTGTAGGCCATGTTGTTTGATGCTCATAAACGTTCCTGTGAATGTGTGTGCAGGAACTCCTGCTACACCCCTATTTGTATGAGGTGATTACCGTCCTCCTTGGCTGTTGTGTTGTGCTGTTCTTTGCAGCATATATCTATTTAAGAGCTGTTGGTCATACAGCTGTGCTGAAACAAAAAAAGGATCATGGCTCCTTTTGGTGGGAATAGGATCGCTTATAGCCCTGCCATGCAACTCTCCTGCTTGCTTTCTATGTTGACTTCTGGTGTGCATTTACATTTCAGATGTATGTGCCTTGCTGTTTAAAAACTGGATAATCCTGGGGTGCTGCAGGTATACAGTTGTCAACATGCTTTGAGTTCTGAGGCTGTATCTTGTCTTGTGACATTGTGTTCCCTCCATTCTCACCTTCCCTTCTCAGCAGGAAATAAAGCTAGGCAGTAAAGGGCAGGTTCAGGATGTCGTCTTGTATGGAGAAACTGACTCTTCTGAAGGAGAAGGAATCTGCATTCACCTGGTGGCTTTTGCTCTTATTAATCTGAAATATTAATCTGAAAGACAGACATGCACAAGTCCTACTACATTTCTTCTCACTTTACAGCTGCTGCTTCCCCTTTAAAAACAAAACAATAATTTAAAAAAACTGCTGATTTATCTATCTTTGCAAAGAGATGCTCATAAATAGAGGTTGTGTGATGTGTGTGTGTGTGTGTGTGTGTGTGTGTATAAATATATATATATATACTGTATATATAAAATAATTGGGCTACTTCTGAAGGTTTTACTCCCTAGTTTTGTCACTTGGGGGAAAGAAAGCCCTTATTTCAAAAGTGAAAGGAACTTCAAGGGCTTCTGAAGCCACTGTGCTCTACTTTTAGTGTGCTAATGTTCTTAATTCTCGGCCTAGAGGGGATTCTAGACACTGGCCCTATTTCTCTCTAGCAGCTTGTGAAATCATCAGACTTCCATATATACTGGGTTTGAATCCTGAAGCAATATGGATTTTGCTCTACCTGAAAATGTAGTTTTTTTGTTGAGCATGAAGATGAAGAAGTTCTACAAAGGACATGATTAGGATTCCATTTGCAATGACCATTTGCTCACCCTGTTTTTTCAGTAGCAAAATGCAATATGTACAGTATTTCCTAATACAGTACAAGGAGTTTTCAACCTTACAAAGTTCAAGTGGTAATGCAGTAATACCTTGATTTACGATTATAATGAGTTCCGGAAGCATGTTTGTAAACTACAACACTCTTATATTAACACAAATTTCCCCATAAGTCATTGGGACTGGGGAGTCCTGACTGCAGCAGGGCATGGGAGAGGCTCTGTGGAAGCTTCTTTGCAAACAAGATGATTGGTACTGGGGAATCCAAGCTGCAAAAGGGGAGGGTTGCAAACAAAGTGATTGGGGCTGTGAAATCTAAGCTGTAAAAGGGGAAGGTTGCAAACGAGGTGATTGGGACTGAGGGATCCCAGCTGCAGCAGGGGACGGAGAGGCTCCATGTAGGTAACTACTGTATTTGCTCTATAAGACACAGAGACATTTCCCCTTACTTTTAGGGGGGAAGTGCATCTTACAGAGAGAAAAATATGGTACTTGGCTGCCGAATCTGCTCTGCTTGGGACTAACAACTGGATTTTACTCTGTTTTTAATGTGACAATAATAAAAAGCAATTTGTAGCCCTATACACACTTTACTAACTGCCCAATGACTAGAATTTAAAAACAAACAAACAAGAAATGATATTGAAAACAAATTAAATATAAATATAAATATAAATATAAATATAAATAATATCCTAACCTGCACTTTCCTTTGAAAACCTTCAGTGGCTGGTGCAAGGGAGACCTCCATTTCTCACTCCTTCCTCTGCTTTTGAGGCTGCCTGCTATGGAATGTTCAAGACAATCACACACAATCCAGAAGGGGGTGAGAGAGTCAGAGCCACCATTGGCTTACTTGTGATTATGTGACCTGCTCCAGTGCTGGTATATCAATACATTGCTTGTTGATCAAGACAAAATTTTGTTTTGCAAAACATTCTTAACCCAAGGTACTCTTAAACCAAAGTATTACTGTATTGATTTTCCAAATGATGCTACTTCTTTTTATTCAAGTAAGGAACTAGTTTGGGTTTGCAGGCAGAAGTGCAGTAGTGTGGGAGAAATGGTATACAGTATTTTTTGCTGAAATCCAAATTTAAATGTGCACTAAAAGGATGATTTTCCTAATAGGATTGCTTAAGCTATGTTAGCCAAGATATTCTTTCCTTATAAATATAGTTCTTTCTCACCTAGGTCCAGTAGGGGCTGATGAGCAGGAAGAAAGAATAGAATACAGTACAGGAAAGGATTTCCTGGCACACAGCAGCTTTCCAGGAAAAAAAAATCTATTTCTCATATAACTAGCATCCATATCTTGAAGAGTTGTCAATCTCCTGGTTATAGAAAGTGTAATTTCATCATGTTGTTTGCCAGTGTTTGTTGTGTCTCAGTTGAACCTTGAGCCTATCGTCAAAAAGATTAAACCTACCTTTTGAAATCATGAGAGTTATAAAGATTTGTGACGCGCTCCTCTGTGTGTATCTCTGCATTTGTTGCTGATTTTTAAAATGCTTGTTCATGTAATTATTCAGTTACCTCTTCCTCATACCAGTAACTAATTGTAATAAATCATCACTAGTATTTTACACTGAAATACACTTTATGTGTCAGTTTGTGGCTGACTTTTGCAGCAACATAGTTATGAAATTTAGGGTGGTGGAGATTGAATTTTTTTTTCTTTGTTCCTTCACCAAGTATTCTTAACCTATTTGTGTCTTAACTGCTATGCACATCTCTGTCTAATGTCTTAAATAGAGATACAGGATGTAGAAATAAGAAATATTAGCTTAAAACTGGGTAATTTTGCTACAACAGTTATCTTTGAAATATCCTCTGAGATACTTTCATTTTAGCACTACATGCCATGTTTGGTTTTGAGAACCAGGAAGTACTTTGGCTTGCTATGGAAGGCAGCTCGTTTCCAGCAACCATTTTCAGCTACGAATGAGCTGTTCACCATTTTTATTTAGATTTCTTTCCCCTAAAGTGGTGTTTATCTAGTGTGGACCGTTTACATAGCATCTTTTATTCTTGCAGTCCTATCCTTGCATACAGGTATATATTTGCATTCCACAGAAGATGAATTTTGTAGCTCTGATCCTTCCTGGAGGGGAAAACTGAGAAACTGGCACTGGGGGATGCCCAACCCTCTTTCTGTTACTCAGGGTTTTGTCTTTTCTCCTGTGCTCTTTAACATCTGCATGAAACTACTGGGAGAGTTTGGACAGGGTTTTTGTGGGGGGTTCAGGGTTTCGGTGTGCAGACGATACCCAAGTCTGTCTCTTCTTTCCATCCAAATCTAACGAAGCTGTTTCAACTTCAGATCCGTGTCTGATTTCAGCCGTGAACTAGATGTAGGTGAAGAAAGTGAAACGTAATCCAGACAAGACAGAGGTGCTCCTGATCCAGTTGAAAGGCAGAGGAAAGAATAAGTGATGCAGCCTGTAGTGGACGGGCTTTCACTCTCTCTAAAAACAGACGTGTGTAACTTGGATTCTTGGATTCATCTCTGAGCCTTGGGTGCCCAGTTTTTGGCAGTGGCCAGAAGTACATTTGCACAGCTAAAGCAAATAATGTGCCAGCTGCCCCCATTCCTGGGGACGTCTGATGTGAACACCTGGGTTGCCCACTGTTATAAACCATTTCAATGGCCTTCCCCTGTGTAAGCATATTTTGATTATTTGCTTTCAAATACACTTCACTAAAAAACTTGTCAGTGCGTTGTTCATCGGTGTGATTTCTACACTTTTCATTCTTGTGCTGTTTCTCTTGCTTAAATGCCTCATGTTAAACCTAAGACATTGTTACTCACACCTACACATTTGACATTTAAATTAGGAGAAATTGGTTTGGCAAAACTGGAAAACTATTGGTCCATTTGCTATTGATGAGGGGACTTATAACCCCCTCCTGTATGTTGTTTTGTGTAAACCACACGTGTCCAAAGTCAGGCCCGGGGGCCAAATGCATCCCGTTTTAAAATTTTGAGCAGCCCGCAGCCTCTTTTCCCTGCCGGCTCAGCCTGTCACACATCCCCACCAGCTGGCCCCTCCCCATATTGGATGGAGACGTCAGCTTGCAGTTTTACGGTTTGCCTGCCCTCCCTGCCTCTGTCCATCCCCCCAGCCACCTGCCCAGCCTACCCGCCCCCAGCTCCATTGCTGAAGCATCCTCCCTGCCTCCTTGCACATTATAGAGACTTGTCCAAAGTCTGGCCTGGGGACCAAATGGTCAGCCCCCACACATTTTCCCCTCACCAAATCTGGCCCTCCTTGCAAAAAGTTTGGACACCACTGGTATAAACCACTCTTCTGAATTAGCGACTGAAGCTCCTTCTCCTTTGTCCTATGTCCTCATTTGCCATGGAGAATCGGTGGCATTCCCTTCTTTATTTGGGAGCTAGTCTAATACCCATCTGCGCCCTGAGTCATCTTTAGACATTGTCTCCCTTGGTGTTTTTCCCCTCTTTTTCATAATGGTCTGCAAGCAGGCTGTTATTATTAATCCACACGTATATCATATTGTAAATACTTAAAAACCAGGGGAAAGTGCTAATCCCTTCTTTTTCTGCCCAGTGAGTTGTATCTATATTTTGGCTTCAGGATCTCATTTGGCTCAAGAAATTACTCTTAATTGTTTTTCCCAGTGAGATCTCATTTCTGAACTCACTAGCAGGCTTACAGTGTTAATTCAAAATGTGAAACTTGTGGATGTTTATAATCTCTCTCTCTCTCTCTCTCTCTCTCTCACACACACACACACACACACACACACACACACACACTTCATGAGGGGCTAAAAGTATGCCACACAGTTGTTCAAGCAGGATTGCAGAAGATGCTTGTTTTGGGGCTCTTAAGTGGCAGTAATAATTTTCATTAGGGTGGGTAAAAAGCAATGTTTTTTTTAAAAAAAATGAAATTGTTTTAAATCATGAATTATATTTTAAAATTTTGATTTTCTTTAAATAAAAAAGTAAATCATTATATAAATCAATTTGATTTAAATCAAATCCACCCTGAATTTCAGTCTCACGGGTCCAAAAAAGGGACAATCAAAACAAAACTCACAAAAACCCATGACCAGATATCCTTTCCATTGGGAAAAAGAAGCTGGATGTGTGTATTTAGAGCATGCTGTGTTTGTTGCACAATCCATACATGAACATCACATTTTCATTCAGACTTGACTCGACTCAAAGAAAGGGTGACCGGGAAAAACCAGTTTTGTTGATACTGTTTTTGCTGAATTGCAGTGGGCAGTTGATATACTGTACTTTGCAGTGGAAAGATTCAAAATTAGCTGTGGCCTGTGGCCACTTGTGTTCTAGACCAGTGAAGACGGAGTCCAGCCTTCTTGCCTCATCAGATGTAAGACTGACAGCTGCTCCTTCCTTGCAACCTTCTGAAGCAGGGTTGAGCTTCTGTTTTGTGAAGTAACGTTGTTTGACAGTCCTCCTCCTTGTATAGAAAGCAGCCGATCACAGACAGAGATAGAAAAACATGAGGAAAATTAACCGCGTTTGCCTCCACTAGATGTAAGTACCGTAACTAGCCCAAATATATGCCTAACCATCTATTAGCAATGCAACAGGAAAACAGATGTCAGCAATAGTTTTTCTTTTCTTTTCTACCTTGCCAGTCCACAATTTAAGACCTCCACTTGCAGATTATCATCTGGTTTCTGACTATATGATGTCGTATATTCTTGCTGGGGATTTCATTTTTATTTATTTTTTAAATTGAGAGCTGCTCAATTTGATTCTCCCACCCCTCTTATTAAAAGTAGGTACTGTATATGATAGCCTCCATGAGTGAACTGATACTGTGGCTCCTATCGTGAAAATGTGTGTATTAATAAAATTGAAATGGTTTGGTTTCTTAAAAGGGCTGCCATGTTTGTCTGTTGTAAAACCAGCCCAACCCCGTGTCCTATGGTGCCTTATAAACAGACAGATCTTCTACAGCCTAAACTCCCATTAACTGTAACCTACTCAATTAGCTGCATGGAGTATTATTTAGAATTTCAGGTATCTGTAGAGCATATATACTGTAGTTGGAAGCCAGGTCATGGAGTGTGAGAATAAACAAAGTTCAGTGCAGGAAATCTAGAGAGAGGCAGTTACAGTACATTAATACATTTCCTAGCCTTTAAGCTGTCTGCGCGAGATGCCCTAAGCACATCCGATCTTGCCTGATCTCGGAAGCTAAGCAGGGTCGGGCCTGGCTAGTACTTGGATGGGCGATCACCAGGGAATACCAGGTGCTGTAGGTGCCTGGAGTAGGAACTGGCAAGCCACTCCAGTATTCCTACCAAGAAAACTCCAGGGACATGGGGTCACGACTTGATGACAGAACAATGACAACAAAGGTGTCCCAGGAGTCTTAATTGAAATGGTTTTGCTTGTTTTGATGTGCTAGGATAATCTTGTGTTCTTGTGCAGCCTGGGGTGGAGAGAGAAGTTTAGTTTATGTTTGCTGTTCTGATACATCTCTGCTTTTTTTCTTCAGCAGAGTGTCTTAAAGATGGATATAGAGGACTGCAATGGACGCTCTTACATATCTGGTATGTTCTTCTCTTGCTCTTCTCAGATCTTGAATTGATATTCTAATCAGTAATGTTGTCCTGCCTTCTAACCTTTACATCTTGTAAAAGATAGTATAGGTCTTCTCTCTTTTACACGCATGTATTTCCAGTTCAGGTGACTGCTCAGTAGAGTGGCCATTGCCGCATTGCAGAAGGGCGAACATGCATCACTAAACTGGAGAACACCGGGGGGGGGACCCAATGGAGGACATTTGTCATAAAAAAGAGGACAGTTAAAACTGCATGTGCTAATTTAAGTTAATGCATGCAGATATATCATAATTAGAGATATCAGCTGTACTTTAATTAGAATGGCAACATATAACTCATCATGAGTTCCATGGGGAGGCCCTTAGAAGCAAGGCATGTTGGGAAAGACTTATTTGATTCAGGGATCATGGCTTTTCCACTCATTTCTGTTTCAGTGATATGTGCTATGGGAGTTCAGCGTGTAGAGAGGCCTTGGCAGTGGGGGAAAGTGCTCTGCTTCCCACTCCAAGTTGCAGGCAAGCTTGAGCTGCTCCTGACTTTTTGTTTTTGCTGTAGAGTCCAGTCTGGACCCTGAAAGCTCTGGGCAATTGGAAGGAATGGTTTTAAAAAGGAGGACACTCCAACCAAAATCTAGGCCAATGTCCACACTCTCATACATTTCACTAGCCAACCCTGCTACAGGACTGAAAGACAGTGTTGGCTCCCTGTTGCCTATAGCCTGCAGAAATGAATTCCTGTCTTTCCTGCATGCTTCAAAACCTGATAAGTAGTGATGCAGGAGTACAATATAACAGTCTCCATAGTTTTGTACCTCTTGCCAATTGATACTGTTATCATTGTCAAGGGCAATGAGCCTCCTCAGCTCTTCTAGTCAACTCCTGGTCTATATTCAGCTGAGAGGAACTCAGCTCCAAAACGACCCAGTACAAGAAGCCACCCAAGTACTGTAGTAGGTGAGAAGCACAGTCGTCCTCCCACTGTCTGGCCTAGAGGTGTATCCAAACACAAAATAGTTAGAAATGAATGGTTATCTCGAGGACTGGGTGAGTGGGTAGAAGTGCTTAAGTGCTTACTACTGCTTAAAGTTGGCAATAGTAAGACCATTGTAGGAAAAGCTTTCCTTGGATCCCACAATACTGGATGATTGTAGGGCAAAGTGCTAAGAGTGGATAGTGGCTTCTCAGCTCCAAGAATTCCTGGATGAAGCAGATTATCTAGATCTATTTCGGTCTGGCTTCAAACCTGATTTGGGGATGGAGAGTGCTCTGCTTACCTTGGTGGATAACTTCAGGTAACTGGACAGGGGGAGTGTGTCCCTGTTGTTTCTGCTGGACCTCTCAGCAGCTTTCAGTGCCATTGGCCATGGTATCCTTCTGACCCATCTCTTTGAGATTGGACAGAGGCACTCTGTCCTAGAAGAGAGAACTCAGAAGGTGGTGCTGAGGTACTCTTGTTCAACTCCCTGGCTGCTGGCCTGAGGGGGTCTCTCAGGGTTCTCTTTTCTCCTGTGTATTTAATTAACATCTGCATTAAACTACTGGGAGAGGATGTCTGGAGTTTTGGGATTCAGTTTTGGGATTGACACCCAACTCTCTCTCTCCTTCGTGTCTCAATTGAAGGAAGCTGTTTTGGCTCTAGATCAGGTTCTGATGCCAGTAATGGGCTGGATGTGGATGAATAAACCAAAACTTAATCCAGACAAGACCAAGGTGCTCCTGGTCAATCGAAAAACAGATCAAGAAACAGGGTTGCAGTCCGTACTGGGTGGGGTTGCACTCCCACTAAAAGCACAAGTTTACAACTTGGGGGTTATCTTGGATACATCTCTGAGCCTGGATGCCCAGGTTTTGGCAGGGGCCAGGGGAGCCTTTGCATAATTAAAACTAGTCTGCCAGCTGCACCCATTTGTGGGCAAGCCTCATCTGCTCATGTTACATCCCTAGTTATATCTTGGCTAGATTACTATAATGTGCTCTATGCAGGGCTGCCTTTGGAGAGTGTGGAAACTTTAGTGGGTCCAAAATGTAGCAGCCCAATTGCTAATTGGGGCTGGTCACAGGGATCCCATAATTCCCCTGTTGCAACAGCACTACTGGCTGTCTTTCCATTTCCAGGCACAGTTCAAAGCACTGGCTCTAACCTCTAAAGCTATAAACAGCTTCTATCCAAGCTATCTCAGGGACCACGTTTCCCATTATGATCCTGTTCAGGTGCTGGGGTTGCCAGGAGAGGTCTTTCTCTTGGTCCCACTGCCTTCAAAGGTAAACTTGGTGGAGACACGAGAGTGCTTTCTTTGTCGCTGCTCCCAGTTTTTGGAGCTCCCTCCCACAGTAGGCCATGCTGGTCCCATTTTTCTGTTCATTGCTCTACAAGCAGGCAAAGACTTTTCTCTTCAGCCATTCCTTTCCTTACTGGCTGCCTGACTGGGGTATTAAATGGATCACTCTCTTTTTAATATTTAGACTTACTGCTTTTATCTTGAACTTTTATCTTCCTTTTTAAGGAAAACGCTGGAATAAAACAAATTTCAGACAGACAAATAGACAGATATCTGTTCTATTAGGTTAGCATTTGTGGTGGAATGTGCTGGGAGGGATAAGAACGAAGACTGGAGCTCAGTATCCACCATCGGCCAAATTTGACAATTATTTTAGCTGTTAAATACAACAGAGACTTGCAGCATAGTGCTGTAATTCATAGCAATTGGAAGTGTTTCTGTTTGATGGTATTGCTGTCTAGAAATTATGGCTACTTCTGAGTGCTTACCATGCAGCATGGGGATTCTCCCTTCACCAAGAATGTAGAGCAAGCTTTTGTACAAGAGGAAAAGCTGCATTTTGGAGATCAGATGTAACTTAGTGGCAGAGCATATGGCTTGCCTACAGACGGTTTCATGTTCAGTCTCTGGCATCTCTAGGTAGGTCTAGGAAAGAGTTCTCTCTAAAGCCCTGGAGAGATCCTGCCAGTCGGTGCTGGCATCACTGGGTTCAATGGACCAAGCATCTGACTCAGGATGAGGCCGCTTCCCATGTCCCTGTTTTCTTTTCATTTGCTTGCTTCTTCTCAAGCAGTTCTTAATCAGCACAGGCACCTTTTCAAACTTCCCTGGTATTGGCCTGCCTTGATTTGTTACCTTTCAAGTTTTTATGACATCTGCATTTGAGAATTAGAGCCCATATTTTACATACGAGTTCGGAATTGATTTAGTGATAGAGACAATGAAAATATGTTGCTTAAAATGATAATTATTTTGCAGTTGGGAAAGATCGTTGAGGTGGCATCTTTCACAGATAAATCTCCATAGCTGAATGATTCTAACTGCTTGACTGAATTTTATTCTGCTTTTGACTGTGCTCTTAAAGAAGAAATGCAAGGCTAAGGTTGAATCTAGACAATTTTTAGACTGTATCTCCACATATAACCCCCTTTTGGTCTTAGGATTGATCAGGGAAGCCATTCTCTTTGTCCCATCATCCATACAGGTATGTTTGATGGGGACCCTAGAGTGGGTCATCCTGGTGGCTTTCTCAATGTTATGGGATGCCTTTCCCAGGGAGCCTAGGCTGGTCTCCCTCTCCTCTCTTTTTGGTAGCAATTGAAAGCATTTTTGTTTCAATAGGCTTTTAGTATTTAATATTCTACTTTTCGTATAGCAAATTGACTTACACATGCTGCAATTATATCCCGTTAATGTGTTTTTAATTTTTTTATATTTTTAGTTTGTTTTATATTATGATTTGAATTTTTTTCCATGTTTAGTAATTTTAATGCTGCTTGTATTTTATTTTGATTATTGTTGCTTTAAGCTGTCTTGAGTCCTATTGCTGAGAGAAAGGCAGAATAGAAATGTAATCATTAAATAAATGCTAGACAAGTAAATAAATAAATGTTGATGCTGTGAAAGCATCTGCTACTTCAGAGTGCCAAGTCTGAAATGCACTAATTTATAGTGTTGTACGGCAGGCCTGCCCAGCAGGTAGACCGCGGGCTACTGGTAGCCCACGAAGGGTTCAAAAGTAGCCCACCGGCCATCAATTTAAAAAGTGAGGGGATAAATTCTCCACCCCTTCCTCCCCAATCCCAAGGATCACCACTGCCCTAGCAAAGTTCTGGGTCTGCCAGCCAACTTTGTCAGCTGAACATGGCAGTTCATGGGCCATGACGCATTGAAATCTGTTCCCTCCAGAACAGATTACTTGGTTCTCAATGCATTCCTATGGGAAACCGCTGCTCTACTTACAAAAGTTTTTACTTATGAGCATGCGCTCGGAACAGATAAAATTTGTAAGTAGAGGTTTTAGTGTAGTAGCCCTCAGGCACTTTGGGTCAGAAAAAGTAGACCTTGGTCTGTTCAAAGTTGAACAACCCTGTTGTACAGTATTAGCAATAGTGTTGTATTAGCTACAAAGTATAGTAACTGAATGCCATATGCCAAAAGAGATTGGGAATATGATCCAATAAGAGTTTCTGCCTATAAGCCTGATCCAGGCATGTTTATTTTTCAGTAAATTTCATGTCCAACAAGTGTGCACAGGGTTGCAGCCTAACACAGGAAGGGGTGTAGAGAACGTAGGAAAGGGGGTATTTTTGACTAACTGGCAGATGAGGGAAACCCTAGAATTTCTTTCATTTGTGTAACTCCCTTATATAATATAAATAGCCAGAATTTTCAAAAGGTGAACCCTCAGAAATGATGGATTGCATCTGATATTGGTGCCCTTTAGTTCTGAAGAAAAAGAATGAGAACCTTCGTAAGTAAAAGTTAAGGTATTTAATCTCTCAGAGTGCAGCACCCAACATGACGATGCCATGACAGGGATTGCATTTGAAGTTGTAAAATGGCTGCCACCTGCCAGAAGACTAAGTAAACCCATATGTGTATTGTGAGGAAGGAGGGGAAGAGTGATCATGACTGACAGCAGATAGGGTGCCTGCTCTTGGTCATTCAGCCCTTCGTTCTCCATGAGTTTCCCCAGTTCTGGACGAGAGTGGGGAGTTGTTACCAGGGTTGCAGCTGGCGGCTGCAGTTTTAACACCCACATATCCCAGCCACTCCAATGTGATGGTATCATAGATGGATATTAGGTTTCAGAGATTTAAAATGGCAACTGTCTGCTGCCATGTCTGGCTGTTCAGGCCTTACCTTGGTATCTGCTACAGTGCATCACTCACATGCAGGACTAGGTAAACTGCACTTGTTGGGTTTAAGAGGTGCTAGAAAGGTAGGCAATGCTCCAGATGGGAACGGCAGCTTTTGCTTGCGTGGCTCAAGCCGTGTCATGGTTTCTGCTTCCTCATAATAAAAAACCACTCTGTAATTCATAGCCAGGCCTACCAGTTCTACTGAAGAAAAACTTCCTTCTGTAGAACATTATTTGTCCTGGGCCCCAGATGTATCAGTGAAAGTGCATGGGGACAAATGGTTCTTATAGGTACAAAAACTGAGATGTTGATCACTGAGGTTATGAAACCTTGTCCAGGGTGTCCATGTAAGAACCATGAACACAGTCTCACGGAACAGCAACTTAGAATGGGCAAATGATATTTGGATTCAGATCATTCTTAGGAACTACCCGGTAAGGTTGTACACTTAGCATATATCTTAAAAGCCTGATATTATCAGGGGAAGAACATGTAGTGAGGCTAAGACTGAAATATCTTTGTTCAGGTGTCTAGAGATTTTGTAGTTGGGGTGTGTGAGAAACTCAGTCTTGTAGGGTAAACATCTGTTAATGGCTGGGCTATAGCCGACTGCATGGGATCAAATACCCGTAAGTGGCTGTTTTGTAAATGCTGATTAACATTTCATTCCTTAATGCTGGTAAATCATCTGGACCAGTGAAGGCCAAATTTATAATGATTCCCTGGAGGACAGATTTTGATAAAGAGACCTGCAGGGGATCAGATTATGGGAACAAGATGTGAAGTACTAATTGTTTTAAGACAAATCAAGGTTTAGTCATTGATTGTTTCAGTTTTAGGGAGCTGTGGGATAAGCTTATGATGCTACCAAAACTGAATTAAAGGAGCCACCATGGGCATAGGATGTTTGCCTGTTGTACAGGAGCTAAGAAAAGGTGTATTGTGTGTATAACATACGGTCCTGACGCTTGCCATTCCAGCTGTATCTTTAAAGAGTGTGCTATAGATATTGTTACCTGGCTGGATAGCTCAGTGATTTAGACATCTGGCTGTGGAGCCAGAGGTTAGCAATTCAGTTACCCACAGTGCCTCCTGTAAGTAGATCCAGCCCATGTGGCCTTGTGGCAACTGCACAGTCCTAAGGCAATCCCAGAGGAAGGGAAAGGAAACAATTTCTGTTTATTCTTTGTCTAGAAAAACCATAGAATCAAAGAATCATAGAGCTGGAAGAGACCTCAAGGGCTATCCAGTCCAAACCCCTGCCATGCAGGAACCCCCATCACAGTGTTCCCGACAGATGGCCATCCAGTCTCTGCCTAAAAACCTCCAAAGAAGGAGACTCCAACCACCCTTCGTGGCAGCATATTCCACTGCCAACCAGCTCTAGCTGTCATGAAGTTCTTCCTAATGTTCAAATGGAATCTCTTTTCCTGTAGTTTGAAACCATTGCCCCGAGTCCTAGTCTCTGAAGCCATGGAAAACAAACTTGTTCCCTCTTCAATATGGCATCCTTTCTAATATTTAAACATAGCTGAAAAGGGTCACGATAAGTCAGATTTGGCTTGATGGCACGTGGTTTTTATCTAAATACTGATGAAAGAATCAATAAGGAAGCTGCCATGATTTTTCTGGCTTCTAATAGAGGGAAAATTGAGTTCCATGTATGAACTGTGAAACCCAACCACTAGACCATTCTGATTGTATCTATTTCTTGTCTGCTTTTAGAAGATGAACAAGTTCAGGGCTGTCTGTTGCTTGGAAGGGAGGCGACCAGGGAATGCCAAGGGTCGCAAGATAGAGGTGCGAAACACTGCCTGAAGCTTGGAAAGCCCGTTGCTGACAGGACTGGCTTAGATTGGATAGTGGTCTGAAGCAGCATAAAGCAACTAAATACTCCTATAACTTAGATTTTCCAAAATGTCTGGCAGAGCAGTTTTGTCTGTTCTGCCTTTAAAACATTAGTTTGGACCAGGAAGAAGTTGACCACCTTGTTAGGAAAGCTGTGCCACTGTAGAGATGTTAACTGGATCATCTATGGATGAAGAAATACAGTGACCCAAGGAAATTCAAAACACCTCCTAAATGAAGGTCTGCAAGTTTGCTGGGTTTACTATGGCAAGAGGAATCTGAATGGCCTTCCCAAAGGAACAAGATGCCTCACTACTCTCCGATTGCCTTTACAGTTCAACAGAACTTGAATTTCCTTCCCCCTCCCCTTGTTCCCAAAGTTAGGGCAAGGGTGGACAAAAGAAATGGGCCTCTTGCTTTCATTTTGGTTAGCCAGAAATGTTAGATGTGTTCACTGATTGTCAGAGCTGGGGCGCTGGACAGCAAGACAAAGGAAGCGGGGTATGGTTTCCAGATTCCGTTCTCTTCTTTTCAAGCCATTTTCTTCCTCAGCCTTTTCAGCTTTTAAAAACTTAAATGGCGTATTTCTCCCATCCTTATCTATTCTTCTTGTGGAATGTATTGTGCATGTGTAGGGGGGGAAATCAACCGAGGAAAAGAAAGAGGTGTCTGGGGCAAGAACTGTGAGTATGTGCCTTACTTTTTTCATTTGAAGAACAATCACAAAGCTTATTGCTGGAGCCGAATTCTAGCCATTGCAGTTCCTCCTCCACTTGTAGAGCTGGGCTGGAAGCCTCAGTTGTTCCCTGAGCCATCCAAGCTAGGAAAAAGGGGCTGGGGCTACATTCCTCTGCAGAGATTGAACAAGGACTACACTTGATAGGATTTCTGCTCAAGTACCATTTTATGCTGGGAGGGGCATGGCTATAGGGTGATCTGTCCTCACTCGCCAGGGCTACTGTAGGGCACTAGGTTGCTTAGGCTGTCTCAGCTCTCTTCACTGTGAATTGTATCAGTCAGCAGTAACAGAGAGGATGCTTGTTGCATTGTAGACCTCCATGTCAGAAATGCATCAGGGTTTAAATCGGGGGTGTCCAGACTTCGCCACTCCAGATGTTTTGGACCACAACTTCCAGAATTCCAAGCCTAGATTGCCAATGACAAAGGACTGTGGGAATTGTGGTCTAAAACATCTGGAGGGCCAAAGTTTGGGCACCACTGGTTTAAGTTAAGCAAGGTGTGATAGGACAGACAGGGCTACTAAAATTTTGGGTGTTTGCTGTCTAGCTTTGAAATCTGTGATCGCCTATAGTTCTGTTTTGGGTTGGGGATTTTGTTTGTTTTTGTTTTTGTGTGTGTGTGTGCTTAATAAAACTCTCCACAGTGATAGCAATTACTTGGGCTTTGTGGTTCTGAGCTCAGGAATGCCAGTTGTCAGTCAAAGGATTGAAATACTGGTGAAACTCGAAAAATTGGAATATCTCCATAGAGAATCTACCCTAATTTTTCAAGTTTCACCTGTAGGGTTACAACTTTAAAGCAATAAATCTTTACTGATCAAAGTTCTGGTATTTTAAAACATACCTCCACTTAATAGGGCATCAGTCTTCTTGCACTGTTACTGATAAAAAACAAACAAACCTGAGTGGTCAGTACCATTAGAGAAGAGGCAGCTACAGGGAAGGAGGAAATAAATGCTGCTTCAAGTATAATACGAACCTCCCGTGACACATGCACGTTGCATTACATAACATTTAATTTTTCCTTTACAACTATTTTCAATTTTTATTTATTGATTACATTTTTATTTTGCAAGTGGGTTAAATCTGCATAAATCAACTGAAATCCTGAAACTCCCCCCCTCACACTTTATTCTATATGGTTTTATGATATGATCAGAATGGAATGGAAAAAAAGACATACTTTTGGTCAGAAGATAACAATGGCTTGCATTTATGCTCCCAATCCAGAAACCCGGGAGGTTATTAGATGTTAGCAGAAAAAAGTAGAAGGGGGGATTCTGTAGAATAGAGATTTCAGGGAACAATAGGCAGGATTTATCAGAGGTTTGGTAAAACGGTGGGAATGTCAGATAATTTATTAACACTTCCATAAGTAGTAATCTATATCTGTATATAAAACAGAAGGTAATGTGAAGGAGATTCAGGTCCAGACTTTTATTGGTGCTCGTCATGCAGGTATGGCTTTGACCTGGCAGCTGTTTGGCAGGGGAAGTCAGTTAGACAGATAGACAGGGACACTTTATTATTACAGGGTGAATTAATTGTGTCCAGTGTGAAGCGATCCTTGATAGATATTTTTTCCCACTACTAAAATGCCAATAGAGTATTCCATTGCACTTACACTGTTTTGGCTGTCAGTTTCTGGAGTGTTAAAAGCTCCTTGATGGGAGCCCTTACCTTTCCAGAGTAATACGTCCTTTCCTGCGCAGCATCCATTTCTGTTGCCCAAGTGACGGAGGGCAGGCAACAACCGTGGCGTTTAGTACCTTGACATTCTTTGCCCTCCTCCAGCCCAAGCTATGCATTGTTGTTGTTTTATTTTCTCGAAGCCAGACTAAAGGAATGTCACCGTGTAACTGATGGCTCTATTTTAGGCAAAAAGGGGGGGGAGGCATAAAGCATTAGGGGGAGCAAGTGTGGATCTCAGCGAAAGGGAACACGGCAGCCGTATGGATTCCTGCTCTCAAACGGTGCTGCTTGACTGTAAAATGACGGCCGTTTCTCTCACTTCCAGGAATCTCTTCTTCCTGGAAGGTGAGTGGCTGAGTTCACCCGATTGCCGAGATGCAGCCACACACACTCACAGTCTGTATTCCAGTGCTGTTTCCAAGGAGTTGGCTGTGATAACACTCCAGGGTATCGTCAGCAAGGTAGAATAATGTAAGTTAACCGGGGAGGGGGGGGTGGCTGTCTGAAATAACTCCATGCTGTTTCTGTTTTTATTTACACTTGGCGCCCTTTTGGGGCGGAGGCGGGTGGGGTGCTTCTGGTGCCAGGCAGCACAGCGGAGAGGAAGTCCCCTCACTTGAGATGCAGAGAAATTGATCTCTGGAATTCCTTATCTTGGCAAGGCAGGAGGGGAGGGCGGGCAGGGAGGGCTGCTTGGGATGCACTGCAGGCTTTTGGATACAAAAGAACAGCCACAACTAAAAACGGAGGGTAAAAAGCAGAGTGCGTTTCTAAAAGGAGCTGCCAAGTCTTGGTTCAAGCCTTTCCGTTTCTCTTTGCCCCCCCTTTCCCCTCCCCCCATGACTGACAATTCAGCGAAAGCCTGGGAGAGGCTGGGATCATCATTCACTGGGTATATCGGCTCAGAGCAGAGCAAATCCAAGGCGTTGATGTCTAATTTGCTTCAGCGAGAACTGTTGGTTGCTGCTGGCTATTTTGCTTAACCGTGGTATCATTCACTTCTAATGTACATTTTAATACCCAGGGAGAGAGCGAAAGAGCTGTCTGTGTGTGGCTGCTTCTGTGACTGCTTCCAGGCACTTCTGGGTGGGGGTTTAGCTTGCCTCAAAGTCCCCTCTTGAGCTGTCTGAATAATGGCAGGGTTAAGGGAAAGGGTGAGAGATGCTCTTTGCAATCAGGCTGCGGCGATGGATGGACGGAGAGGAGGGCAAAACATTCCTTTTGAAAAAGATGGAAATAGCCAAGAGGTAGGAGTGTTGCATGCCCTGCTTAAATTAAGCCTGAGCTCACCTGGATGGCATTGTGTTTTGGCTAGCTCCTCCTGGTAGATGGTGGAATGTGTTGAGAAGGGTGAGCAGAAGAACAGCAGTCCTTTCAAAATGAGAGAAAACCAACAACACTTGTCTCAGTAGAAAAGTCTCACCAAATGAGACTTTCTCCAAATACACGCCCTGCCTTTTAGAACAAGATGGGAGTGGTTCCGGAGAACAGGAGCGTTGAACAAGCTCTGGAACCACTGTGGCTACTACTGGTGATGGGAAAGTGCTTCATGGGAACTGCATGATGGTTGCAACCATTGGCTTGGCTAGAGTTGTGCTACCTGTACTGATCCTGTTACTTCAAATTGTGAGTTTCCTGTCCCCACCTGAATGGGAATTGGGGATGTAGGACTGCAACCAAAATCAGAGTCATCTGCTTTGAGATGGGATGAGAGAACTTTTGGACAAAAGGTGCAAAATGGGAGGATGGAGTGAGATAACAGATGTGGGTCTGATGCTTTTCTTGGCCTGCTAAAATAAGTGTTACATTCAAAAGGAAAATTTCCTCGTCCTATTCTCTGTTATCATAAGGAGCTATTAGTTAGGGGACATGATTAGGTTTAAAGGTTGTGATAAAAAAGGTTGAGGACGAAAGTGCAAAGCTATAACTTTGCATTTTACTACTCAGGTTTCTTTATCATAATCTTTAAACCTAATCATGTCCCATTTTAAAATGTCCCTTTACTTTAGACCAGGGCTAAGTAAGCTACGACCCTCCAAATATTGTCCTGCTGGCTGGGCTGGCTGGACTGATAGTATTTATAGTCCAACAATATCTATGGAGTTGTATAAAAATCGCCCAACCTTTCCTCAGATGAAACACACTTAATTCTTTCAGACCGGATGCTTTAAACCTGTTTATGCATCCTAGTTACTTATGTCATGGCACAGTGGTTAAACTGCTGCACTCCAGCAATAACTGTGCTCCCAACCTGGGGTTCAATCCCAGGTAGCTGGCTCATGGTTGACTCAGCCCTCCATCCTTCTGAGGTCGGTAAAATGAGCACCCAGCTCACTGGAGGTGGGGTGCAATGTGTAGCCTGTATGAATTAATTGTAAATTGCCCAGAGAGTGCTTTAAGTGCTATGGGGTGGTATATCGGCAGAATGCTTTGCTTTGCTTTGCTTTGCTTACTGTTACAAGCACTTTGCATTCCAGTCACTGTCAAACACATTTTTGGCTGATGACAGAATAAAACACCTTCTTGGCATAAAAAAATTGAAAGAATGCCAGAATCCTGTTGGTGATTTATGCATGTGTAAGTTAACTTGTGCTATATAGTTAACAAGGTGCTAGTTGCATTGCAAGGTGTGCATCCATTTACAGAGCATGTATACACCTAGTAATATGCCCAACATTAGAGACAGTTTACCATGGTGATTTATGCAGTTTAACTTGCATTCATGTAAGTCACCAATAGGATTCCAATGCCACTGTTTGATAAAAGATAGTGATGCATATTCGACCTTCAACAGACCTAGGAAAAGATCAGGCTGTCTGTTTAACATGAATGGTGCCCAGCTTAACTTAGAGCTGGGATAAAGTGTTTGATAAATCATTGAATAGTAAGCATGTGTTGCACACATATCCTAGCCCTTATTACACTATGAATGGGAAGGTACCACACTGACTTGCCTTCCAGTTAGGGGATTTGGGGAGATGCTGCTTTTTGTGCTACAGTGTTAAAAGAATTTGATAAATGTACCAAAAATTCCATAAGCTGAATAACAAAGATACTACAGTGCTAATACTGAAAGGACATGGAATCCATAGGAGTGCACATTAGCTCATGTGTTGGGTTTTGCAAAACTGAAGTTGAACTGAAAATGCTGATTGCAACAAGTGAGGTGTCAGCTCAGCTGCAGTTCTTAGGAAGTAACCTCTCTTTAACAAAGTAGAACGTTCAGACAAATATGCTTAGGATGTTAAAATTGTTATGAAATAACACCCCTGTATTTGAATAAGTTTAGAATTTTGCCTCCTGTATTGTCATTCATTCAGACTGAGAGTGGCTAAATTTCCCTTCGGAAGTGGCCAGTGGCTAGGGAGAGATCTGATTTAGGGTGCATCAGCAAAGCTCTTTGTCTCCTCTATCAGTCTTTTGATCTTTTTACAAGTGTGAGTAAGCCAGAGTAGTACCATAACTAGATGCTCATTCACCTGAACGGGAGAGGAACTGTTGCCAAGAGATTAGCTGGCCTGGGGGTGGGGGGTTCAAAGGGTCTCTCCCAGCTCTGAGATGATGACAATATTTTCCTGCCCATACTGTAGAACACAGGATAAAGGCATGGGTCTTTTTTTTTAACATTTAGAGGGCAGTAGGCAAATTTTTAAGATGTTTTTCACCAGCACAAAAGAATGTGTTATGGAAATTTGCCGTTACATTTTGATATCAGCACAAAAAGCCATTACCAGCACAGTGAGTTTCAGTCCCGCACACCAGGGCATATGTTTAAACCGCATGCGAATTGTAAAGCTTTCAACAGTAAACATATTTTTATCATCATGTTCTGTTACACAGCAAGTGGCTGTGGGGAGGCTGTACAATCACTAGGGAAATACCGTACTTTTTTATTTAACGTTTCCTAATCAATGCATTGTAGAACTGCAACGAATCTGGACCATAGTTCCAATATAGAATAACAAAATTAAGCCCTCTTGAGCTTGTATTTGTCAGCCACCCTTTGTGCTGAAAAATGGTAATATCGGCTCCTCCATGAGACGTCATGTGGGTTAAAACTCTCTTCTGTATGGCGAGTTTCTGTAGGCCGACTGATTTGCATTGCACATTATTTGCAAGAGCAAAGCTTACAAGAGCAAGGCCATGTCTGCTGTGGGTCGTATTTATGCATGTCTAGTGATCCACATTTTAAATAAAAATCCCTTTATCCTTTAATTGCCATGTAATGAAATGCCGCGAGGAACCCCAAGTGCTGTTGCATATATTGCTTATAAGCCTCCAGCTAGCTTAGCTTAGGATATTTTGGCAATACATGTTAAACTGAGACTATAATTCTGAATATGTTTATGATTTCAGTCTTGTCAACAAAATAAGATTTTTACATGTACATAATATAATAAGTTTTATCAATGCCTGTGTCTGTCCTCTCTGTTCTGAATGTTGGATCTGTGAAATAATGAGATGCAGACCTAGGCGATCCACTTCTCATCTTCAGTTATGTATCTAGTACCAAAAAACATTACTGTAGAGCACTTTTATATTTGAAGAAGTTTAGATTTTTCTTCATGCATTGTCATTCACTAGGAACACAGGTGCCTCATTTCCCCTTCAGAAGTGACAAGCTGCTAGTGCTAAACCTTACTGGAAGGTATTGGGAGAGGTTCCTCTCCATGCTGCCAGTTCTCTAACCTGATATCAAAGGGAATAAATTGTTTATTTGAAATTGTTTTGTACAGCAAAGCAACCCCAACTGACCTCTGCCCCCTCCTTCTTTCTTAAAGGTAGTGGAGATTCCTCTTTGGAAAAGGAGTTCAGCTCCACGATTGTGGGGCCCACAGTGAGCACACCAAATAGCCAGCATTCCTCCCCGATCCGCTCCCTTAGTGGTGAGTACATGATCTTCTAATCTTTTGCAGTTTGCCTTTCAGAATGGACTGTGCTGTGCTGTGGTCAGGGCAGAGACTCCTTTTCAGAGGTCTATAGCAGAGCTGGGCTATGGGTGGTCTTCCAGAGGCTGTTGAACTGCAACTTCCAGCATTGCGTACTTATCCTTGGCTGGGGCTGATGGCAGCTGCAGCCCAACATCCTTATTATGCTATGTGCCATCAAATTGCTTCTGATCTATGGTGATCTCCCTAGGCCTTTCAAGCTACATGAGGTATTTAAGGAATGGGTTAACTGTTGCCTCCTACCAGTTGGAGCAGGGTTTTGAACCTAGGTCTCCTGAGTCCTAGATAATCTGTCACCCTATCCCACACATCGCACTGGCTATCCTAATAGCAACATCTAGAGGACCCCAGTTGCTGTGCTTGGCCTAAAGCAGTGATTCTCAACCTGTGGGTCCCCAGATGTTCCTGGACTACATCTCCCAGAGATCCTGGCCAGCTCAGCTAGTGATGAAGACTTCTGGGAGTTGCAGTCCAGGAACATCTGCGGACCCACAGGTTGAGAGCCACTGGTCTAAAGCATTACATATATCTTCAATCAAACATGATTTAAGCCATTCTAAATAAGAATAATCAGGTCTGTGAAGAATCTGCCATGGATTCCTTCTGGGTGTGGCCCTAGAAAAGAGCAGCTTACTGCATACCAATTCTGGATGATCTGGACTTTCTGTGAAGTCAGTTAACAAAAATCTCTGTGCAGTATTTTCTGCTCCCCTGTATTTCTGGTTTTGCATTGATATAACCCATTGGCTGCTCAGGTACATCTCTGAGATTTTTAGTTTGGAAGACTGAATTTCTGTGCAACTCTTTTAAGTTAGTAAAAGAGAGGGCAGTTCAAGAGCACTAAATCTCACAGTGAATTGACAGTTTGGGATTGAGGGGGGGGATGTTAGTGATACTAATTCACTGGGGCCAGAGAAGAAAAGGAGGGGGCATGTTACAAAAAGGTTTGGGTGCATTGATGGCTTTGTAGTGTGCGCCACCTCAGGAAATCCCAGCTGATTTTTGTGAATGGCAGCAGTGTTTACAGAAATATGTGGAGCCACCAAAGTGTAGAACTCATTTGTGCAAATAATTAGTAAATGATTTCTGCTTAATTCCTCTTGGTCTTAGACAGCTATGAGATCTTAATCGGAATCTGTCAGTGTTACGTTCTAGTCAAAAGGGGAATAGTAAATGCTTGAAGATGGAAGCCCAGTTTTTGTCATTAGGAAAACAATATTTAGAAGTCCTTCTCGTGTATCCAGTTCCTTAGGGAGCAGTTGGTCCACTAGGAAGCAGCTCCCTTATTCAGTGTAACTTGAAGGGGATCCTGCCTATGAATTGAACAAGCAGGATTTCGGGGATATTATACTGTTTGTTTAACTTGCTATTTTGTTATTTGTTTTGATGTATTATGATCTGTTGTTAGCCGCTTAGAGTCCTTGTTGGAGATAAGCGGGATATAAATATAAAAATAAATAAATAAATAAAAATAAATATTCCCCCTTTTAACAGGGAGGCGCTGGCTGAGGGTGTTGCTGCTGATCGGTCCTGCTTTCACAGCTGGTTCAGCCAGCAAGCTCATGCCCCAGTGGAGCAGGAATATATTACATAATGTGTTTTACCAGCCTGACCAGACACCACTTTCCTTCTATAAGGAAGATTGCAGAACAATAGTCAGCCCTCCCTTCTCTGCCCAGGGGGAAAGAAAGAAGGAAAGAAGAAGACATGCCGAAGGGATGGGAAAATATAAAAGTTCAGCCAGCCCCAATGTATCTGAGCAGCTCCTGTCCTAGCGGGCAGGCTTTCACTTTGTATTTGTGCACAGAGGTGTCAGCTGGTGCTGCAGCTCCAAGATGCTGCTCCTGGGAAACGGGGTGCTTTTTATTCTTTAAGTCTTCTAATCTGGTGTCCCACCCCGTTACTACCATCAACACTACGTGCATAGCCCAGTAAAATATTCTGGCTTTAAGGACTATTTTCAGCCTACCTTTTGACTTATCATGTGGCAGGCCTGCTTAAAGGACTTTAAAAGCCCCCCCCCCCCCCCCCGAAATCTATATGTTCCTGTTGTTCAAGGCAAGACATTACAATTGGAGCTCCCAGGATGTTAGGGTGCCTTGCACTGCCTCCGCCAATGGCTAGTGCTTGAGGCTACAACTGGACTGGCAAGGAATTTGTTTTTGTTTGTTTTTTTTAAATCTCAGACTTCGGGTCATGCCATAAACTGGCCCTTCCCTGAGATACAAGCATCTTCCTGTCCTGGAAAAAAAATAAAGAGATGGATAGTTGCTAGGGAAGAAGTATTTTCTTCCCATTGCTGTTCTCTTTGGCTAGATATGTACTTTAATAGACAAAGGAGATTAGGTGCTGATTGACTGCCTTCACCATTTCTTATGGGCACACAAACACTAGCCCTACCATAGCATTGTTATTTGTTTCAGTGGCATTGGTTGATACTCTGCGCTGGGGCTTGTTACAGCTGAAGGGATTTCATATGCATTTCCGTTGCTGCAGGCCATCAATCTGTCTGCCCATCACAAGGCTTCACAGTTGCTATCTTTCCTTGATTCTGAAACATGATAGGTTGCATTTGGGTGGTGAAGAAAGGGACAGTATGCCTGCAGTGACCTGTCTAATTTACTGTTCTAAAGCTCAGTGGAACTGCACAAATCAAACTGTTGTTAGGAATGTAAAAGCCAATTTGGTGGTGGTTGCTACCTTAATTCTAGGAACCGTGTGTGTATCCTCAAGAAGTGTTGGATTAAAACTCCTGTCAACTCCATCCACTATGTTCATTATACTCCAGCACACCTGAAAGACATCTAGTTTACATTTCCATCTTTTTTAACACATGAGTTTAGGAAGAAGTGCCATTGCTGACACTAAGCTAGATATCAGTGGAATGACCTTATTTGTCTCATGCATCTGCCCTGGTCCTTTCTGAAGTTGTGAACTTTTTAATTAAATTGTAAGACAGGAGCGTGTGAGTAAGGAGTACTGAACCTTCCTTCAGTGTGTTCCCTTGCCCAGGGCTCACTTTTCCTCCAACCAGAAATAAGCCAAGGGAACAACAGTGCATGAGGGGAAAGGGCTGGTTCCCCTGTTCATGTTACAAAAGCCCTCCTCCTGCTTTAAAAATGGGCGAGCCAAACACAGGCCTTTGCTCAGGGACAGGGCACGTGTTTTCCATCTCTAAGATCCCCAGTTAAATCCTCCTTTTGGAGAAAAAATATGCCTGTAATTCAGACGGTCCCCCCCCCCCAAATCAGTGTAGAGCAGGCATGTCCAAACTTCGGCCCTCCTGATGTTTTGGACTACAACTCCCAGAATTCTAGGTTTAAATGGCCAATGACAAAGGACTGTGGGAGTTGTGGTCCAAAACATCTGGAGGGCTGAAGTTTGGACATGCCTGGTGTAGAGCTTTCTGAATGGTGTGGTCCCTTGGCCTGACTCCATATAGATGCCATGACTTCTCTGTCCGCTGAACGTTGGTCTTTACTTCCTCTGCTCTTCTGCCATAGCAGAATGGTGCTTGGATGAAAAGGCAAGGAGTTTGGAGAGGTGTACATTGGAGCCCTTTCCTCTAAATACACTGTAGGATGACTAAGCCTGGCTGTGACCAGAGGTTCAAGGGTGTTGATTCTGTGAGACCTTGAAACATCATTCCTTCTGTAGTCAAAGCTGCCCTGTGCATTAAAAGACAGAAGCAGGAAGTACTTGTCTCTCAAATTTAAGATTCCACGAAACATGTCCACAAAATGTTGCATTAAAATATGAAAGTGAGTCTTTAAGGTGCCACATGTTTTGTGTCTTTTTTTATCTTTGCCTAAGATTCCATTAGGGTTAGCCACTTTGAGCGTTATCCTGCCTCCTGCTCTCCCTGCTCCCTTGCTAAGTTGCAAACTGCCCCTGGCTTGGAAAGAACTTGCGAAAGATTTATATGATCTGAAGAGAAACCAGAGTATTAGTAAATAGGCTGGGGCCAAGGCCTGCTATTATCCCAATTTTTAACAATTTTTATCCTATTTATTTGTTTCCTACCTCTTATTTTACATTTTGTTGCTTCTGTTTTATACCAATGTATGCCAATAAAGGTTCTTGTGATTGTGATTGTGGAAAGAGCTTGCCTCTATTGGATATTCGTAGTCACCTGATTTTTTTTCTACTGCAACCAATTTGTTTGCAGTTTAAATACTCTGGCCCAGTGAGATGATTGAAATGGCTGCTGTTGTAGGCACTCAATGAGCCATTTTCTTTCATGAAGGGCTGGAGGAGAATGCTTTGTAGGTTGAAAGCATGCAATGCCCTGTGTGCATACAGGAGCTTGGCGCTCAGAGATGTGAAGCTGCAGAGCGAGGGCCTTTTCTGCTGCTATGTTACTCATTCTTTCCACTTCTAAATATACTGTACTATAACATATTTTTACAGCCTGGTACAAGTGTCGCCTGCTGTATATTATCCTGGCAAGAGCTCACATGATATAATATAGCAGTGTTTAATGTACACTCTATCTTGAATCAGTAGGTGCATGCTTGTTTTGGAGACCGTATCTCACACTTAAGCCTCTATTGGTAGCTTCTATGTGTAAAAAGTCTGTATGTGAAACATGTTGCAAATCCCTCCTGAAATAGTTATCCTGGGCCATGGCAGCAGTTCATATGTATGAATCTGAAGGATTCTCTTCAGACTTGTTTGTTCCAGCTAACACTCTTTCATTGGCTGGAAGTCTGGAGGAGGGAGCAGTAGCTGCTCTTTCTTAGGGTCTTGTTTGGTCCATTCCAATTTTTTATATTAAGAATATAAGAAGAGCACTGCTAGATAGGCTGTTCTGAGCAGCACCTTCCACTCTTCCCCAAACTGTGTACCACCTGAAAATCAATGGCTGGCACCCACGTGGGCAGGGAGAAACAAAGGTGGCAGGACACGGTCAATAAGGGCATGCAGACCACCTGGAAGGTGTGGTCAGTTGGGCAAAGTGGCTTTACAGATCCAAAAGGTGGACCCTGCACCTGTGGGGAAACTCTAGGAAGAAGGAGATTGCTGTATAAGATGTGCCAGTAGGCATTCATTCATTCATTCATTCATTCATTCATTCATTCATTCATTCATTCATTCATGTTGCTTATTCCATAAAGTTGGCTCCCTTTTTTGTCACCCTCCAGGCCATACCAGTAAAAAAAAAAAAGACTAAGCCATTTACAAATCTTTAATAGAAATTTATTCAGATGTTGTTCTCGCTTTTTTAAAATCCATAGCAAATTCTATCAAGGTGGAAATGTACAGTGATGAAGAATCAAGCCGACTGCTGTCGCATGAGGACCGGCTCATTGAAAAAGAGGACAGTGTGATTGTGGAGGATTCCCTCTCAGAGCCCCTCGGCTACTGTGACGGGACAGGGCAAGAACCACATTCCCCTGGCGGCATCCGACTACCCAATGGCAAGCTGAAGTGCGACATCTGCGGGATGGTGTGCATTGGCCCAAATGTACTGATGGTGCACAAACGCAGCCATACTGGTGAGCACGCTTGGCTGCTGGGGGAAAACAGTTCCAATAAGAACTAATGCAAATACTTGACATTTGTCTAGTCCCCTGAAGTCCTAATGGTGGGAGAGTCTGCTTTTCAGGCGTGTCTGTCCTGTATGCACTCTCTAAGCTAGTTTGACCTAGAGTTGCTAGATGCTGGATGGAGGACCTTCTGCATGCAGTCACAGAAGTCACTGATCTCTGGATCATTGCCTTGGCTCATCCAAGGCCAAGAGTTTGTGCCCTAAACCAAAATTCAGATTGGAGAACTTCCAGGTGCCTTTTTTTACCCATCTGGTTATACCAGCTCTCACTACAGGTGGGCTAAAGGCATTCCAGTCTTAAGTAAAACGAACAGAATGGATTTAATGGTGTTTTAAATGTCTGATTTATTGTGTTTCTAAGTGTACTTTCGAAAAGCTGTAAAAACTTATTTGTTTCGAGAGGCCTTTGGTGAGCCCTGATTTTTTTTTTTTTTTTTTTTTTTCCCGCCATCTAATACCCAGCGAGGACTGTTTTTCCTTAATGAGGTGGTTTGTTAGCTAGACTCGCCTGGGTTGACACTCCGTACTGTTAGTTTGGATGCATTAGGTTTTAACTGTTTGTCTTATGTCTCTTGTTTTTTATTTTATTGCCGAATTGTATTAATTGGCACTTGTTGCATAGTGTAAGCCGCTTAGAGTTCCGAAGCGAAGATAAGCGGGGTATAAATATAATAATAATAATAATAATAATAATAATAATACTTGTTTTAACGTTGTGAGTCACTGTGAGTCCCCTCATCAGGAGGAAGGCAGACTAGATATGACAACAAACAAACAAACAAACAAACAAACAAACAAACAAGAATGGCTCGTGATCTGATGGCAGAGGAGAATTAACACCCACAAGTTATGGGGCTAAGTACAGCTCCAAAGAAATATCAAAAATTGAAAGAGACAAAAGGGATCGTAGAATGTCTGGCATGAATGTTAGGAATGTTGGGCCTGACACTGACTTTGTTTTCAATTCCTTTTGTGTACCGAAAAGATAACACAGATAGCGTATTCAGGTTGTGGAAGCTGGTCCCATTTAAGATGCCATACAGATGCTTGTCAATTTGGTTGAGTAATCAAAGGAAAATAAGTTCAGCAACAGGAAAAAAGGAGCCGGGGTGTGTGTGAACTGTCTTCCATTCAGTTTGGGATCATCCCAGATGGGAGAGGAGCTGTGATTGTCTTTCATATGAAAGCAAGGATCTTGGCTATCCGCTCATGGTGCTCTTCTTTCTAGGTGAGAGGCCGTTCCATTGCAATCAGTGTGGTGCCTCCTTCACACAAAAGGGCAACCTCCTGCGTCACATCAAGCTGCACTCGGGCGAGAAGCCCTTCAAATGTCCCTTCTGCAACTATGCCTGCCGGAGAAGAGATGCACTTACGGGCCACCTCCGCACACACTCAGGTAAGACGCAGGGCATCCATCTTGCTCTAAAGCTAGGGTGGTTGATCGTGCTGTGCGTTGCCTCCTCCCAGACCACTGCCAGTGCGCATCAGTTGGTGTTCAAAGTCATTGGACGTCTCAGCAGCCTCTGCTTCTGCTCTTTTTTCCTTCTCCATTTGCTCATTTGACTCCTTCTTCTCAGGATTCCACTCTGTCCGGTAGACATTATTTTCCTGTTACATGTATAGCCCACCCTGTCTTCCAAGAACTAACTGTAATGTACGCAGGACCCTCAGTAGGGCTTTCTAATCAGCTTGGCAAGTCCAACTATTAGCAGGGACCAAGGGGTGACCTCTGGTGGAGGAGTGGCAACAAAGCCCCCCGCTTTTACTCACCACCCTCCCTGCACTCAAACACCACCGTGCAGAAACAGTTGCAGTGGGATGGGGTAGGGAGGAGAGAGAGCTGCCAGCAGTAGGCAAGTGGATTGTTTTGAACCCTCCCCAGGCCCCCTTTGGAGTGCACTGTGTTTTTGGTTCTAGTGTGTAAGTAGATCTGCTCCACCAACAAAGCCAGCCTGAGTTAATTCGGCGTCCTCTTTTTCTTTGCCCTCTAAATGTTCCTGTGGAGTATGGGAGCCCAAGGGGGCCGGGTGGGCAGCACTTCTCTTCCCACCTCAGATGGTGGCAGAGCTTGAGCCAAAATAGCTGGCCTGTCAGTCAAGGATCATATACAGCATGTTTAACGTTGAAGATGGAACTGCCGTTCTCATGTTTCTCCGCCTTTCAAAACATGCCTATGGTTAAGGCACCTCTCTCAGCTTAGGAACCTTATGCCCATGGCATCAGATCAGATAAATGGGTCTTTTGTCTCACATCTCCTTCTGGCCCTCCTCTGCCAGCTTACTCTGTCTTGGCGTGCTTTATGAATTAACCTCATGGGTCCATGCTATGCAGAAGAAAATCTTCTTTGTGTCTGTTGAAGCATATTTGAATGTGAGGCCGATTAGATGGGCATGCAGCTCATTATTTGGTTTGTTTTTGGTGCTGTTTCATACACCTTATTTCCAGCAGCTACATGCATTTTCAGTAATAGCAATCCATCCCACCCCTTTTGCAGGCTGTCCTTCTTTCTGGAACAGCACTAGTGCTGAAGTTTTTTTGGTGTTAGGAGCTCTCTTGATCATCCCATTCTGCAGGCTGTATGGTTGGTTAATCCACTCCCAAATAGAGCTGTGGGTGGGGCTCTCAGTGGTGATAACCTTGTGACATGTGCAGTGACATTAAAGGTGGCAATGGAGATACTATATGCCTTCCTCTATTTTGTCTTCTCTAACTTAAAAAAAAATCCTAACTGACACAGGGCAATTCTAATATCTTGGAGGTGTCCTTTGGAACTTGTACTCTATCTGATGTAGCATTGAGTTGTTGAGAGGGAAATTAACAAAAAAAAAAAAACAGACAAAGAGGGGGAAGTTGCCACAGCCTGCAGTGACAAAAGGTGGGCAAGAGGACATCAAAAATCAAAAGGGGCAGAAATAGGAACTGCCATCGGGATCCTTCTACCAGGAGAGGAAATATCTCCTGTGTGAATGGAAGGACACAAGTGCAAAATAAAATAGATCACACTGCATATAGGAGCCTTTTATGTGCAAACCAAATTGCTCCAACTTCCTCCTCTAGTCATGCTCTGTTTATTTGTTTACATTTCTGGCTTTCATAAAATGTAAATGATAAAATCTACTTCAAATCCCGAATAGTGGAAAGGGACATTGCATTTCTTTAAAAATCCAGAAGTGCTGATCAGTTGGTCTGTTGATGCAAAAAAACAAGTCTTGTGGCTTAAGATAACGCACTTTGTTTGGTACACACTATCATGAAGTTATAGACTGTTTTTTCAAATGCATCTGTAGAAATGGACTATATTCTATGGCCTTGGCTTGTACTTCGTTGCTCTGTGACTATCTAGGTTCACACACATGGTCCTGGCCAACTATTGATTCTTCATCTGCTTTCATTTTCCTTAAGGTCTAAATAGGCAGCAACTCCTCTAGTGATTATTATACATGCAGTTTCATTTGCACTGTGGTTTCTGTAGTCTCTTCCCCTGTCCCGGGGGAAAAACAGAAGTGGTCCCAAATACTTCTAGTGTTTGTCTTAGTTAGACAAATTGTACATTCTGTAGAGTCATGAACTTTTATGTCACAGACAAAAGTATTCTTCACAAAGGAACAGTGAATTTCTCTTCTCTGAAGAAGGACTGTACAATTCTAGCAGCACATTTGTTTCTATAGACATATAATCAAGAATTATTCTGTGCTCGGTCCTGTTCTTCATAGAGTCAGCAGTTGCAGCATTTTCCTGTGCTAGATGAAAACTTAACAAGGCCAGGCTTCCCCACTGAATGACCTTGATCTGTGTCCCCAACCGAGCTTTTCTAAGACCATTAAGTGCTTCACTTTTATCTGTTTCTGGGAACTGTAGTTATTGGTGCTTGTAAAACGAACTGATTTCAGTGAAAGTTGGAGAAATGTGATCACTTAGTTGTCAACTCTTGTCAGTTAAAATTTAAACATAGTTATATTTCAGAATTTTTGGGAAGTCACATAACCATTATTTCATGTTGAAAGCCTACCGGTAGGTGCTTAATGATTCAGTGGGCAGAGAGAATGTCAATGGGGCAGTATTTCTAATCTGCTGCTAGCTTCTTGCATCTTCCTTTGAAGCTTTGGGAAGATGTTGGGTCAAGTTAAACCTTGTCATGAGCCAAATCAGTTCATGAAAGATTCATCTTCCCAAGCCCAGTTGAAAGCTAGAGTTAACGATATGTGACTACACTGGCCATGTCATATTTTCACTTCTGGGAGCAGGAATACTTAAAAGAAGCAGAGCAGTGTCTTGCTGACCTGTGGTATGCTTTAAAGGTGAAGAGAAAGAGCTCTGTTCTGTAGAAATGGAAAGTTTTGAAACATCAAGGGCCTCCCGTCCATCACAGTCGCCAATCAGCTTGCGAGTGAGGCGTGCAGCTCCCTCTGTTCCCGTGCTAGGGTAAAGTTGATTCCATTCTGCATCATATCTCGAGTGAGATGAAATGAAGCTTGAAGAAGAGGAAATCTGCATTTCCCCTGCAGTTGCCTTTGCCTTTCCAGGGAGGCCTGCTTGTCACTTTGGGAGGCTTGGCTCTGACTCAGTAACTGGAGTAATTGGCAGCTCTCCTTGCCATTTTACTTTCTATGACTGTTTTCGTGCTCCGTTTGATTGGTTTTAATTGGAGGTAGGAAAAGGGGGTTGGGAGGTTGCTGTCTTGTTGGAGGAAAAAAAATAAGCAGAAAAGGGTCTTCCTCACATTGACTCAGCTTTCCGTCCTGCAAAGATGGGGCTCTGCGCATTATTTAGCAAGACCTCACTCTCTGTCGTGCAAGCACAGGCGATCAGCATGTTTTTTGTAAGGCTGTGCAGAGGTTTGGGGGGGGCACTGTGGCGCCATGACAGCTCTCTTCACAGATCACTGTACACCGCCAGGATGCTGCCACTGTATGCCTCCGGGCCTTTGGCCTTCCTGAAGAGTCCTTCAGTCTAGAGCAATCAAAATCAGTTGTCACTTTTCCCCCAACCAGCTTCCACTTGGGTTGTTTATGTCGACGGTTAGGAATGGCGACAGCTCCTCTGATTTTGACCCTTCGGGGAGCCAGCCAGTAGGTACCCATGGCGCTTAGTGTGGTGCTTGGTATTGTTTTGCATGTAACATTTTTGAGAAAGACTTTACGGATTTGAGATTTGTGCTGTAGCAAAATAGAAAGGTGTTGGCATTTGCCATCAAGCAAGACACTGCCTCTGCAAAGAGCATTTTTCAGGGTCATTGTGCTCTGGAGCATCAGAAAAAGTCCTAAGGCTGACCAGCTGGATTGTGGGAACTGACATATAACTTTAGTAAAGTAGTGTTGTGTCTTCAAAAGAAGCAAGGTGTCTTACCGTCTGAAGTGCTAACACACAAGGTTCTAATTTCTATTGAGTGGTTAGTTAATATGGAAGCGTTTGGACAGCTTTGGTGCCAATGTGCCTCAGAATGTATCCCCTGGTCAGTCTTAGAGGTATTGAGGTAAACCAATCAAATGCGTAAGAATGCTCACACAACAACCTCATTAAATACAAAGGATGGCCCATCACAGAAATAACTAGAGCAATGTTCCAATATTCTCCCATCCTGTGTAGTAGTTCTCAGTGAGATGGACTCACCTGGCTGAAGAGACCTCCATGTGTCCAACTAATTGCTTCCATGAGATGCTCTTAAAGTGCCCGGAATGCTCCCATCTTGAGCCTGAAAAGGCAACCCCCAACAGTCCCCGTCTCCTCATGTCTCCCTTGCCCTTAAAGTCTCAAATCCACAGGGGGAAAATGTGTCATACAACAGTGAAAATAATTCTTCTCCTTGTATAGATGCCAACATGGTGCTGACTTGCATTTCTAGTGTTCCACACCCTTGTGGTTCTGGACGATTAAAAAATTCTGAACTGTAGTATAAAAATGAACTATATGGCTTTTCAGTCCTGCCTTTCCAACATAGCTATTCCCATTAAAAGCCTGTTCAGAGAAAAAGATATTTGGATCCTTCCGTGAGTCTCCAGAGAAAGGAATATTATAAGGGCAGCCTAATGTGAGAACTTTGTATCCTTGCAGAATGAATTTGGTGTACAGAATGGTATGCTAAGGTGTGTTATTTCCGTCCATTTTAGAAGATTGCAATGGAGTATAGGAAACAATGTGATCTCTTCAGTACATTGGGCTGGAAGCCATTGCACCTACATTGAAGCAACTACTTTGCAGTCACGTGTACAGCTTTTATCCTGGGCCCTGGGAGAGGCTCTCTGACCCAGGGCTATATATCTTTTAGAAAGTGTTTGAGTGTAGAGAGTAAAGTGAGACGGCATCTTGGAGACTGAAGGGTTTGTGATGGGCACAGAGTGTGTACACCTATCTGAATCTGTAGGTGTGCATCTCCTCCCAATCCCAGTTTTGTGAGGCTACCAAAAAGGCCTCCAGGCTTGCTAATATTTGAGAAGGTGCACCTGTATTTCCAAATCTGTTTTGCAAAAAGAAAAGCCAGACCCAAATGCAAGCAGCCTTCTTCACTGTGTTACTAACTTCTAATTATGCCAACAGTGTTAAAGAGCACCTTTGAGAGTAAAATCCCCTCAAAAGATAGGAGTGTAATCCTGATCCCGACATGATCCTGTGCGAACATAGGACTTGTTTTCCTGAGGAACCTCAATTCTCCTCTTTATGAAAAGTTAGTTTCTGTGAAAATAAGGTGGAATAAGTAGCCAGTGAAAGATGAAAGGCCTGAAGAAAGAGAATGGCTTTTGGTAGTCGGAGGGTGAAGCATCAGTGTTCTGCTTAGCCACGGCCTCCTTCCAGTGTCTGAGAGAAGCAAAAGCAATGATGTAAATGAAGTCAATCTATGTCAAGCAGCTCAATTTGCATGCTTCATGCCAGACACGGCATACCATGTATATTTTTTTGACTCAGCACTTGAGCCACCTTGGCACAGATTTGTGTCTTAATAATGTGGTATAGTCTAGCCTCAGGTATAGTTCAGACTGTTGGTGCCCTGAACCACAGAAGAGCTCAGCTGACGACCAGCAATTGGGCATGTGCAGGTTTTAAACACTCAGATGGGTAAATGTGATGGTGCACAAAGTGTTGGTGATACTGTCCAGTCCATTCTGCAACATCTGTCCAGGAGTCCTCATCCTTTTTTGTGATTATTATTATTAAATTATCACACAGCACACTACGCTGGATTTTGTATTACCAATCACTAGTCGAACGCTTCCTAAGCATTTAGGACTATGTGATGTATCGGCGAATTATGCAAGCAAATCCCAGTAAGGTGGCTCTCTGCAGCTGACTGATGGTGACTTTGTCAACTCCAATTTCTTCTAAATACTTGCTTAGCTCTTTAGGCACCGCACCCAGCGTGCCAATTACCACTGGGACCACCAGCACCAGTTTATGCCAGAGTCTCTGAAGTTCAATTTTCAGATCTTGATATCGGGTAATTTTTTTCAAGTTGTTTCTCTGTGACTCTACTGTCATCTGGTATAGCAACATCAATGATCCACACTTTTTTCTTCTCAACTGTGATGATGATGATGATGATGATGATGATGATGATGATGATGATGATGATGATGATGATAATAACAACAACAAAGCCCTTTGCTTTCTCCCTCCTATCTCTTCCCCAACTTCAGAAATTTCATCTTTCATTGGCTATTTATTCAGCTTTATTTTCAAAGCTGAGAGATTAGAAACTAACTTCTAATACATATGAGAAAATATAACAGCAATAACCTTAAAACTGAGGAGGTGGAAATTACCCTGTGGATCATCAAGTCCAGAAGAAGGCGCAGTGGAGAATTTAAATTCCAACCTCTGGCTCCACAGCCAGGTATCTAAACCACTGGTCCCTTCATCTGAAAATAAGTGTGCTTCATTTAAACTAGACAAAGTGTGTAAAAGTTCACAGATATACCCTTTTAAAAAGGACATTAATCATCTTTCTTCAAGAAAGAGACCTTCTTTCACTGTTTAAACATGTGTGCATGCTTCAGTAACCAGGGTCAGGGACTAGCTGTCTATTATTCATCAGTATATAATAAGTATGCTGGCTGGATAACGCAGGGAATTGGAGACTTAGCTTGAAGCCAGAGATCAAGAATTCGATTCCCTACTGGGTTTCCCAAGAAAAGAGCCAGACTGGCAAGTTTTGGGCAAACCATACAGTCCCAGAACGCCTCCAGAAGAAGCAAACGGTAAGCGACATTGGAAAGGAAAATCCTGGAAAGGGTTCCCATAAGTTGAAATTGACTTGATGGCACATCATCCACATTACCATCATACTCATTCCTCCAAATGTTGATTGGATTTTGTTTCTTAAATATTGGGTCATTCCCAAAGACCTAGGTTTTTCATAGGTATTTTCTTAAAATATATGTTCTTCCAGGTAGAATAGCCTTCTGCAATTGGTGGTATCAATATTAATATCAGTATTAATATTAGCATTAGAATACACTAAGCATAGAAGGTAACATCTATATAACATAAAATTTGAGCCATAAAGAGAAACATGGTGGATCAGCCCAAAGGATCTAATTTCCCAGGGAACCTATGGCGCTCCAGTTGTTCCTGAACTACAATTCCATTGTGCCTATTTATATTGGGAGCTGTGTAACAAGTAAATTTCCCCAGATGTGGGATCAATAAAGATTTATCTTATCTTATCTTATTCCCTGTGTAGGCTGTGATTGATATGGAAGGCCAGCAACATCTGGAGAGCTGTTATTTCCCCATCTTTGGTCTACACTAAGTCTTTTCCAGCCTACTTGGAGATGTTGGGGATTAAACCAATATCAAACCTAATATTGTATTCTTTATGCTTGGACTTTACATAATAATAATTCTGTGTGGTGAAGTTAATTCTTATAGCAACCCTTTTCAGAGTTTTCTATTTCGAGAGTACTCAGAAGTGGTAGATTAGCATTCCCTTCTTCTGGGGCCATCCCAGGATTGGGGCAACTTGCCCAAAGCTTCCTAGGCTGGCTCTGACCACAGGAGGCACAATGGGGAACTTGAATTCCCAACCTCTGGCTCCGCAGCCAAATACCTGACTCTTGTACTTGAGTTTTTCCGTAAATTTGTGCACTTTGCAATAGTTTTTAAAGAGCCTCACTCCTGGACAGAATACTGGGGAAGGTTGTTTTCTCTTGTCTGTTTCTAGATGAGATGGATTTCCAAATCCTGTAATAAAAATGCTGACAAATATGGACGCAGTCAACTACAGTGCCTTGGGAGGACAATCCACTTAGAAGGATAAAAACGTCAACCTGGTTCCCTACAACAGCATGCTTTTCCTAACATTCTCTGTTGTGTCTTCATGTCACCAGCTCTCCATTTGCTAAGGGACAGAATGACAAGCCACTTGCGGCCAGGGTATCTAATATTCCAAAGCTTAACGTTTGCTTATAAAATCAGATAAGTTTTAAATCTGCATAGTAAAAAATTATTAAAGTGGGATAAACGACGGTGTGCTTATATCAGTGTTTAGATTTTATCGCTCTAAAAATAGTTCCCCCCCCCACGTGGGGAGCGTAATGAAGAAGTGCTTTTCTCTTCCCCTTAACCTGACATATGTGTTTCATGATGTCTCTGTGGGTGATGCAGTTGCTTTTATCTTTGAAGATCTGCCTCCCAAAAAAGTGAGGATTTATAACTCAGATCAAACACTTCGCATCAGTTAGAAATAGATCAGAAGCTGCATCTACACATGGGATCACTGAGATGACTCTCCTCCCATGTGACTCACTCTTTTCAACACACGCGCACACTTTTTTTTACTCTGTCTTTGTAGCCCAATAAATAAATGAACTGGGAATTTGCATTAAACTGTGTTGGCTGCAGAGCCACTACCACATCAATTCTATGTTTTCCTCTCTGCACTGCATTTTAGCGCTGCAGGCAGGTTAAATCATCTTCTCTGTGTATTCTAGAACAATAAATATAACTTTTTATCTATTATAACTTATTGGGTCCTGAAAGGCTTTCTGGAGTTTTAAACCACACAATTTAATTCCAACTGTATTATTCATTTTCTGAGTGCACATGACATTTGTCTCCTAAAAAAAAAAGGAAAAAAAAACTAGCTCAGAACTAAAGAGATTAAAGAACTGGAAGACACGTGAAAAGGAACAAGGATTGGAAATCAATAAGCCACAGTGAGGAGATAATACCTGGGGAGTTTCAGAGAAGACAGAGGCAATATGTGGTAGAAGTGCTAGTAATTCTGGTCAGCTGAGAACATTGGCAAATTACTGCCCTGCTGTGTAGCATCATTCTTGAAGAGCTTCAATGAGAAGAAAAATGTCCCATTTTCTTTCTGTACACAGCCCTTTAAAAACATTCCACACCTTGGGTAATCTGTCTCATCACTGAACTTCCACCAGTAGAAAAATAGAAAACATGTGTGCACCCTACTACCCTACCCTTGAAATACTCTACAGAGAGCATGTGTGCCATCATTTCCCAGCCTGAATACCTCGGTGTGTTGAGCTGCCAATGCCACTGTCCTCAGCCATGAGGGCAAAGGTTTTTTTGGCTGGGGATTTGGGCGTGGATGATATGAAGACGGCATTGGGTGGGAAAGGTGTGTGGTGTGGTACTGTAGGATGAGTAAAACAGGATACAGTTATTTTATGGTGCATCTTGTTTGTATGATGCCATCTCTGATCATACATGATTCCAGGGAGAATAGATGTGGCCTACTGCTCAGGTTAAAAATAAAGCGACATGGTAGAAAAGAAGCTGGCAAGGAAGTGCAGAAGACCTGCTGGTGTTGAAGGACCCACAGCTCTGCTCTTCAGTCCCAGACATTCTGGTTCAGTAGTTTTAGGTAGCAGGGACAGGAAGGACTCTAGCAAGTTATTTATTTATTTTATTTATTTATTTTAGAGTATTTTTACCCCACCTTTCTTCTTGGAAAACGACCCAAGGTAGCTTACAGTACAGAGGGATAATATACAGTCCACTACAATTAAGACATGTTCATATATTTGAGAACAAGGAATTGAGGGACATCTTACAGCATTAATAGACATTAGACAACATCGGTTATAAGTAGTCATAAACACAAAGTCTATGTGAACCCGTAGATTCAGATAAAATACACACGGTAGTCCATCATTCAGGGAAATCTTGCCTGAAGAGAAAAAGGTCTTTGCAGGTATTTACAGGTAGAGTTAGTAGTGAGAAAAATGGACCTGTGGTCTGTCTTGAAGTAAAGTGACTACAAGCGTTCATGACACTTGTTCTCCTATTATGGCAAGAAGAATTATTGTCCCCTGTTGAGTGCAGTGCAGTACTGAACTATAGATTGTTTGGAATTACGAGAACACCCGGCCATTCTGGAAATCAGCACACAGTTCCATTTCTCTTGTGCAGTAAATATTGATAGCTCTCATCGTTTAAAGCGTGAACTCCCTTCAGAAGGTAGAAGGACAGTTGCTATGACATGCATTTAATTTAAAATATTTCCAAGTCAGCCTCTCTGGATAGATTGTATTAAAAGGCAAATTGCTGGCTCTGTTTTCTTTTGGTCTTAGTGGAGGGTGCAGAGTTCTGAATAGATTCCTGCTCCTGGTGTCAAGTTCCAGAGGAGGGGCCATGTTTGTGCTGGGTTCCATTCTCTTTCTTTACCTTTCATAAAACATTTTTAAGCTTGGATCATTTTGATTGTTTTACTGAAAGAAACCATATCTATCCAGTAAGATTGTGAAGTGTCTTCTGAGCAGGAGAAAGTGAGAGAGAAGCAGGGACGTTGGAGGGCTTGGCAGCAGCATCTCAGCTCTTCAGGTACTTAGTCACTGGGTGTTGCCGGATACACCTGCTTATCAGGGCCATTGACAGGGGATGCTTTTTGGGAAGGAAGAGAGTGGAGGAAAATTTGCCACAACCAGGTGGCTGAGAAAGAACAGTCCTGTGAGTTCAATTAAGGAACTACAGAATGGTGGCAGACAGACCACGTATCTGGCTTTGGCTGCTCTTCAAGATCTCGTTCTGTTCAGATGAGCAAAGGAAGGCATTTCCCAATTTAAAAATTCTGGTGGGGAATAAAGCCTTTCACACGGGGGCTGTGACTATTCATCCATTTGTAGTTCTGGGAAATGAACGGCTTATTGGCAGGCTTATATGAGAACTGGTACTGCTTGGGGAACCTTGTACTGTATGTGGTTGTGGGATTTTTAAAAAAAATCTGATTTATTACCCTTTATTTTATTCTAGCTGGAGTTGTGAGTTAAGTAAACTGCATATATTCTACCTATGGTTACTATTAGAGCTCAGAAAAGCTGTGTGTAAGTAAACAAAGCTCCCCAAAATCAATTGTAGACTTTTGTGTTCCTTCCGATTCATAATTATTCCAATTGCCCTTTATAAATGTAACCTGAAACTCCCAACGGTTGTGGACAGTTTAGGCATAAGCAATGAAGGGAATTGCCCTCATACTGCACTATGGGACTGCCAGTTGGGAAATATGCTTCTTTTGACACAGTGCTGGCAGATTACATTTCCAGATTAGGAAATGTAACAGCTATATCAGAAGAGAAGAGAAATGTTTGTTCTTCCTTAAATGGATGCATGATTGGGTGGCTCATTCACCAGGGTGTCTGGAGACTTTGGGTGGAGTTTGTGACTCAAGAGATGTCACTCTTCCGTATAACCCTTTCAAGCCCAGATTTAATGTTCTTAGATGAATGGCAGAATGATTTTCTGAAAGAAATTAACTTCCAACTTGTACTTGCAGTGGCAACACATGAGCATAAGAACAGCCATGCTGGATCAGGCCAAGGGCCAATCTAGTCCAGTTTTCTGTATCTCACAGTGGGCCTGCCAAATGCCTCTGGAAGTGCGCAAGAGTAGATATCTGTCTCCTGATACCACTCCCCTGCATGTGGCCTTTGAAGTACCCTCCTTTTAAGCCTGGAGATTACACATCTCCCTCATGGTTTGTAACCTGTGATGGACTTTTTCTCCAGGAATCTGTCTAATCTGCTTTTGAAGGCATCCAGGTCAGATGCCATCACCACATCCTGTGGCAGGGAGTTCCACAGACTAACAACACACTGGGTAAAGAAGTATTTTCTTTATTCTCACTCTCCCATCCCTCAATTTGAGTGGATGTCCCCTAGTTATGTTATTTTGTGAGAGGGAGAAGGGTGTCCCTCTATCCACTTTACTCATGCCCTGCATTATTTTGTATGTCTCAATTATATCCCCCCTCAGGCGCCTTTTTTCCAGACTAAAGAGCACCAAATGCTGTAGCCTTTCCTCATAAGGGAGGTTCCCCAGCCCAGTAATCATTTTAGTTGCTCTCTTTTGCACCTTTTCCAGTTCCGCTGTATCTTTTTTGAGATGTGATGACCAAAACTGTACACAATACTCCAGGTGTGACCTTACTATCATTTTGTACAATGACATTATAATGTTGACTGCTTTATTTTCAGTCCCCTTTTTGATGAACCCTAGCATTGAATTGGCCTTCTTCACCACTGCCACACACTTTGTAGACACTTTCATTGAGCTGTCCACCAGCGCACCAAGATCTCTTTGAAAAAACTCTCAGGTAAACACCTCCACTAACATCTTGCATGTCAAACAGGCTCTGATATTGGTGTGCGTTTATAGGCCATATTCGGGTTCGTCTGGTTCGGGCCCACCCTTGGTTCGGTTTGGGTTTGGGTTTGGGTTTGGGTTCGAATGAATTTTTTAAAAAAATCGTTCGAACCCAAACTGGTTCGGTGGCGGTGGCGGCAGGAGCTGCGATCCCTCCTCCTTGTGCGGAGGCGAGACTGCGGCCCTCTCCCGATCTTCCTCCGCCGCGAGTGGATGACAGCCAGCCCGGACCACAGCTCCCACAGTCCTTTGTCACTGGCAATCTCGGCTCGGAATTCTGGGAGTTGTGATCCAAAACATCTGGAGTGCGGAAGGTTCACCACCACTGGCCTATGATGTTGAGTGGCATGGTGCATCTGATTTTTGCAGACAGCAAAAATGCCCACTGCCTCTGGAGTCTTACATAAATTTGAAGGCACAGCAGGAGCATTCAAAGGGAGGATACATATAACCTATTGAAAGACTAAATTTAAACCACCTATGAATCTTGTTTCCTACAATTTTAAAATGGTGGTAACTATGACTTAAATTACAGAGATATCTCCCTTAGATAACACATGGCTAAAGACGCTGATTATGATTTAAAGAAAGATCATGTGGACCTCAGAAAAATTAGCAACTCAGATGTCCCTCTCAATTGTAAATTCAGATATATATTTATCTGAAAAGTTTGTTAAACCAATTATCTATAATTGCACAATAAGGAATATAGACATTGTTTTCCTAGGGAGGAATGGTATCGTAAAAAACCAGGACATCTAACTGGATTAAATCTTAAATGGGGTAAGGTGGAAATTCTTGAAATATTCCCAGAAAAAGTAAACAAAAGAGAGGTGGTTTGGGGGTTTTATTCTACCATGTTATGTTCCTATATTTGTAGCTGTCTAAATTACCAAGTCCCTTTGCACCCATGGACCTCAGCAAGCATCTGAAGGGTAGAGTTCTGTCCAGTCAAGTTGGAACCACTAAGCAGTTGCTTGGACCTGGTTCTGACTGGTGTTTGAGCAACAGATACTGATTAAGAACTGATTATTGGTGGGCAGGAAACAAAGTCAGCCTCTAAAACTATCCTAGAATACCAAAGAATTAAAAAATAAATCAAGACATTATTCAGTACTTTCAGACATTTTTGATGCAATTTGACTTCAAGAAACCTGGCTCTTTTAATATATATATATATATATTTCAGCCTGGGGAGATTTTGAATGTGGGAATATTCTGCCCAGAATATTTCTTCTTTAGGATTTGGCCATGGAGGTTTGGCCATCCCGATCGTTTTCACTTTAGGGATGGCTTGAATTTTAATTACTGGTGGGTTTTGAATATTCAGGGTTGTGAACGTGCCTCTTTGATAGGTGTCAACCTCCATTTCCCACTAAGAACTACTCATCCTTTATTATATATTCTGCTTACTGAGTGTCCTAACAACCTTCTTTTAATTTGTTTCAAGGCTTCAATACTACAATGAGCAGCTATTATTGAATTGTGGGAAATGTCCTAGGCCTTGAGCTTGGGTAAGATACAAGCACCCTTCAAATTTCCCAAGATAATATCATCAATAAGTATGGGCAATTTTTGAAGGCTTTCTCGGTCGGGTTCTGATAGTTGTTGTGAGTTTTTCAGGCTGTTTGGCCATGTTCTGAAACTTCCAGAACACACCCAAACAGCCCAAAAACTCGCAACAACTATGGCCAATTCCTTTCTCACCTATTACATAAATTCCAGATCCTGTGTCTTAATGGTTCCTCTTTCCGTTACATCATTCTAAAGATTATTGTGTGCATGGCAAGGGGTTGGACTGGATGGCCCTTGAGGTCTCTTCCAACTCTATGATTCTATGATTTAATGGAAAGGGGAGCCAGTGTGGTTGACTGCATGCTAGGCTCACTCTCTGTGACCCTCTCTGCCCAGCTTTTAGTAATTGACGATAGACCTGAAAGCAGTCGTTTCCCTCTCACAGCTTTCCTAACATTTCAGGAAATAGAACTTGTGGTTTTAACATACAGTGAAATGTCAGGTCATTTTCTAGGAGAGAAGCTGCTTTAATGGTCTGTCATAAGGTATGTCAGTGTAAGGCAGATGTGGAGGACAGAGAAGCTTCAAGAGCTACAACAACATGGTCTTGGTGGGACCCAGAATGTCTGTTGGACTTATCAGGATATAATGCATGGATTTAGGCCTTAATGACTACTAATCAGCCAGGCAAAATCCCCAGTGCCTCATGGTCCTGGTTTGATAGAGATTGCAAGTTCGGGGGGTGGGGGGGGAGAGAGAGAGAGAAAGAGAGAGACCTGATCAAATTAACAAGACAGGTGAAAAGTATCCATACTGATGAAGCCATTTCTTTTCTGCAGTGCCAGTGGAGAGAATATAAAACCTTTCTCAGATAAAAAGAGGGCCTCTTTTTGTTAGTAATTGGAAATATATGGGCCATGGACTTACTGAAGAGAATGAACCAAAATTCGAGAAACTGATAAAGAGAGACTTTTCTTCCAAAGCCATTGGGATTGCTAAACCCAATCACATCTGAAATATGTGTTATCATGTTACCTACATTTTTGGGGTGTGATATAAATATACTGGACATGAATGCAATTCTACCCAATCTCCCTGAACGGCTGTCTGTCTGTGCTGCAGAAATTGGGGTCCTGGTTTTGACCTGCGACAAGCCCCCCAGAGAAGAGAAGATTCCTTCTGAGGTGTTTACCACTGGCAGTTGGTAGTCCCCTATTTTAACTAGTTTTTAAAATGTACATTAGCTGCACAAGTAGCCTTCCTCCACGCTGGGGAACTGGGACTGTTGTATCAATTTTCAAGAACAATGACCCATTAGATCCCCATAGCTCTAAACGAGTGGTTCCTAACTTTGGGTAACCCAGGTATTCTTGGATTGCAATTTCTAGAAACTCCAGCCAGCACAGTTTGTGAGAGCTGAGCTTGGTGGCTGAGGACAGGGCATTTTGGAGTGTGCTCACATATAGGGTCACCATGAGATGGAGGTGACTTGATGGCACATAGCAACCATAACCTTAGATGCTGGCATAGACTAAACTGTTTGGAGGACCTTTCCCTTACTAGGTGTTACTGATTGGAGCGACTGCAGACTGAAGGATGGTTGCAGCACTGTCATGATAAGTTAAAGGTCTTCTGTATCTTATTTATAGGAAGTTTTTTTTTATTTCTCTGAGACTGAGGATTTGGGGTGGGTGGGGCAATTTCCTCCTTCCTACACTTTGTTTTCATTCCTTTGTTTGTCCCAGTAACCAGAATAGAAAGTGCTCTGTGGGTGTCGAAGCCAGTGCTAAGGATGGTCTTAGTCTCATCATTTCTGTTTCTCAAGTGTCCTGTCCTGGCTCACTTGCATCCCATTTTCATTCAGGATTTTTGGGATAAATTCCTTTAAAGTACGGATTTAGTCCCCTTCCTCTGTCACTACACATTCTGTACATAGTAGGGCTAATTCCTCACCTGGTCATTTTGGTGACAAGTTCCTCTGTACTTAGTGAGGCTCTTCTGAGGACTGAGACACAATCCACCTTGACAACCAGCTTTGTAGACGGTAGCGGAAGCTCTGCTGCCACTGCCTTCCGATTGCCTTCATGTACAATGAAGCACAAGAACTGGATGTTATGAAAAACGGACTTCGTCATCTTTAAAAAGCATAACGTGTAAAAGTTATTTGTAAGGCGATCTGAGGGAGAGCTTTCCTTTTTTTTCATGCTTTTTTTATGAAAGGGTAGCCGACAGAGAGCTCCAGCTGCATGTGTAAAAGTGCGCTTGCAATTCCGCCCCCACTTCCACCCCAGCAGCAACAGGAGCGGATGATGTGACCTCTTGATTTCCAGGCAGACTGTACAGGTGAACACATTGCTGCCTCTGGGCAGCCATTTTGCCTGTCAGAACCCAATAGCCTATTATCTCAATAATAAAAACAAACATAATGGGGTCAACCATCAGACTAGCGTGTCGTAGAAACCAGCAGGAGTGTGAATTTTGAAGTGGACCAGTTAGTCTCTTACCGCTAGCTAGCTATGGGATGTGTGTCAGTTCAATGGATTCTACCTAGCAGGTGGTTTCCTGTGCCACACTCAGTGCAGCTGCATTTGAATGTGAAGGGTAAATCACTAATAAGTGGCTACTGTTTTCTTCCTGCATTTGCATAAAGGTAAAATTCTTTCAAAATGGTCCTATTGACATAAATGCTTTCTATTGGCCAGCAAGGAGAGAAACCATGTTCACCAATCAGAATTATTGATGTAAAACAATAGCTTGGAAATATCATATAGAAATCAGTATCTACTAAATGCTTTTTAATCTTATGCCTTACAGAGTTCCTTTGGGAAAGTCGAGCGGTATATAAATGGAAATAATAAATAAATAAATGTCATCCAAGTTTAACATAAACCAGCTGATATGTCCTGAACATTTGTTCGTAACCACAGCTTTCCATGTTGTGCCTTCTCTATATGCCAGACTTCAGCTCATATCAACTTCACTCAGCATGCTAGGACCTGTTCCAGAACAGAGGATTCAAGAGATACCCAATCAAAACAGCTACCTGGAGTCCTCTCAAAAGGCATAATACACATTTGCTGTAATACACTGACTACTCAAAATCTCCTTTTGAATGTGAGTCTGTCCCCTAGCATAACCACAATTATGACAATACAAGTCAGTATGAACTTCTGTCATTTTGAGAAATCAACCATTGATTTGACTGCTAGTTCAAACAAAGGTTCCGGCTTGCTTCTCAACCAAAAATTTGTGTCTCCAATTACTGTGATTGATTGTTTAATATCCTAAGGGTTCTTGACACATCCGCTGGCAGGAAAATGTAGCCGGATGCATACACTCCTCAAAGAAGCTTCAGATCTGAAGGGGGGGGGAGAATAAGTTTAACAACATAAATTGGCCCCCAGATTATGGGCACAATGCTTGCCATCTTGAGCAATCCATGATTGGTGCATGTTCCAGTGTACTACTGGCTACCAATCAGCTGTCGGGCACAATTCCAAGTGCTGACCTTAATGTACAAAGCACTATACAACCTGGGTCCTAGCTGCCTCAAAGATCAAATCTCACAGTATGAACTGGCTCAGGTGAGGAGAGGACTTTCTCTCTATCCCGCCACCTTTATATGTAAGTCTTATGGGAACACATAAAAGGGTCTTCTCAGTTGCTGCGTCCAGACTCTAACTTCCTCCCACTAGAGACCAGGACTGCTCCATCTCTGTTGTCTTTCCAGAAACAGACAAAGACCTTTCTCTTTAGACAAGCTTTCCCTGAATGATGGACTATCTATTGTGTGTCTTTTATATGAATCCTCCATACATGATTACATAGATTTTGTGTTTATAACCACTTATAACTTGTGTTTATATCTCCCCTTGTGTGATTGCATTGACACTATGTTTTCAATGTTAGTTTCCATCCCTCATAACTTTTGGATGGTCTACCGTTCATAATTACATGGAATTTTTACTCTCTTTAACTGCTTGCATTCTCTTGTAGCTTTAATGTTGTCATTTAATGCTGTAAGATGTCCCTCAATTCCCTGTTCTCAAACTTGAATATGTCTTAATTGTACTGGACTGTACAGTGGTACCTTGTATAAAAGAATTAATTTGTTCCAAATGAAATTATGTTAAGGAAATTTTCCTTTATACAAATTCCCATAGGAATGCATTGAAAATGGAATAATCCCATTTTTATGTTGTACGGATTCTCCCCATAGGCGATTATGTTAAGCAAATTTTCCCTATCTCCGGAATTTTTTATGTTGTACAAATTTTATGTTATACAAGCTGTTTGTTATACAAGGGTCCACTGTATATTATTCCTCATTACTGTAATCTGCCTTGGGTCCTTTTCCAAGGAGAAAGGCAGGGTAAATAATACTCAAAATAAAATAAAATAAAAAATAAAATCCCAAACCAAAATTATCTGTATTATACAGTACATTATTTATTTATTTGTTAAATTTATATACCGCCCATCTAGCAGAAAGCCGCTCTGGGTAGTATTATCAACAGAAATTATGAAAGGTATGGTCAGAATGAAATAACCTCAATTTGGAAAAAGTGGGTTTTCCTCCTTTAGTGTACAAAAGCAAGCTCAGTATGAACATTGATATGAACATTCTGTTGGGAATGGTTGTCCTGTCTCAAAAGCTGGCCATTTGTGAAAACTTCTGTTTCTTCCAACTGTATGTCTGTGAAGATTCTCAGTCATCCAGGTGAGTTTATCTGGAAGTTGAGTCATGAAGTCCAGTAGCCATGACTCAACTTCCAGACTTCCAACTGTATATGGTTAATAGGTAAATCAGAGCAAATCCTTCTGTATTATAGCTGCATGAGAATGCATTTGTTATATATGCAGGAGAACATATCAACATTCCACGTTAAAAAGTGCAGAGGAGGGCAACCAGAATGATTAGAGGACTGGAACACCTTCCTTACCATCTGAGGCTGCAACAGCTGGGCCTCTTCACTCTTGAACGACAGTGCCCAAGAGGTGACCTGATTGAAGTTTATAAAATCATACACGGTGTGGACAAAGTAGATAAGGAAAAACTATTTTCCCTATCACACAATACTAGAACTAGGGGGCACTCCATGAAACTTTTGGGTGCTAGATCTCAAACAAATAAGAGAAAGTACTATTTCACCCAGAGGATCACTGGTCTGTGGAACTCCCTGCCAGAAGGAATGGTGACAGCTGTCAGCCTTGACAGCTTTAAGAAAGGATTAGATTGGTTCTCCATCCATTTCCCTTCAGATTGATAGTGGTATATTTGATCTTTTGAGATATGGCTTAGTTGGTTCTCTTTCCAAATCTATATGCCCATGCCTTGAGATCTTGAAAAACCCTTTTCCATGTGAGGTGCTGCAAATTTATTTATTTATTTATTTATTTATTTCAGAAGGCAAGGGGGCATCTTGCAGGCAACATGTTTGTAAAGCAAGGGTTTGGAAACTGGACAATAGTTTTCTAGTCTGCATTCTGTACAGCAATATTAGTTTCCCTGAGAGGTTAAAGGGTGTAGATGTTTCTTCATTGTATGTGTTGCACTCATTCACACTTCACCAATTCATTAAGTCCAAAATTGTCCTTCAAAATATTTTGGCACAGTGGGACAGCAGCAGCAGCCTTCCATTTGTTCTTGGCTCTGCCCTCCCCCAATAATCATATTGTAGATCATATAGATCATCCACTGGGATTGTCTAGCACTGTGTTGAACAAATGCTCTGATAATTGCTTTGTGTTTGGAAAGAATTTGTTTACTGATGAAAAGTAAACAAGCCAGTATCCTTGGATACCCCCTTGCTTGATGTAGTGAGCACAAGAGGTGATCCTGTAGTCAGGCATGTCCAAACTTCGGCCACAATTCCCACAACCTCCACAGTCCTTTGCCATTGGCGATACAGGCTTGGAAATTCTGGGAGTGGTGGTCTAAAATATCTGGAGGGCCAAAGTTTGGACATGCCTTCTGTAGATCCCCTTGACTGCTGCCACTGTGTCATCAATATACAGGCTGCCCTTTGTTGTGTAAAGTTTGGCATCCTTTTTCTTTGGCAATGTGATCGTGATATCATGCAGCAATTTATAGGAAATTCTTTGGTATGAAGATCAAATAGATGGGACTTTCACAAACTGTGGATGCGCTGATGGCCACAACGTGGGAGGTTTGTTGTTTTATAATGTTAACCCTGGCAATGATGGAGTTGTCTGCAATCAAATTGAAGCTAGAGAGCCGTATCATGTGAGGGACTTTCTTCTTCTTCAAGTGCCACGCCCTAGCAGAACATTGGCAATCGGTAGCCTGAACTGGTTTCTATCTAAGGCTATTCTAAACAGAGTAGCTGTGCTCACTGCGGACCATTGGCTTAAGTTCTTAAGCCAGAGTGTTCTTCTACACCCCGGGCCACGCTTCCCATCTATTTTTCCTTGAATGAACTTGTAACAGATGGTATTTCTTATTGCGCATTATGTGTCTGAAATACTGAGGGACTTTGCTCACAGAATTCTCCTCTGGAAAGTAGACAAACAGAAGAGGGCATTCCTTTTCTCAAAACTCACTGCTCGAGAAAGAGGAATTCAGAAACCAGGGGCCAAGATCTTTGTAAAGGTGCATGCATTGTGTTTGGAAGGCCACAGTTAGGAGGACGTCCATTTGTGCTTGTCTCTGTCCATTCTGTGGCTGCAGTCAAGCTGTAAAGCGCTTCCCGTTTCTTGCTGACCCATAGGTTGCTATGATATTTCACAAAATTGATGAATCTTATTAGGGGCCTCCTTTGCTTTCTTTTTTTTAATTTTAGTTTCCTCCCCAACGGTTGGCAAGCCCTACAAATGTAACTACTGTGGTCGTAGCTACAAGCAGCAAAGCACGTTGGAAGAGCACAAGGAACGCTGTCACAACTACCTGCAGAGTCTTAACACTGAATCCCAGTCGCTGGCTGGCCAGCAAGGTAAATCTGCTCTCAGGGTGGTCTGGAGAAGCCTGAGAAAAGTATCTTTGGCTTCTTGAGATGTTTACAATGGATATAAAGTCAATGATACTGTCCAAATTGGCTACTGTAATGCACGGGTTAGCATCAGGAACCAAGGGTAGTCTCGCTAGTTTTGTTGGGTGCTATTCTTATCCCCCAACAAAAAAAAGGTAACTGTCAGCACCATTTGCTGCTTTCATGGTTTGGTCCAGGACCGTAGGCAAGATAGGACTGTTCTTGCCAGCCCAAAATGAATCCCATGTTGATTTGCTTGCCAGGTGACGAGATGCGAGACTTGGAGATGGTGCCAGACTCCATGCTTCACTCCTCAGCCGACCGGCCAACCTTCATTGACCGACTGGCAAACAGCATCACCAAACGAAAACGCTCCACACCTCAGAAATTTGTGGGTAAGGCATTTCCTCTCGTTTCCTAGAGACGAAGGCTGTATGTAGACAGTTGCTGGGTATGGCAGTTATTCTATTATGAATCGCCTTGAGTATTCCTCTGTGTCAGATCTTGGATTCCCGGAACCCACTAGCGTTTAATGTTTTCCCTAGATCCTAAAACAGGAGTTGGAAAGAATTCTTTTCAATTAGAACCAAGATGGTAGGTGCTCCTATAGTGGAATTCAGCCCCTAATTTATAACCTGTAGGATAGCTGCCCTAAATCAATTGGGCTGTTATGACTGGCCCAGAACAATATTAGAATGGGGCAAGTACATTCAAAATGACACATACCCCTTCGAACAGCGGGGGGGAACAACAGACTGGTAGATACAGAATAGAATCAGAAAAATGCAAATGTGGAAGTAAATAGCGTGGAAGCTCATCAAATAATAATCTTAGATCTGCAGAACTAGAAGAAACCCTATGGATCATTGAGTCCAGTAACTTTCAAGGAGTCACCATGGTGAATCAAACGCACAACATCTGGCTCCATAGCCAGAGACTAAAACCACTGAGCATGGTTTAGGTCTCTAGCTGCAATGTCAGAGGTTGGGAGTTTGATTCCCCACTCCGCTTTCCTGATGGGCTACACTTATTGATCCATAGGGTCCCTGCCAGCTCTGCAGTTCTACGGTGGGTGGGTGGGTTAGTTGATTATTTGTTTATTTATTTATTTGTTTGTTTGTTTGTTTGTTTCCTATCTCCCCATAGGGGATTTAAGGCAGCTCACGACAATTAAAACCGTACAGTAATACTGTAATAATTTTTAAATGCCATGCAAAATTATATAGTAAACAACCATACGCTGTCTGTTAAAATGAAAAACAATTTTAAAAACATTTGAAAATGCCTAAATTTCAAAAATAGAGTGTTCGCTAAACCCTCATTTCTTAGAAACCTTCTACAAGGGCTTCATAGAAGGCCCTCTGTGACATCCCCCCTGAGGTTCGGGAGGTGGTGGAACCAAAAGAAGGGGTCCCCAGAATATCTTTAATGGCCGGTAGGCTCATATGGGGTAATTCCTTTAAGTAGCCCGGATCCCAGCTGTATAGGGCTTTATAGGTAAGTAGCCAACAATTTCAATTAAGCCTAGAAACAAGACTGACAGTGAGTGAAGCTGTTGTAATAAGGGAGTTAAATGCTTCCTGTAAACCACACTGGTCAGCAGTGTAGCTGCATCATTTTGAATCAGCTGAAGTTTCTAAGCACTGTTCAAAGGCAGCCCCACATGGAGAACATTGCAGTAATTCAGAGGAGATGTAACTAGGGCATGCATCATTGTGACCAGACTGGACTTCTCAAGGAACAGGTGCAAGTTGTACATCAGCTTTAATTGCAGAGGCATTCCTGGCTGCCACTAAAGACTTGTGCATCCAAGCTCAGGGTTGAGTCCAGGATCACACCCAAGCTGCAAACCTGACTTGTAAGGGGGAGTTTAGCCCCATCCAATATTGGCTACATTCTTCTCTCCTGATTTGCCTCGTGACTTACCAGGAGCACCTTTATCTTGTCTGGATTAAGTTTCAGTTTGTTAGCTGTCATTCAGTCAATTACTGACAACACATTCTGGTCTAGATATACAACAGCTTCCTTGGAATTAGATGGGAAGCAGAGATAAAGCTAGGTGCCATCAGCATACTGATGACACCAAACCCCAGAAATCCAGACAACCTTCTCCAGTGGTTTCTGGTAGATGGTAAATGGGGGACAGGACTAAGCCCGAGGGACTCACTCAACATCATCCTCTGAGTTTATTTATTTATTTTTATATTTGTATACTGCAACCGATTTTCCCAAATGTTCATCGATCTAGGAAGGATTGGAACCCCTGTAAGACGCTATCATGTGAGAGAGATGCCCCAGGAGGATACGTACCATGGTCAATTGTATCAAAGCCTGCTGAGACGTCCAGCAGAACAAACAAGGACACACTCTGCCCCTCCTATTCCAGATATAGATCACCCACCCAGGTGACCAAAGCCATCTCTGTTCTGTAACCAGGCCTTGATAATCCACATCACCCAGGAATCTCGGGAGTTGGGATGTGACTACACATTCTAATACCTTGCCCGAAAATGGAATATTGGAGACTGGCCAATAATTATCCAAGACAGCGGTATTTGAGGAGGGCTTTTTAAACAAAGGCCTTAATACTGCCTCCTTTGTATATGCTGGTACCCTGCCTTGTTGCAAGGGGGCACTTGGCATTCACTGAATGCACTCAGTCTATGCCGCTCGGGTTACTCTTCACCGCAGGCCATCAGTTGGCCGTTGCCCTTCACTTGTGGCCATCTGTGCAACAGGGCCTTGACCACTCAAAAAAAGCTCTGCAGGATGGCTCTGTGCAGATGCAGTGGTGGCTGAGAATAACTGCTTTTTGCTGCCACCATTACCGCAGGGAAGGCTTTCCACTGGGCTCAAGCCCGTGTTCAAGTGGACCAGTGCTAAGATTTCTAATTCTTATCCAAGAGTTCAGTATTCTAATAGACTGTTTTGCATTACATGACTTCATAGGAAGTACCCATTTTTTCCTCTTCAGCAAGCATTCGTTGAATCTAGCGCAGTACTTAGAATTGAGTGCTGCTAGCTTATGATCAACTGCATCCTCTCTCACTCACTTACATTGTTTCGTACTCATTGTAAGCTCCTTAGTGGACTGTTACAGAGAATATTTATATTTTGACCCCTTGGTCTTCTGCTTTAGGAGAGAAGCAGATGCGCTTTGGCCTCTCCGACATGGCCTTTGATGTCAACTCTGGCTTTGAGAAGGACGTGGAGATGGTGGCTGCACACCATCCCATAGACGCTAGCTTTGGCGGCTCCCTGTCCTTTGTAGGGGCAGAACACTTGCGCCCCCTCAGACTCCCGCCCACAAACTGCATCTCGGAGATCACACCCGTCATCAGCAGCGTCTACACTCAAATCCAGCCCCTCCCGGGCCGGCTAGAAATCGCAGGAAGCCGGGAAGCTGCCGAAGGTCACGAAGATCTCCCTGACGGGATGCAGATTGTGTACCGGGCATCGCGGGAGCCGAGCATGGTATCGCCTAGCAACGGTTGCCAGGATTCCACAGACACTGAGAGCATCCACGAGGAGAGGGGCTCCCAGCCGCCGCTGCTGCCCAGCCTTGGGAACTGCACCAGCAGCCGGCAGAGTCCGGCCTACGCCAAAGAGGACACAAAACTGCAAGAGGGCATCATCCCTGCCACGACTCGGTCGACTCCCAGCTCAGCCAAAGAAGCCCTGCGCGTGGTGAACGACGAAGGGGAACAGGTAAAAGCCTTCAAATGCGAGCACTGCCGGATCTTATTCCTGGACCATGTTATGTTCACCATCCATATGGGCTGTCATGGCTTCAGAGACCCTTTTGAATGCAACATCTGTGGCTATCACAGCCAAGACCGGTACGAGTTCTCTTCCCACATAGTGCGAGGGGAGCATAAGATAGGCTAACCCTCCACTGTGTTCGCCCCCCTCATCTCTCCCTGTCTCTAGTGCTCCATTCTCATTGGGCATGGAACTGTTCATTTCTTTTGTACTCCTTTGCACTGACTTTGGCTTAAAAAGAGAGAGAGAGATAAATATTTAAAAAAACCTAACTTTAAAAAAAATCTAACACACTTGAGACAGGGAAGAGCTCATAACATTTTTGCCTTTTTCCGTGCTATGTTATTTAAATGTTGTTGATTGATTATCAGATTCTTCTGTGCTCTTCTCTCCTACTTGTAGTTATTTATTGACCTTTCCTTCTCTCTCAATTTTTAAAAAATCATTTGGTAAGGCTTTTTGTTCTCGGCCATTTTGCCAGGGACCTTCTCCATGGAGGAACAGACAAACCACTGGTACCTTAATGTCTTTTGAAGTCTAAATTGTTTCCTCCTCTCCATTTAAAGTTTCTCTGGGCTTCTTTTCATTTCAGTTCAAGTATCTCTGTCAGTTCACCATGTTTAGATATCAAGAACCTCAGATCAGGTGCTAAAATATTATAGAACTTTCCCCGTTCAAGGGGCTAGGAAAGCCACGGCTTGAGTTCCACAATGAGATGGTGATGTTTGGATGACCTACATATGCCCTTTTTTATGGGTATCTGTGAAATGGAGCATAGAGCGGTGTCCTACTAGGAATTCTGTGGTCCCTAAGAACTCAATACCTCTGTTTCTCTGCTTACCATAGCTTTGAATTGACATGTGCTATTTTCTGGGAGCCCAGAAGGTGGCAAAAAGGTTGCATCTGGTGAAGATGAAGGGATTGCAGCGCCATCTGCTTGAAGGAAGGTGGTGAGCACGTTGCATGTGAAGTTTTCCACTGTGCTGCCTTTGACAGACTCAACTGAGAATTAGTGTAAGGAAAGCAAATGCTGTTTCCAAGAAGCAGTGCAATGAAGGAACCTTGGCATTATGTGCTAAAGGTTATGTTCCACTCCCAGCAGATAAATATCCAGGATGCCCTCCTGCAAGGGCAGGATTGGTGTCCTTGTTGGTCAGCTTGAGTGTCTCTCCTGAAGGGTTGCCTGAGCTCACTTTTCCGAGCTTCCTTCTGTTAGCTATTCAAGAGCTGTCTTGGCTGGAGGCTTTAGAAGGTCTAAACCAGTGGTTCTCAACCTGTGGGTCCCCAGATGTTCCTGGACTGCAACTCCCAGAAATCCTGGCCAGCTCGGCTAGCGATGAAGACTTCTGGGAGTTGTAGTCCAGGAACATCTGGGGACCCACGGGTTGAGAACCACTGGTCTAAACCCTCAACCCTTAGGTTGGCATAGACCACTGACTCCTCTTCAAAAGCCGAAACCTTCCATTTAGAGGGAATAAATATTTATGACCCTATTGACCAGAATGGGGTTCACAGGAGACGTTATCATGGGATTCTGTGTAGGAGGCAGGAAAAATGTTACTGCACACCTATGTGGAGTCAGCTTAGCAACCTCTCTTGGAATTCCTAGAGGCAGGGGGTTCAAGCCCTGCCATTTCCTCTTTTTGTTCCAGTGCCTAACTTTTGCCTCTCCAGTCTGTTTCCCAGGAATCAATCGGTTTACCACTGAGCAACTTGGGGTTGGAGTGCTTAGCTGCCCCACGGGAAGTAACTGCCTTGATTTGCACAGATGAGACATAAGCCTTATAGATCTGTGCTCAGAAGACACATGCACTTTTTGGACCCATCAGCAAGATCTGGTAGCTGCCATTATGTACGAGATGAAGGTCTGCAGATTGCCTGTCTGTGGAAAAGCACACACAGCTCATCCAGAAATGGTGGGTGGGGGGTGTACATACTGCAAAGCGACCTTGTCTCTCCTTGGGAGAGAGACCTCTGTCTTAGGTCAGCGATATGTGCTTTTAAGCGGACTGGCTGTCAGAGGGCCAAATGAAAATTGTCAGAACATTTGCCAGCAAAACCTATCGGCCCAAGGTATTGGGCTCAGGGACCAGAAAGAACCCCTCCATCTCCTCTTAGGTTCATAGTCAGTGGTGCCAGCAAGGGCCATTGGTTTTCTGCCATGAGGGTCCTGCAGGAATTCCTTACTATGTGAACTGTAGTGTCTTAAAGCTTTTGATCACCACGAAGGGCTGAAACCTCTGTTCTATAGCTTGGCTAAGAGTGGCTGTTGTCTGGGGAGTGCAGGCCAAGGTTGTAACTCCCCTTCTCAGTGTCATGCAGCCATTCCTGCCAACATAGGAATCCTGTTGACTTTTGCTTTTCAAGCATGGGTCACCTAACTAGAAAGCTTCTGGGCCCAAGCAATGTAACTCTGGTAGCTTAACCTTGTCCAAGGCATGGGCCTTCATTTCAGCCTCTCAGCCTGCTAGAACCTTCTTTCTTAATGGAAAGGGATGGGTGCAGGGCTGAAATGGCCTCTGGCGTTAGTTGGGCAAAGGATGCAGTGAGGGGGAGACAGCCCATGCTTTTAAGTAAATGCCCATCATGCATAAAAAAAAAAACTTCCTCAACAGCAGCCCAGCAAACTGCTTCCTTGTGGGATAAACCAAAGGCTGATCTTTTTCTACTAAAAGAATAACCTCAAGTTGCAACCTTTTGTTTGTTTCACCCTCTTGACTGCTTTTCGAGATGTGAAATGCTGACCCTTCTCAGCTGCTTCTTCCTTGTTTTTGTTTTTGTTTTTAAAGGCCAGACAGACATGTTGAACTGGAAAGGCCTGGTCAGGTGGGATATCTTAGGGAAGTAATTTGGAGAGGTGAGGTGGTGTAAACATTTCTTTAAACAGCGGCACTCCAGTGTGCTGCCAGCACTTCCTAAAAAGCTCTTAACTCTTCTGGTACCAAGTCATCTTTTCTCTTCTCTTCTCTCACTTAGGGTTGAGTATATGAATGGTATGTTACAGGCTCTGGAGGCATTTTTCACTGGTCCCAGCAAGTTGTATGTTGTAATTTCAGCAGATGAGGGTCTATCAACACCCTTGTCACTCTGATGACCATTGTGCAATACCAATGAATCAATCATGTTGGGAAAATTTTCCAATTTGCTAAAATGACTTAAAAGTCTAATAGTCCTTGGCTTTCACGTACCACAGAGAATTGTACATCTAACTTCCTGAAATTCTGTCAGCCCTATGGTAAAGGATTTTGCTTTTCTACTTTTGTTTTTGTTTTTAAAGCACTCGTATCCCCTGTTGATGTACAGGTAACATATTTAGCACTTTTTGTGATTGCTGATCTGAAGAGGCCATTCACATAGCAGGTTTCCTCACAAAAATTCTTGGATGCTCATTGAAGTGTGAATGAATCTTCTCCCTATCAACTTGACAGGCGACTGTTCTGGCCTGGAAGTTGTCCTTAGGACTCTCCTGTGACTGAAAAAATGTTGAGTGGACTAACCCTTAGACTCCATGGATGTTGAACATTTTAATTTCAAACTGCTTTCAAGTTTAGGATTTTTTTCACTCCCAACTGTGCAAACAGGAAGGGATTAGGCCAGATTAGCACAAGTAGCCTGATAAAATAATTGTGCTGAACAAATTAATTTAACGTGTTCCATTTTTAACCTCAGAAATCAGAGTACCTCAAAAAGCTGCTTGTTGGTTATTTCCCAAATGCATGTGTGGGTTCTTGGGGAAGTTTTTTCTGTGAAGACTTGAAAAGTAAAATAGTAGTGGGGACTGCATTCCCATTTGCAGTATGTAATCTACCCCTCCAGGTTGATTTCCAGATTACAACATGTGCTGCTTCCTCAGCGTGTGAGTTTTGGCCCCTTCTGTAAGTGAAGATAAATACACAGGCTAATGCAGAATGAGCTGTCAACAGCTTTTCCAGGGACAGCCTTAATGGACTGGGATTTTAGAATCTGCTCAAATCTTGACTATAGACATTTTCCTTGAAACATTAGATGATTTGTTCTGACAATGTAATATTTTTCTGTAAGCGCATTGGAAAAAGGACTTAAAAGTATTTGTTGTGAACATCCAGGTTTTCTCTGGAATTCCATTTCAGATCTTGGCAGCCTGTATTTATTTCAGTAAATGAGGAAAGCAGCCCTTTAACTCACCCATGTGCATATTTTTTCAGGATCTAGGTCTCGACAGAATATGCAGTAGTCACCTGTTTATACAATCACTGCAGGAGCTGATCAACAGCACTTTCCTAAAGGTACAAGGGGGCTTTTGGACCTTTCGTTGTAGCACACATGCAAGATTACACTGTACCTTCTAAGGCTCTCCTCTGTGGGTAAAACCAATGTATTTAGTCTTTTTATTTTCTCCACTATACCAAAGCAAAACAAAAAGTAGCAGTTCTAAGTCCTGCGAAGCCCTTGTTGTCCAGTCTTGTATAGGAAAGATGTGTAGGTCTTTGTCAGATCTAGCAAATTAATAATAATAATAATAATAATAATAATAATAATAATAATAATAATAATAATAATAATAATAATAATAATAATAATAATAATAAATAACAACAAAGTTGGTAGCCAGTTGCTTAAGTAGAGCTAGAAATAAAGCAGAAAGCAACACAAAGAAGCTTTATTTCCATTTAGTAAATCAACTATAATATAGATGAAGACAGAGAGACTGGATAAAATAAATATTCTAAAATATTGAGCTTATGTGTAAAAGAATAACAGCAAGACTATGGACTTGAGTTTTGCCAAGATAATTTTATTTTTCTTTTGAATTCTGAAAGTGATTCTGAATGCCCTGATCTTTCCCACGTTACATCCAGAGTTCTTTCTAGAAAAAAAATCGCGGATGTTGCCCCATTTTTTCCAATGCAGAGTCTAAAACTATCTGTTAAGATGTGGTTTGCACATCTTAATAACTGTAATAGAATTAGAGGCATATCCGGTTTTTCTGACATATTTAACATTGGAAAGAAAGTAATGTATGCATGTTAGGTTTTCCTTGTTTTATTTCATGTTTTTAAACAATCCAGATAAAAGTATGAATCTTCACATAGACACACACATTTAATAGGAGAATCAGCTTTCTTAGGTAGATCCTGGCTTCTTGAAAGCTGAAGATGGCCCTTGGGTCCTTGAATTGACGCCCACACTGATAAATTAAGGCACCAAACGTGTCATTTTTCATGGGTTTTCCCCACCTTCTAAGCCAGTCATGTCCAAACTTTGGCCCTCCAGATGTTTTGGACCACAACTCCCATAGTCCTTTGATATTGGCAATCTAAGCTTAGAATTCTGGGAGTTGTGGTCCAAAACATCTGGAGGGCCAACGTTTGGACATGCCTGTTCTAAGCTGTCCTTTCGTGCCTCCTTATGAAGGTCGCGTTCATAATTTCCCTGCTTCCTATTTTGAATGGGAATAGAACTGCTCTCTGCAGAAATACTTTGTTGTTTGTTTGTTTGTTTGTTTTGGTTGGAAATATTGGATTGATTTAGAGCTAAATAATGGTATCCCAAGCATCACTATTGAACTGTGTTTACTGCACTGTGGAATGGTACGAATCTCTCTTAGCCCTGCTTCTTTGATGGGATCAGGGAACAAGAATCCTGTCTTGGACTTTACATCTTACCTCCTGCCTTCTTCCCCTTTTGTGAAAAATGAAAAAAGGGTTGTTTTTAGAGAATCAAGGTTCTGAAGTTTCTGGAAAAAAAGAAAACCCAGTATTCTTTTTATTTTTTATTTTACCTGTATGAAGAGCCTAAAAAACAAAAGTAGGAATTTTGTAAAACTCGAGGTCTCTTTAACTTGTGTAAATATATATATTTTTTAACCAGATGTATGAAGAACAAAAAAAAAAGATGTGCAATATCCCCAACCCGCTACAATATTCTTCTCTTTCTAACAAGCTTTCATTTGTATATTGTTATTGGGTTTGCTGGTGTCAACGCTCTTTTCTCCCTCTCTTTTTTTGGTGGGATTAAACTTGCTTTTAAATAAAAGATTAAAAAAAACCTCTTACCGCAAAAGCTTTTTTGTATCTGTAATATATTGTAAGTACATATTTGTGTAATGGAGATTATACTACTGTTAAGTTTTGTACTGTACTGGCTGAAGGTCTGTTATAAAATAAACATGAGTAATTTAACAGTCTGGTATGTGGCTCGGCTCTCAGAGACACGAGTGTCTCACTTTGTCCCACCTTTGCCTTCTTGGGTCATCGCGGATATGGAGCCGTGCGGGTGCCCTCTGGCGGAATCCCTCATTCACTTAGAAACAGAGATCACATGCCCCCCCCATACACACATGAATGGAAATAGGGATGTGCCATTGAGAAAAAGAGTGAGGAAACAGCCCTTTAGAGGACAGCCAGCCCCTTGACATCAGAGAAAGAAGCCATGGTGGCAAGCCTATGCAGATATGGCCGCTGTTCTGTGATTGCACAGGGGAAAACAAAAAACAAAAATAACAACAAAAAAGGTATGGCAGTATCTGTCTACCTCAGCTTCAGTTAGAGCAGTGGTTCTCAACCTGTGGGTCCCCAGATGTTCCTGGACTGCAACTCCCAGAAACCCTTTCAAGCACAGCGAGTGGTGGAGGCTTCTGGGAGTTGCAGTCCAGGAACATCTGGGGACCCACAGGTTGAGAACCACTGAGTTAGAGCAAGCAGCGCAAGTTGAGCAGCTCATCTTTATCCTACTTCTTCCCATGGGGATGCCATGTCCCTGTCTCTCTACCTACCAAGAAGGATCCCTGGTGGGAAGGCTGTCGTCCGGTGAGTGCTGAATCATCAAGTGTTTGTAGTAGTTGAAGCCCTGGTTGGAGGAGTCTGGTGACCAGTTTCTACTTCTCTAAATGCAACCAGGAAAAAAATGGAAATGGGATTAAGCCTATTAAATATTGAGAGCTGTATTAGAGTAGGGTTTGTTTTAGGACTTCTGCATTTTAAATCTTATTTCTTAGTCCAGTGGTCCTCACCCTTGGGTTCCTCCTGATGAGCTGAACTTTACCTTCCAGAATTCCTGACTCTGGGTAGTGGAGATTTTAGCTTCTGAGAACGGAAGTAAACAACGTCTGGAAGGCCAAAGTTTGAGAAGGACTGGGAAACAGCTTTACTAAGTGGAAAGGATTGTTACATGCAGTAAGAGAAGACTGCTCGGGTTAGAAAGGTGGGGAGTGATTCTATATCTACACAGTCTGACATGTAGGCACCCTCTTCATTGTCCTAGTTGCTGATTCTGGAGCCTGATTTGTATGTTTGGAAAGATGAGAGTAAAGCTGCTGCAGTAATTCCAATGTGAGGGATGAGCAGGAGAAAGCATCCTACTTATTTTTAGTCCAGATGGCAAACAAGTAAAGAAAGAAAAGTTGCTTTATCCAGGAGGAGCTGGAAAGGAAAATACTCTTGGAAAAAAGCAATTAACCCTAGAGGTCCATTACTCTACTTCCTGTTTCTAGACCCCTCAGGAGTTAAACTTGGCTGCAAATGCACATGTAAAATACAGGGCATGTTAAGTTTTTTGAACGGTGTGTCAGCACTTCTGGCTATGTCGTCTGAAGTGATGAGAACTGCAGCCCAGCAACAGATGGAGGGCCACATGTTCAGTTTTTTTCTCCTATCAGGTTTGTAAACATCCTCATTCTACTGCACACAATTCCGGTAGCCCCCACTCCTTGGGGACATCAGTGCTCAGATTTCCTCCTTTGCTCCCACCCTTCAGGGCATGTTGACACGCTGCCCTGAACAGCACCAGCTTTGAGCTGAGAAGCAACGTGTGCACCTTCTCCCCGCCCCACTGCCACCCCTTTACCATCTCAAAGACAGTGATCTGACATCTCAGCCAACCAGCTGCTGTGCAGTGCGCCCCCCTCTGCCATGCCCTGATATTGCCACTCACAAGCCTTGGTAGATGACACTACTTAATACTGAATGATGACCCTGTAAATATGTACGGGTTGGGCAGAAACAGTCGTGGGGGGGGAGGGGGCCTAATTAATAACCTGTACTCAAAACTTTAAATCATTTCAAATTACCTAAGTAGAAGCTACTGCTGCACAATGTCTTCTATCTTTACCTCAGATCTCTTAAATAAAGCTCAGTGATGGCCAAGATGTCAGAGGAGAAATGTCTCATGCAAGACACGTGCATGATTGTCTCCTGTGCTTCCAAACATACTTATTCAGTGGCTCTAACAAATAGTTCAAAGGAACACAAATCTGTTTTATTAAAATCATTTGAATTCATAGTACTGTATGTTTGTCATTCTTTAAACTGAGGGTGCTGTGTGTATACTCTGCCCTAGAAAATTCCCACGTTGTATGCTCAGAAAGAAACTTCTGTATAAATTGTCACACATTTCCATTATTTTGCTGGTGTTTTTCATGGAAGGAGCAAGAGGTTACTTAATGAACGGCACCCCAGCCCCTCTCTCTGCTGACTAAACATCTCTCCAGATGCAAACACATTCCTTTCAAGCTTACCTTCACAACTATAAGGGCTGCTTTAAAAAGAAAAGAAAAGAAAAGAAAAACCATACTTGTTTAATTTAAATTCTAAAGACCAGCTTTTCAACATTTTCATTTCTATATTCTCAAGAATTATAAAATACACACAGACCCACTTAAAAGTACTTACATCATTTTGTTAGTTCCTTACTACGGTTTTGGATTAACTTGCACACTAAGAAATACCTTGAAGCTTTGGAACAAATATCAATCAAAACTTATGGTAATTCTTGAGCACATACCCCCTTGAGCAACTATCTCCCAGCCCGCATTTTGCATCAGAATATTTTCATTCAAATAGTAATACTGACCTCCACAATTGTGAAGAGTTCACAAACTGAATTACCAACACACACACACACACGCCGGCAGATTGGAAGACAGAGGCAATTTAGCAAGTCAGCCCTGCTGTCTCTTTACTGGATGTCCACATTGTACAACCCACAGGTGACACAAACAAACATTAGTAACTGGAAGTGGAACAAAAAGTGAGCATGTTTGCTAGGACCCAGCTATGCGAACATCAGGCTTAATTATTCCTGATCCAGCTCATCTCCATTCATCCCCCCAGCCTTACCTAGTATGGAACAACCAAGGCTTTAAACCCCGCAGCTGCTGCCCACGCCAAAAATGTGCTGGCGGAAGGACACAACTCCAGCTACAGGTACTGGTTGCCTGCCTGCCTGCCTGATTTGAATATGTGTGTATCTACCAGCTCCAGCAGCTCCCCGAGAAGGAACCATGAAACAGGCTGGCACAGTGCAGAGCCATCATGCACAGAGGCCTAGGAACTCCATTCTCTCCCCCCATCTTCTCCCTACATATGGTAGTCTCCTATATCCCATCCTTAACCAATAGGGCAGTGAAGGCCCCATTTGCTAGATACGGCTCTCTTCATTCTTCCTCCATGAGCTCTGAACTGCGAGGGACCTAGTATTCTCTGCTGCCTAGGGCAGCAGACTAAGTGGCACAGGACGCCTTCTGGTTAGAGCTGGGGCTGTGTTTTGGCATAGTACACCTTGTAAATAGAGACCTCTGCCTATCCAAGTGCAGAAGCCACATTCCACATTAGAAACCTCTGTGCAGCATGCCTATAAAATCTGTGATCCTGTCCCTGCCATCTCTCATCCGGGCATTTCGAATGCCAAGTCTGGGAAGGATCTCACCTGGGCACCTTCAGTGCCATAGCCAGTCAGACAGGGACAGTATCTGTGGCTCGACTTCATATAAGACAATTCCCTCAATCCTTAAGGAGATAGAGCACAACTGCCTTATACATGATGAGGTTATGTCTGACTGCCTATAATTTTATTTTGACTAACAGGCTCTTCCGTTTCAGAACTGCATTTGTAAAATTGAATGAATGGGTACTAGTATAAAGGGATACTAGGAGGGTTACCAACCTTTGTCATTATCACTACAGTGGCTAACGATACGTACTGTCCTAGCCCTGCTGGTCTTAGGGAGGTCAGGCTATATTCTCTAAACCCTGGCTAAATGTTTCCCAATAGAAATAATTCTATCTCCCCACCCCTCCCCAAACTACACAGAATGGAGTTCAAGAGATTCTTCTTTCAACCATTCCTTGGATACATGCATAACAGGTAGGTTCATTTCTCCTCTCTCCTCTCTCTCTCCCCTGTTCTCATTCATTCAGCCAACACAGGACAGGCCCATGACATTATTTAGAAAAGCTCCTTGTTCCCGTTGCCACAACCAGAGGAAACCACAATCGTCACCCTAGCTTTTCCTGCAAAGATCATAATAACAACAGCAGTGGGAAATGAAGCAACGGGAAGGAGGAAAGGACAGGGTTCCTTGCCATCCGGTGTTTACCCCAGTCACCCCACACTATTCCTCCACCACGGCCAGGTTCAGCCCAAACAGGAGAGGGCCACAGTCTGCAACTCTCGGGACCAGATTCCAGTCCGCACCAGAGGGAAAGGAGCAGCACAGATGCCCTCCCGGGTCTGCCCAGCCCTGTGGGAGAGGCAGCCATCAGGGGCTGCCAGAAAGAACTGAGCCGAACCCTGTTTGTTTTTTCATGTCTTCTTTCTCCTGTTTCATCCTGTGAGCCCTCGATCCTTTGTTTGCATCTAACTCCGGGGACCGCGTCGTTTCGCTTCCCTTGGGGTTCTCTTTCGAGTGGCACTTCTGGTGCTTGACGAGCACTCCCCGCTGCCTGAACCGCCTCCCGCACTCAAGGCAGCGATAGGGTTTTTCTCCGGTGTGGATGCGCTGGTGGGTAATGAGGTCGGAGAGCCTGGTGAATCTCCTCTCGCACTCTTCACAGGGGTAAGGCTTCTCTCCCGTGTGGATTTTCTGGTGCCTGGTGAGGTCCGATGGGTAGGCGAACCTTCGGCCGCACACCTTGCAGGAGAAGGGCTTCTCCCCAGAGTGAGTTCTCTGGTGGGAGACCAGGTTGGAGTGCTGGATGAATCTCTTCCCGCAAACCCCGCAAGCGTGGGGCTTCTCTCCCGTGTGGATCCTCCGGTGGGTGGTCAGAGAGGAAGACGAAACAAAGCGTTTCCCACAGTCAGGGCAGGCGTAGGGCTTCTGGCCCATGTGGTTCCGTTCGTGTATCTTGAGGGCGGACTGGTGGCTGAAGCATTTCTGGCAGTAGGAGCAGCGGTAGGGCTGCTCCCCCGAATGGCTCCTTTGGTGGCTGACCAGATACGCCCGCTGGCTGAAGGTGTCCCCACACTCCGAGCAGATGTGGGGCTTCTCCCCTGAGTGGATTTTCTGATGCCGCGTCAGATGGGAGAGCTGGCTAAAGCTCTTCCCACACTCGACACACAGGTACGGTTTCTCTCCGGTGTGGACGTTCTGGTGCTTAGCCAGGTCTGAGGGCCGCGTGAAGCTTTTGCCACACTCGAGGCAGAGGTGAGATTTCTCTTTTCTTTGGGTTCCCTCGGGAGCCAGGGGTGCCGCCGGCTCCTCCGGCTCCTCCTCGGGTTCCTCCTGTTTGTGTGGTTTCTCAGTTCTGCTCCCGAGACTGGCACCTTCAGGAAAGCAAATCACACAGTTATTCCAGGCTAAAGCAGAATGGGGATGGGAATAGCTATCCTCCTGCATGGCATCAGATGCCAAGGAATCATGGGAGTTGTATTCCAACACATCTGAAAGATGCCAGGCTACAGTAAGGTTTCCCTAGTCTGAAATGGTATGAGTTATACTAAACTCATTGATTTTAAGAACTATGGGTTCACATATAATCCAAAATGCTTTAAATGTCTTTTATCAATGATTTTATTCATAATTAGAAGTTGCTTCAGGGCCCTAGACCCTTGAAGTGACTTACACGAATCTAGAACCCAAACAAAAGTCCCTGTAAAAAAGTGCAGTAGAGAGGAAAAAAATAAATCCACACACATTTAAAACAAAGAGAATAGCAAGACAAGAATAAAATCTGACTCTAATCTCAAAATGGTTCCTGGAAGAGACTAGAACTTAGCTTAGAGGCTTGTTTAAACCACCAAAGATAGGTATTAGAAGAACCCTGTAACTGGTTCACAGGCTAAAGCTAAGTGCCACATTCTAGACCAGCCACAGGATCAGAACAGTTTTCCAAGACAGCTGAATGTACAGCACACTACAGCAGCCAAGCTGGACTATTTATAGCAGTGGTTCCCAGCCTTGGGTCCCCAGATGTTCTTGGACTAACACTTCCAGAAGCTTTCAGCACTAGTTGTGCCAGCCAGGATTTTGGGACTTGAAGTTGAGGAACATCTGGGTGCCCCAGGTTGGGAAGCACTGCTCTATAGTAGTGGTTCTCAAATTTGGGGTCCCCAGATGTTCTTGAACTGCAACCTTGCCTTTGCAGTTAGTGGCGAAGGCTCCTGGGAACTGCAGTGCAAGAACATCTGGCGACCCCAAGTTTGAGAACAAGGGCTCTATAGGGTAATGCTCACAAGAAAAAGCATCACTTTCTGAGACCATCTTGAGAGCCAGAATTAGTCCAGAAAGGTACAACAGATGCTTTGTGGTTCGTGATGGGACAAGAAAACAGCAACTTCTCGGAACTAGTGGTCATAGTTTTACCTTTACTTAATGAACACATGTTGCTGTTGCCCAGCTTTCCGGCTTCCCTGCCAAGCTGTCTCTGCCTGGCATTCAGCGGAACCCTCTGGCCTTCAGAAAAATCCACTGCCACCTCTTGGAACGGCTCTGCCCCCTGAAATAATAATAGCATTCCAGATCACAAAGAGCCTCAATGATAATGTGTACAGTGGACCCTTGTATAACAAACAGATTGTATAACATAAAATTTGTACAACATAAAAAATTCCGGAGATAGGGGAAATTTGCTTAACAGAATCGCCTATGGGGAGAATCTGTACAACATAAAAATGGAATCACACCATTTTCAATGCATTCCTATGGGAATTTGTATAAAGGAAAAATTTGCTTAACATAATTTCATTTGGAATGAATTAATTCCTTTATACAAGGTACCACTGTACTTGATAGGAGAGGGTGTATGTTCCATTTATAATCAGGAGGCCTATGGCACCTTACGAACTACCCGTGCTGGTCTAGAGCCCTCTTCTTCAAATGGACCCACATCTGAAGTCCCTAGTCGGCTGAATAGCCCAGTGGTTTCTGCAGCTGGCCGAGGAGGCAGAGGTTAGGAGCTGGATTCTCCACTGTGCCTCCTTGAGAGGATCTGGACTTGATGGCCCATAAGGTCCTTTCTAGCATTGCAGTTCTAGGATTAAACCGTTTCCTTCAATGTTGTAGCTCATCGATTTATCTAATCTTCTTTCAACACTAAACCCCAAGTGGAACACACAACTACATTTCAGAACAGTGTACGTTGTTCATTGTGAGACGGGAAAGGACAGGCTAAAAGGAATGTCCTAATGTTAGCGTCATTAATTTTGTCTTCACATGAAAGGAGAGGCACACATTTATTTAATGCTTTAAAAATAGTGTGTTGACACATTTTGTGCATTATAATCATGATGCCTGTTTTGTCTGCCTGGCCACAATCCTTACGTGTAGAAAGAAAGTACTCATGCATCTTCCTAGGAGAGCTCTCTCTGTAGAAATGTTCTTAACGTTGGCACTTCAAAAGGTTCTGGGCAACTTGGAAGGCCAACTCAGCATGGCCAATGGGAAATGTTTCCAGAAGGTACGGCCCAACAAAATCAGGGATTGAAAGATCAAAACCACCAATCCACAGAAACTCAGTTTCTTTGACCACTTTCAAAAGCATGTGTTTAGCAAGGACACCTTACACTTTGCCTGAAAGGGCAGTCTGGAGGCTGCTCAACACTCCCTACTTTAATCCTTCCACAGTGCCTTAAGTCCATTTCCAATTCTGATCCTACAAACAGCACCAGCTTATAAGGTTCACTATGCGACTTGCACAATCCTGATTCGGCCTATATTTCCTTCATATTTTGTTTATGGATGCTAATAAAACCATTGATAATGGCTGGTTCAAACAATTCCCCTTCCGTACGAATATGCAAAACATCCTCTGCTAGCAAGTTAGAAGAATGATTCCACCGGAGTGTAATAGCATCCAGAGTTTTATCTAAAAGTATCCAGTTGTAAGACGTATATAAAGCTGCAACCTGAACACAACCATTGATGTTTGTGGAATATTACAGTCTGGATGTTAGAGCAAGGTCAGAGGCTTGGTTTGGCTGTGCTGTATAGTCTTTGTTACTGGCATATGACTTCCCACCAGCTGGTAAGTAAGCTGGTGAGGCACCAGTGTGTGTGAATTACAGAGACCACAGAGGAGGAGGCCAGGTTGCTTACTTGTAGTTGTAGTTCTTCGAGTGATCACCTGTGAGTTCACGCAACCCACCCAACCTCCCTCCTCTCTGGCATGCTGGGAAAGGCTAAACTCAGTGGTGCAGATGGAAGGGAACTGCTGCTGCTGAGCACCTGTTGGGTGCAGATGTGTGCGTACTGAAGGGGTGGAGCACAGCAGTGCCGAGTCAGCTCTGGGATTGTCCGAGGACTGTCTTTGCAAGAGGACCCATGTGTGTAAATTCACCGATGACAGCACAAAGAACTCCAGTCACAGGTAGGCAACCTTGCCTTATGAATTTTCAAGCCTCCTATTCTGGACTCTGCGCTACAACTGTGCACTGTGTGAAGAAGCCCCCTGCTGCTCTGCAAAGGTGCAGCTGCAGGGAAGGAACCACCACCACCCCCGCACACACACACCCCAGAAGAAGCAAGGGGTTGTTTCAAGGTTGCCACTGGTTTTCACCTGTTGGGGATTGTTTTATTTTATTTTATTTCATTTATTATTTATTTGTTTCATTTCTCTACCGCCCATCTTCCAACAGGAACTCTGGGCGGTTTACAACAAGTTAAAATTGATATACAGGTAAAAACAACAGTATAAACAGCAGTACAAGCAAAAAAGAGGGGGGAAGCCCTCAGTTTATCCTTATCCCATCCTCAGTGGTAAACTGACCACTGTAATGCAGAGAGACTCGCTTTCTTTCCCAAAAGAGTGAGGATCCTTGCTGTGCTGCCCTCTTTCCACTCCCCGCCCCTCCTGCTACCCACCAAATGAAGGCCTCTCACCTGTTCTTCCTGCCGCTCGCCTTCCTGCTGCCTCAAGATGAAGCCTTCAGCCAGGGCCACGGCTTGGGCACAGGTCTCGGGCCCACGTTCCCTGACCTGGCTTTGGATTTCTTCTGGCAGAATTGTCAGGAACTGTTCGAGGATCAGCAGCTCTATGATTTGCTCTTTGGTCCGACTCTCGGGCTCCAGCCAGCAATGGCAGAGTTCCCGCAGGCAGCTGCAGACCTCGCGAGGCCCTTCCGCCTCCTGGTAGCAGAACTGACGGAAGCGCTGGCGATGGATCTCGGTGCCGGTGGAGCTCCCTTGCAAGAAGATGGCCTTGACCGTCCCATAATCTATTTTGCCCCTGGGATTCTGGCCACTTGACGCTTGCTGGGCTTCTGGGCCAAAAGCTGGCATGAGTTGGGTCACCCGGTATTCCCGAGGCCACTGACAAGCCCCCAAAACCCTCTCGAAGGTGACCAGGTCATCCCAGGAGGCAACCTCAGGCAAATGTGGGTTTCCCCACCTCATGGGAGGGGACTGCAGGGTCTTCAGGAAATCCTGCCATTGGGACTCCAGGCTATAAGGTATGCCCTCCTGGCATGGCAGTGCCCAGCGAGGTAGCTCCCGGACGATCCCAGGCTGGATTACCAAGCGGTCTCTTCCTGTTCCTTCTAATCCCCCTGTGGGGACCGCTGGCGCCTGCTTCTCCATCTTCACTATCAAATTCAACCTCCTGTCAAATCTCCCCAATCTTGGAGATCCAGAGCTGCTGCCTCCTACAACCAAGCCATCATTCTGGGGTCTCCTTGGAAACAAACCTATGACCTCTCAAATTGAATTTCCTCTCCTGCACCCCCCATTCACTGTGTTCTCACTGCATAGTACTTCCAGGGCAGCAAACAAGGATGGGTGTTGAGCAGAGAAGCCAGAATATGTCAGGAACTGGGCCAGGGTTCCTTTTCTGGAACCTAAGAAGAAGAAAAACAACATCATTTATGACCGTTGTTTCTCAAATCCCCTCCAAGGAATTCAGGACAGTGTACATAAGGTTACTTATTTTCCCCTCAAAATAGGTGACCTATCCCTGTGAGATAAGCTTGGCCAAGAATGAATGACTGCTCATTGAGTGAGTGTTCTTGATGGGCTGACCAAAAAAAAGTTGCTTTTGACTTTGACTGTGTCTGGGTCAGTGGTGCTATGTCTATTTTACTTGCTATTTCCTTTTTTAGTATTCTTGTATGGTATTTGTATATTGATTTGTATTTTGTTAGGCCTTCACTGTTTATTATTGTTGGGGTTTGTTTTTGGTTGTAGTTGGGCAGTCGCTGTTGGGTGACTTGTACAATGCCCAGAGTTCCCTACGGGAAAATCGGGCAGTTAATAAGTACAAGAATAAATAATAAAAAGTAGGATAAAAGCAAGCATGAATTGGGGGCGGTCACGAAGGATGATGAAGCGCTTCATGCTGAATCTCTAGTGCAGCACCAAAGGTGCCACTCTTGACTCCCCCCCCCCTCCACAGGGCCATTCAGCTTGATTGGTGTGTTGCTGGGCTCCTCCTTCGCCAGCTGTGCACCAATCCAGGAAGGAGCTTGGCCTGCTTTCCCCTGCCTCCTCAAGCAGGTAGCCCATCCGAGGAGGAGGTGGGAGGGGGAGACTCCTTGCACAGTCAACAACAGTCCAGTTGCTGAGGAGGCAGGGAAGGGCAGCCCAAACTCCTTCCTAGGCTGGTGCACTGCCACCAGGGGGAGGGCCTTGGCAGCACACCAAGCAAGGTGAGTGGACCTGCCAGCCCTGGGGGGGTGTGGGGGGGATGGGTAAGGATTGACATGAAGCACTTTGCTGAGCTTCATGTCCATTTTTAGCAGGCATCTTGACCACATTGGTGCCTGTTAATTGCCATGACCCTACATATCTGGTCATCTTTTCCAGAACAAAGTTTGAATTGATGGTAGAGTAGTAAAGATTGGAACGCTCCAGGTGGCTTCATAAATGCAACCTAAATAAATAAATAAATCCATTGCATGGAACTGCACAGTCTCAGAATGCCCCCAAAATAAGTAAACAGTAAACTACCTCTGAATACTCTCTATCTGGAAAACCCTCAAAAGGGCCACCATAAGTCAGAATTCATTTAATGACAAACTATTATTATTGATATATTCCATTTATAGAAGCAAAGACTTGGACCTATTTTTTACTGATGTAAGTTAATCATCTCTCCCTCTCCCAAGTTCTCAGAGAAGAGCACACATAGACATCTTCTGCCAAAAGCCATCCATCTCTCCCTAGAAAACTAGAGCTGGGGAACTGGTGACCCTCCATCTCATCATCCTTTACCATTGATTGTGTTGAAGGGCATCAGGTGCATATGGTAACTGTGCAGATGGGCATCACAACTCTGCAGAACCCAGAGGGCTACCTGTTCTCCAGCCTTGCTGAAACAACATGGGAGGTGTGCACTTCTGGGTGTCTTACCAGACTGATGTATATCACTTGGGGCCAGTCCTAGCCTTGTGTACAGAATTGTCTCTGGTGCTAAAATCACTTGGGTCTCCTTGGACACTACGGTACTGACTTGAGCTGAGGGACAGGTATTTACTGTCCTGACCCAGGAAGCAAAATATCTTGGAATGACCTGGATGTCAGAGGAATCCTTGTGTCCCACTTTAAGATCCCACTTTTTAAAAAGCCCACCCTGGCATCATGGGAGGAGTGGTTGGTTGAGCCCTTAGAAGACCTTGGCTCAAAACCCTTGTTCAGCAGCAACATATTGAAGTGGTGGACCCATCACAGGTTTTTTTCAGGCTGAACTGTTTCAAATGGTTGTTGCTGAGAGGATGAACTGGGGAAGTAAGAGAGTGATATTTGCTCTCTTGAGGTCACTAAAGGGAGGGCAATATGTAACTGCAACAAATAACCAAAGAGGACACATTCCAAAATGGATTCCAGTACCAATCAAATAAAGTGCCTAATATAATGGGCTGGAAAAACAACAATGAAGCTATTTTGGCTGTTAGTTGAACAATCAAAGCACTCCCATGTGTGATGCCTGGTGGAGAGACATGGGGGGGGGGTCTACAAGAAGCAGGAGAAGGAAAGAGCACTGATGTCTTCCTGAAAGCCAAATACCCCTTGAGGTAAGAGTTCTGCTTGCCTATGCCCAGCCCTTCCAGCACTAGTAGAGATGGTACAGTGAGGAGGGGAAGATGCCTTTGTGCTCATGGGGAGGGGCCACAGGACAGGAGAGTGAAAAGGCAGAGGGGATGAGAAAGACCCCACCGCAATGGCCTGGAGAATGGTTAGGTGGAGGATCCTGGGCAAGACAGACAGCAACCCACTTTCCTGTCATCTTGTGGTTCGCCTTGGGATCAGATTATTTTTCTAGGCAGGAACTCTACACAAACACCTCAGTAGCAGCAACCTGTGGATAAATGAGTTTTGAGGAAAATGTCTGTGAAGATTCTCAGTCATCCAGGTGAGTTTATCTGGAAGCTGAGTCGTGGCAACTGGACTTCTTTTCTTGAGAGATTGGAACGTTTTGCTGCTCATCCAAACAGCTTCATCTGTTTGACAAAGCTGTTTGGATGAGCAGTGAAACATTTCAATCTCTTAAGAAAAGAAATCCAGTTGCCATGACTCAACTTCCAGACTCTTGAGGAAAGGGAGGAAGTCTGGGTTTTCCCTTCAGCTTCTGCAAGCCTCTTTGAACTTGATTTGTCAACTAGGAAGACTAATAAGAAGCCTTGTTGAGCCAACTAAGGTTATAAGACAAGCAATTTGTTTGATCGTGTTTTTGTTTTAAATTCTGTTATGATGCTCTGGGAGTAACACATGGAACCAAGAGGCTGCCAAATGAAATCCCAGATGGGCCTTTCCACCTCCATCATGGGCCTTCCCTCATGCCATGGGGTTGTTGTTGGTGGACATTTCTCTACCCAGTTACTCAGCCTTGCACCTTCCTGGCACTAGAGACAACCAACTTCTGTGGATGGCTATGTTGGGACTGACAGTTTTATCATTTCCAGACATCTAGGAAGGAGCCAAGAGGAGGGGTGTGTGATATTTATGAGGTGGTGCAGTTTTCTTCTTCAGGGTTTTTCCTTCTCTCTCTCTCTCTCTCTCTCTCCCTCTCCCCTTAGATACAGTAGCCCGCCAACAGCAAGGCTGGCGCAGAAGGCAAACAGAGATGTTATTGTCTGAAGAGACCAAGAGCAGGCAAAGCATGCAGATTCCATAATCGGCTCAGGAGTTAAATACGTTTCAAACCAGCAGCATATCGGCGCTGGCTGGCCCGCCCTTCCCCACCTTCGCTCCCTCTTCCCCGGGGTACAGGGCCCCTCTAGGGCTCATTTTCCACCCCTTACACCTGGGGGAGGGCTGTTACCGAGTCTTGGCTTTGCTCCCCCGACCCCCGACCCCACAACTGGCTCTTCCTTCCCCTCCGGCAACCGTGCGAGTGGGGAGAAGTGGAAATCATAAAGGGGGTGATGGAGGCGAGTGTTGGAAAACTCCCGGGAAGCAAAAAGGGTCTGGTGGAAGACCGCCCCCCTTTAGGAGTCCTGCCTTTTCCTCTGGGGACAGCCCCTCCCCCATGCCATCCTGGGAGGATGGGGGTTAATTAGATTCCGAGCAAGCCCTTCCCCTCTCACCTGACGGGAGAACCATCGAGAAAACAAAAACTCTGGCTTTAGTTAGAGGTGTGTGTGTGTGTGTGACGGGGGGGGGAATCCTTCTAAAGGAAGAAGGAAAGCCTCCGGCGCCCCTTCACCCCCCCGTCCCCCACACTTGCTGTTGCGAAATTTCCTGCGCCCACGATCGGAGCCTGCCTGGGACTCGTTCTGCGACAGCCGGAGGCGGCGGGGGGGAGCGGGCAGAAGGCTTGCCATCCAGCAGGGACGCGGGACAAAGGAGGCGAAGGGAGTTCGGGCAACGGGCCCCCAGAGACTCGACACACACACACACACACACCGCCGCCCAGGCACCGATCCCCGCCATCGTTTTGCAACTCCGCGAAGACTTGGCCAACAAAGCACCCGCCGAGAAGCTGGACGAAGGAAAGCCGGCCTCGACACAATTCTAAAGAAGAATCTCGCCCGGATCTCTCCGTGCATCACGTCTCTCTTTTTCTCCCGAACCTTCCCCTCTTCTCCCCCCCCCCCAACCCGATCCTTGTCTACGCCTGATATGTTTTGCTTGGCTCGCCCTCCCCTGGCTGCAGCGAGCGAGCTTCCCGGCGCCCCTGCAATAAACTCACCGCTCCTGCCTCCGTGCAGACCCCCGAGGCTCTCCAGACCTGCAGACGATTCCCTCCCCCCCCCCCCCCACGACGGAAAGCCGGCCTCGACACAATTCTAAAGAAGAATCTCGCCCGGATCTCTCCGTGCATCACGTCTCTCTTTTTCTCCCGAACCTTCCCCTCTTCTCCCCCCCCCCC